>JADFUC010001734.1:0-81913 GCA_019722365.1 Lithospermum erythrorhizon | reverse complement strand
ATCAATTGTACTTCGTTCAGTTACGTATTGCTCAAATCGGACTTGTGCTTCTTGTGGGATCACGTCAGATGGGAGCCTTGTCATTAGGTTTCGGAGGAACACTTCTTGATCGATGCGTATTAGTTCTCTCTTTGCTTGAGAATAATTCTCAAATTTGAGACCACTCGTCAATTTTGAGTTATTCGGCTTACTTTCAAGTGTTGGCTTGAAGCGAGTTTTTATAGTAGTAGTAGTGGTAGCCATTAAAATTCTCTGAGGTAAGTAAAGTAAGAACAACGAGAATCGATGGCTATCGGCTAAACACTTACAAATAAATTGTAAAGTAAATACTAATACTTCAAATCTCTGAAATATATCAATATCAGAACCTATTATGCTTAAATCCAAGCAGCTGACCACTACATACATTTTGAATTCGTATAATATTGGGTTATCAACCAATTATGTAAAAACTACATAGCTTTCTTGTGTGGATTAGCATACTATTTCGAATGCTAACTTGTATGCAAACAAGCAGGTTAGCGTACCGATTAAACCAAAATTGCCGGAATGATCATCGAAAGCCCTTGGCGTTGGTGAAATCACTTCAACATGATCCATTGTCCTTATCCAAAGTGCTTCATATTTTGCCCATCGCGGTGTCGAGATAATGCAACGATTTCCTGACTTTAAAAATTGGCTTGTCACGTTGCTTAAATTTTAAATTGGTGAATTATTATTACTGCTTTTATTTTACCATGCAATTGTAGCATAATCAAGCATGTACAACATAAAAAATAAAACAAGTAATGCATTCAAGAGGCGTATGATATGACCACAAATTTTATTAAATTTTCAAAACTTGAAACTAATTTGAAGCATATTCTGATTCTTCTCTTACATTACGGAATCTCATGACTCACATCTTGAATACAATTCAAATACACTAATCCCAACTTAGACAACATGCAAGCTTGTGGGAGCTTAGAAAATAAAATAAAATAAAATAATATATTTCAGCAGGTCATATCTGTGTCTGATGCAGAACCGAAAAACATAGATTAAATATCAATACACCTCCACTCCATTCCATAACAATATATGGGCAAAAATATTAAAACAAATAAATGCACTTAATATCCACATTATATTAAATGAAGCGAAATAATTGTGTTCATAATTGAGTAATTAATTACCGATTATATATTTACAATTAATTATCAATTAATGTAAATTTTAAATTCAAATATATTCACACATGATTAATGATAATTATTACAATAATTACCAACCTCTTAAATTATGAAATAATTACTTACAAGTAATTAACTCCAAAATTTAAAATTTAAAAGTTATCATGAAAATATTTTCAAAAATTATCAATTAATGAAAATAATTTTGAAAAGGGAAATATAAATCAAATTTAATGCCATTCAAGATATATATTCAATCATCTTAATGACAAAATTTATGATTTAACATTTAAAAGCCAAATTAATAATTACGATAAATTTTAAAATAAAAAATTATTACATAAAATACATTTAGGGTTTCACAAGCGGACTGACGAACTTCAACGACCAAACCGCCGGCCTTTGGCCACCCGACTGACACTAGCCCGGCGGTGCGTGAAATGCGGCCCGATGAGCTACGTCGGTGGCGGAGCGTGCAATTACGGCACGGGCAGCTTTGGGAGGTGGTGCCAGCGGCAGACACAGTAATTCGTTTCGGTTTAGGTTTTAGGACTAATTGCGACTTTTTGTAAAAATGATTTGGGCTCAAAAATTAAAAAATTCTGGAATTTTACTTGAACATCAACAATATCATTATTGAACACGTCCAAGTGGAATTTTATCAAAAACACTTCTAGTTTTTTGATTAAACCCAAAACAATTCAGAAATTCAATGAATTTTTGGAGTACTTAAAAAATTCAAAAATTCTGGAAAAATCCCAGCCAACCTCAAGGGTAAAAAACACAAAGATTAATTTCGTAATTTTTCACCAAATTTTAAACCTCACTAAAATCGAAAATTATTCTACCTCAAATTAAAAATGCAAATTAATCAATTTTTAGTCCCTTTCAATTCATGAAACAATTAAGCTTTCAAATCATTAAAATCAATACATGAAATGATGATTCCAGCCATGAAATATATAAATGAGTTGATTTTTTCATATATATTCATCAATTGAATATATAAATCATAAATAATCCAATTAACTAACAACTATGTCAACACAATCAAACTAGATAAAGTACACATTTAAACTTGAGTAGGCTCACGAGGCCCTTTGTTAGAATCTAGTATGAATTTATTCGTGATACTTGCCAATTGATACATCAGTTCTCAAAATAAGCAAATTAATCTAAACATAAAATACAATGTATGAATACGAGAATTCTTACATTTCAGCAGGCGAATGAACCCAAATCCCCACGAAGTTACCTCGCGTAAGCCCCTTCAAGATCTCTCAATCCTTATTTGACACCGAAAGATGTCCTCTAGATTACACTTAAGAGGGGAAAGCAGGCCAGTACTTGAGCTTTGCTAGGATTTAGTGAAATGAGAATTGGAAGAGAAAAATTCTTCCAATTCACCAAGGGAGGCGGCTTTCTTGAGGGTGGAGGTTTTTTATGATTCTTATGTCATGAAAAAACCTAATCCTCTTAATGCAATCCCAATTCCACTGGACAACTCGTTAAAGAAATCGGAGTTTAACTCGTTAACGTAATTAGCCACGTTATGAGCTTCTAATTAAATAATGAGTTACTAGTGAGTTGTTTCTATTTTAATTAACTTAACAAGTCAATTAAAATACTAACGAGTCACTATCGAATAACTTATCAAGTTATTCACCATTTTCAATTGCTTAATTGATTAAACTTGCAAGTTTAACCAATTGATGTTCATCGACTTATATTTGATAAATATATAATATTGAAATACATTTCTCAATATAAATTCAGTTAATTTCATTACTTCAAATATTAATTTTTAATATCATTGTATGTGTGTGACAGCCACAGGCTCGAGATAATAGTAAGTTGTATAATAATAATAATTATTTGATTACTATTATTATAACGATTAATAGTAAGATCTAGCAATCGCTCATAACCCCACTTAAATTATCATGAGAACCCCGCTAGTAATATACCATTACTAAAATTTGAACACTAAGTTACGGTAATCTCGTTTAACGAGCAGTAAATGAATTGTCACCTTTATTAATCGCCCAGCCAGGCTGTAGTGTCGATTCTCGTTGATTTCCAGCGTAGCGTCCCACATGTCATAGAATCCTCTTTATAGATGTTACATAATACAATACACATGGCCTACAACCGCCAAATAGCGTATTCATTTCCAGGAAACGTCTCAACGCAAAGTCATCAAATAGGAATCCGCCTCGCTTAAAATAGTAAACAAATAAGGAATACCTCAAAAAAATAGTACTGCGTATGAGGAATCCACTTCCAAATAATACACATATGAGGAATCCACCTCCAAATAATTAGATGAGGCCTCCACCTCCATCCTCCCGGCCGAGCTCGCCCCTCAATGCGTATCACACCGAAACCTCCCGAATCCACGGGGTTACCCTTATGATATCTTACTTTGAGCCTGCGGTCGAGTGCCTTTGACTCATGAAATATAGCATAAAACAATCAAAACACATACACTGCTGACCGCACCTGGCCACAAGTACACACGCGCCCGTGGCGTACCATGATCTCATAACATGAATCATATTCTGACTATCTCGTAATATAAATCATAATCACTAATATACCGTGATATGAATCATAATCTCAATTATTTCATAATATGAATCATAAATCACAATTTTCACATAATATCAGTCATAATCACACAATACACATATCGAGAATAGTCCCGAACTAACACATACAAAATATATAACGTAATATACATGAAGGGTTCCATCGTGAATTTATGCTCCTCGAGCCCAAAGCGATAATAATAACTCTAGAGGTCCTCGTACTAGGTCCGGGCGTCAACTCCCCATTCAAAGAAATTATACATTATAACACATTCCGTAGAATAACCTCTCTTAGCATCTATATAAACCCAGTGTTATACGCGTCTATGACTCAAATTTACAACTCTTTGTGATAAATCATATCCACAAAGATTAATATACACTTAACGTTCAAGTAACTACATTCTAATTGCCAACTTCGTAAAATCACAATATTCGGTCATCGCGCCAATACCTAACAATAACGCTGTCCCAGTCAATCGGCAATCAATTGTCAACTAATTAAACCATTAATCTGACCCCCGATTCAGACACTAAATGCTATCACGAACTTTCCCAAAACTTTCTCGACCCAATCTCTCTACTATCCATATCAAACCAATAATTCTATTCCCAAAATAACTATATTAAAGTCCTCTAGTCTTCTCACACAATTTAAAGTTAATTTAAGAAAAAGTCTACCAATCCAACAAGGTCAAACCCCAGCATACACGGTTTAGCCCAATAATCACTCAAAGTCACCTTAAATCCATAAACTACACTTAAGATAACATTTACATCATAATAAATTCAAGATCTAAAAGTAAACATAAGTCAAACCGTGAATAATCGACTATAGTCTAAAATGAGGAGATTTGAAGATTAAAACTTCATACATTTGATAATCTTAAGATGGGAACAAGATTTGAGGTTGGATTCAGCCAATTTCGCCAAGAAACTGGAAAAAATCAATGGTTGGAAGCCTTGGATAGGAAGAAGAGAATGATTTTGTTGTTTTAAGAGATAAGGATAAGTATGGACTTAGTGGTGGTAGATGAGATATATGTGGAGTTTAGGTATAGTTTGGACCGCAAATTTAAACCTGGCCTGGGTTTAACAACATAATTGACGAAGTCAAATTAAATTTCTATTCTCAAAATATATTGTCGTTCAGCCGTATTATCGTTATTCGATTTCAAATTTTAACTTTAACATAAGCAGCTCAACCGGGCAACTAAGATGTATTAAAAAAAATCTTTATACAGACGAGTTGTTTCTACTAATATATTTAGATTTGCATTGTATTACAAATTGAAAAATAAAATGGCACTTGTATAAATTGTCAAAATTATCTCAATTTAATAAATTAACATTAATTTTAATAATCTAACATATGCAAAATTAACAATCAGTAACCAATTTATGCGTGGAAAACCTCTTCGACACGAAGAGTAAAAACCCGCAGGGCGTTAAAGTCCGCTAACCTGCTTATTATGATAATAGTGTACAATCAGTCCATTAGTACATGAAATAAAATAACATATTACATACAATATACATCACTAGAAAAATAAAAATAAAAATAATATTTATTTTTCTATCCACTTATCATTTCGCGTAGTGTGTACTTAATTAATTTAAGATTCAACATAATTAATATACTTAATTACTTTAAGATTCATTATGATATATATTAACCAAAATGGATCATAATACATATTATTAACAAAAAATTAAAATATAATAACAATAAGTTTAACATTTTTTACACAATGTTATTCACATTCATATAAACAATAAGTTAAACATAGTTATTTGTAATTACTAACTTTAACATGCTCAAAACGTTAAAAAAATTAAAAATATAAATTCACAAATCTTAAAACAAACATAAAATTATTACATACCGAATCACAATATCAAAAGTTATAATTTTCAAAGTACAAAAATATAACATACCGATTATTACCTTATACTTTTTGAAATTTAAATGTTTAACATTTTTCATCCACCAAACGAAACACATGTTGGTTAAAGATTGGAACAAATAGCCTATAATCTTTCGGTTTATGGAAACCAACCGCCGCGTCCATGCGTTGGGTTTAATTTTGAACCCATGTACCACGTGTTGGGGCCTAATTTGTTGATATTAATATTTTGTAATAACAATTCAACATAATTATTATACTTAATTAATTTAAGATTCATTATGATATATATTAACATAAAATGGATCATGATACATATTATTCTCAATTTGTAATACAATACAAATCGAACATGTTGTCGATTTGTTCGTTATAGAAAACAGCAGCGTAAGTGTTTGTTCATAGGCGTGTTTGTCCAGTTAAAGAAACAGCTAAGCCAGGGGTGTTTGTTAGTTAAAGAAACAGCTTCGTTGTGTGTTGGGAGTTATAAAGAAACAGCCCATGAAATCGTATTCGGTCTGACAGCAAATGAGCCATTTGTTCGTTATGGCAAACTCCGTTGAGTATTAATGCGATGATTAAATATTTGTGTATTAATTTCACATTTATATTACCACATAGATGTGAGGGTGGAAGTCTTTCCAACCCACGCTCCATGCGATATAGTATTTACTTGTTCAATGCGGTCGTGGCGTAAAATGATTTTTAAGCCAATATAGAGTGTGTGTGGGGTGGAAGGGGCACTGACATGTTTCCTTGTACCGATAAAAAGTAAAATCGTCAAAATTTTGTATCTTGAAAATTAAAGTCTTGAAAATATATGCACCCGTATATAATGCTACAAACGAATTTTTTATGACCTACCAGGCTACCATGTCTACCAGGCTACCATGTGAATAAAAAATCCAAATTTGATTGCGATACTTTCTAGATCAACTTAGGAATGAATTTATTGGTATTAATTAAGAATAATGCTATAAACGCAGGGCGGCGAGCTCTTATTTTAGTACCTACTAGATAACCATGTGAAAAAGTATTCTGTTTCAAATTATTTCACTTTCAAAAATTTAATACTCCCTCAAATTCAAATAATTGACTTTCTCACATATCGAGGTAAATCTTTGTCTTTAATTATTTTTTTAATTATATTATTAAAAAAAAATTAAAAAAACTAATATTATGAAAGTATTTTAAAAATGAATCCAATTATATAAATTTATATTTTTAAAATAATGAATAATTAATAATTGATTGTCAAAATTCAATTTCAAAAAAGTCAAAGATCAATTATTTTGAATTGAAATGAGTAATAATGTTCTATTGAGAAATTGTATTGGACATTCTAATTACATTAATAAGGTCATATATTATTCTTTCTATTATCAATTTGTTTTAGATTGAAATCCTAAAAATTCTTAACATTGTAACATGAGTAATCTCCCATAGTAAATTCGTCGGTGGACTGGATTACATGTATGTGAAAGTATTAAGAAACCAAATTACCATTTTTTTGTGTATAAATAAAATTATGAAGCACTTCTCTATTACTTGTTGATTTTAAAGTATAATCACATAAATTATTAATATGATCAACCCCTCTTAATGCACTGGATACATTCATTTTGATTTCAGTAAGGAAGAGTATTATACACAGGTGATAATATGAAATGTGGTTATCTTTATTTGGACCATTAAAATAAATATTCCTTTCATCTTATAAAAATTATTTACTTTTAATTTTTTTATTGTATTTCTTGAATTTTAACTTTAGATATTTTTGTTTGTATTGTATAATACTTGATGAAAATTATATTAATAAATAAGACATTTTAAATCTTTCCATTGATATATTTTTTATAAAATATTATACAAAAAAAAAATATATATTTAAGGTCAAAGTTTGAAAGTCTGTTATAAAAAAAAAGTATAGGCAATCTTTAATGGAATGAAGAAAATATTTCATATAAGGATATAAATGTAATTTAAAATTACCGTTGGATCTTTATAATAATAATTTTGTAAGCATCATCTTCACGTAGCACTGCCTGTATTTTTAAATCGATTTAAAATATTCATTTTCTACATTTTTTTAGCAGTTAAATCGTATAATACTTGTCCGATAAGCAATAATATTTATAAATGCGGTGCTTAGTAAAAATTTTATAAGCATGAGACACTCTTTATATGTACCACTAAAATAAATACTCCATATAATAGATCCATTTTCCGTTCGAGTGATGAATATAGAACGGAGCTCACTCGAACGGAGCTGTCCCATTGGTAAACAAAAATCAAGTATAATACAATCATTTCATTTAAGTGATGAATATAGGATTAGTCCGTAAGTCCACTAAGATGAAAAGAGAGTTTAGAAAAAATATATATTAATATGTCTAGATAAGCCACAAAAAATAAAAAAAATAAACACATACAAAGAGATCGATGACTGGAAATATCAGTAACGTATAATACTGCAGGTATCTATATACTGTACCGACTTAGGTATGTTTATATAAATGACTATAAATTAAGGATAAGGAGTATATTATCTATAACACAGAACAATTTAGAAGGAAAAGAAAATAATTTTCGCCGCATCATTTATCATATAATCAAATATCTTCATTATCTTTTACATTATAAGGTAAGACTATCTTCAATAGAAAATGAAGATGGTAATAATTACCTTTAATAGAAAATAGTTATAAATATAATCATTTGATATAATTTTTAGGGATTTATTCGATAAATCCTCATTTATTACTATGAGTTTGTTATTGTGGAAGACGGAGAAAATGTAAATACAATATGCCTCATTTCATTTGTCTTTGTTGTTGTTTTCTTGATACACCTCTTAGAATCTGAGGACAAAAGAGGCAGAGAAAATAAAACTCCCAATTTGGAAGGAGATAAGGTTGTGGCAATTTGGAGAACGAGCCTTGAAACTTGTAGAATAGTCGAGAATGAGAACTTTATAGTGAGTTTTAGAGATGGTATCTGATTGGGTTGGAAAAAAAAATTTAAAAAATTAATTAATAAAATACTATCTTTCCGACTCATTACGTCTCTAAGGTTTTTATAATTGAATCTTAGATCTGTTATCGTCGAAACTTATTTAATATCTTTATTGATAAAAAATAATTACAAAATGAAAATATACCCGACGGCTTCCCGTCTCCATTAATTAATAATTAAAAAATAAAAATTATACCCCGTCTCCTTCCTGTCTCCAATGTTTGATAACCTTTCAGATTACCTACGGATTGGAGACGGGATTTTTAAATATTACCCGTCTTGGTCACGTCTCGCTTTTAAAGCGTTGGCCCCAATTAACAACAACCCCCACCTTTATGATTAAAAATTAATGGCCATACTTGCTTGCTTGAGCGACCACGGTTGCCCCGCCCGCAGTCAATATACTGCCCGCCCTGCCCCCGTCGATCCGCCCGACCCGCCCAGCGGCGACCCGCCGCGCGAGACGATCGAAGCAAGCCACAGTTTATTAAGAGTTAGATTCCTACGTATTACATTAGTTAAAGTTATTAATTTGTTAAATAGTTTATTTGATTAGTTAAATAGTTAATTTAATTGGTTTAAATTAATTTAGACAAGATTTAATTAATAGAAGTAATAATAATAAAGTACAATAATGTATTAATAAAGTATTAATTGTATAGTTTAATTGTTAATGAAATTGTTAATTTCATTAGTTTAAGTTAATTTGTATAGTTTAATTGTTAATGAATTTGTTAATTAAATTGTTAATGAAATTGTTAATGATGTGTTAATGAAATTGTATAGTTTAATTGTATAGTGTTAATGAAATTGGTAATGATGTGTTAATTAACTATTTATGGTTGTTGTGAATTGTTTATGGTAGTGAAATTGGTAGTGATAAGTTTAACTATTGAAATTGGTAATTGTTAATTGTTAATAGTATAGTTTAACTATTGAAATTGATAGTGAAATTGGTTGAATAGTATTGAAAGTGGTTGAATAGTATTGAAATTGGTTGAATAGTTAATGGTTGATTAGTATAGTTATTATTAATGGTTGAATAGTATAGTTAATTGTTAATGGTTGAATAGTATAGTTAATTGTTAAATTGTTAATTAGTTAATTTGTAGTATAGTTTGGTATTAATAAGAAATTGTTAATTAGTTAATGGTTGAATAGTATAGTTAAATTATTAATGGTTTAAAAAATTAGTTAAATTGTTAATGGTTTAACTAACTAATATTTAAATATTAGTTAATGAAATTGTTAGTGAATGGTTTAAATTATTTAGTGAAATTGTTAATGGCATAGTTAAGCTTTGTTAGTGAATCTTTGTAGTTAGTGAAATTGTGAATAGTTGTCCTTGTTAGTTGTTAGTTGTGAAAAGTTGTTAATTGTTATTTATGAATAGTTGTGAATTGTTAGTTGTGAATAGTTTATATATGTTGTGAATAGTTGTGTTTACTTGTGAATAGTTGTTAGTTGTGAATAGGTGTTAATTGTTAGTTGTGAATAGGGCTTAATTGTTAGTTGTGAATGGTTTGAATAGTTAAAAATATTTACAATATATACAATTTGATTATGCAGATGGCGCGTGAGTGGTAATAATAGGAAGAAGGAAGGAAGATAGTAGAAAGTGATAGAGGCGGCCGACCTCAAAAGGCCGAGGACTTCCGATATTCGTATAAGCGGGCCGGATGACTCCCAAATCCTCGTATAAGCGAGTCGGGCTCCCCGATGCGACATCGGTTGTCTGTGCGGGGCAGCGGTTCATCCTCGAGACCGACGACGTCGGGTTCGAGTCAGCCTACGCGGTCTTTTCCTACCGTTTCCAGGGACTCACGGGGACGGCGCACGAGCCCTGCCATGTCTCAGGACGTTGATGGGGATGATGATGAGGCGACGGGATCGGACTGGGACGACGACCAGTGGCCTTGATGAGGCATACGATGTGCGAGGAGATGATCGTCCCCTCGAGATGGTCCCAGGGCAAATGTTGGAATTAGAGATGGCTACAATTCGTAAGTCCACTACAATTGTCTAAATTAGTGATTTAGTTATTTTTTTTATTTATGTTTTTAACTTTTTGGCGTTTGGTTTACAACAGCCTCTAATCCAAAACACTTCTTACTCAAAACTAATCAAAGCCCAATTTCAGCATATATTAAATCAGCAGCTTTTAAACCCCATGTTTCTAGCAACTGTAAGGATCGAGAACATACTTATCATTTAACACGTTTGACAAGTCGAGCCGAAGTCAACAAAAATAAACCCAACTTTTCAAACACTTTCTATCCCAAGAATCGATTATTGATCTCATACTATAATCTAATCCTAGATAATAATTATATACAATATTAAACCTCAAAAACCAGTCAAACTAAATTAAAAAAAGTCAACATCCTTAAGCGTCACAATTTCTCATCCAAACTTGTAATTTCAACTCAAGAACAACTAATTTAAACCCCAGAATTAATTAAACTGATAAAAGTCGAAAAACACAAAAAGTCAACAAAAAGTCAACTTTGTCGAAACCCGAAATACACAAAAGTTTACGCGCCTTTTGCCTTGAATCGAAGAGGATGACGAGGGAAGCTAAAGAAATTTGAGGTCAGCTTGCGAGATAGATCGGACAAAGAAATCGAGGGAGAGGGGAGGGGGTTCGGCGGTCTTGAGGGAAGGGAGATAGGATTTTATTTTATTTTATTTCCACTCTTAAGGCTTGTTTGGTGTGCGGAAAGGATGAGGGAAAAACGAGCTTATACGGATGAGATTCGACCATTTTAGTTCAACGTCTATACCGATTCAACTTTCCTCGACAATAAATTTCCAGCGCTAATATTGTACATAAAATATAAAAGTGGTTTTAAATTTTAAGTTAATCAATTTAATAATCCCACATTTTAATTATTAAATTAGCAGTGGATTGCAGATTTTTACGTCCTACTTTAACAAAATTTAGGTACGAAATTCTCATTTCGACCTTTCTGAAGATAAAATGCTTATTTATAGCCTGCAACCTTGGGCCGAAAAGTTGCGGATAACGGCTCCTCGCTATCCTCCTCATGACTCCCAGCGTGGAATCTACCCTTTCGATGATTCTTCCACAAAACTTTACTAATTCCAGCTTCTTTGATCCCTCGGCCTTCTATTTACGATCCGGGATCCTGGATCTTGCCATGGAATAAAGTCACACCCCGAGTCATCAATTTGAAACTCTAAAATATCGTGACTAAATCCAGGCCATCTTATCAAGCAGAAACATGGAAAACGTCATGAATCCTTTCAATTCTCTAGAGTAGGCCAAGCGGTGACTCTTGCTCCCACTTTGTCAAGATTTCAACCGGCCCGATCTCACAGGAGACTCAACTTCGCTCTTCTCGAATCTTATTACACCGCCCATGGAGATATCTTCCAAAAATACCCGGTTACCCGCCTCGAAGACAAATCTATCCGGCGTCGTCAGCGTCACTAACATGCATGCTTGTCTGCGTTCTCAAATGTTGTATTATCACCTTTACTCTCTCTATCAGATTTTCCACCAACTCGGACCCTTAGGTCTTGGCTATACGCTTGTTCAATGTCGGTCTTATGCGCCCATTATACAAGGGCGAGCGGTGCCATCCCAATATAGCTTGAAACTATTGATATAAGCAAAACTCCATTTTCAGCAACTCTTCATCCCAACTGCAAAACTCAACACAAGCTTCGTAACATGTCCTCAACGTTGGAATCGTTCTCGGATAGCCCGTCCGTTGAGATCGAAGTTGGAAATCATTACAATAATATTGTACCCTGTGACTGGAGCTTGATTTGGTATGCACTCTTATGTCCCATGATTGTGAAAGATCAGCTTCATCAGTTTCATTCTCGGTCCATATTCCGGCAACTTCTGCCGAAGATGGTTTGTTGTATGTTCTCTGATTAAAGCCTGGGTCAGATCTGATGATAATATGATAATCATCTATGTTTTTCAATTCAGAGGCTTGCTTAAGGAAGACTGCATAAGGATTAAAACTCATTACTTTGACCAAGTTTTCGACAATGGATGAATCTAATCTTGGAAGCGTTGATAATCTGTTTGACACTTAATGTTGGGGATCATAAAAGTAGAACTGAATACCAATCATCTTCTTTGAAGCATCATGAGGAATGAGATCATCAAGAAAATGATGCACTTGTCCTTGTACTTTCACTGTATATATACCGTGATCTCGTTTTTGCAAGTTTTCATCACAATGCATCCCAATAGATGTGAAGGCAAAATGGTTGTTGTATGTCCTAATCATATTATAAAATTCCTTGCTTTTTGTGTCGATACCTGTCACAAGCTGAACTAAGTATTCTGGAAGTTTTGATTCAGCCAAAGCTATTTCACCTCTTGAATAGCAGAAATTTTCAGTCTCTCTATGGAACTTAAAAGCGCCGCAGTGTTTACATGGCGGGACAGTTGGGAGTATCAACAATCTCTTATCATATTCATCGGTATTAATATTTGATCTTCTTATTCTAACTGAGGATCCTGTAACAGTTCGAAGTAACAATTTAAAATAATGGAGGATGGTAGAAGATAGTATCTATTATCTCTATTTGTTTTAAGTTATTTTTTTGTAATAGATAAATATCTTCTGTAATATTAGATATGCGGTTTAAAGCCGGTGCAGTGATCTTTCTTTCGTATGTACGATATCGTTTGACTGGAACTAGCCTGCATAATTATTATAATATATGTTTATAAATAATATAAATATGCAAAGATTAATAAACTAACTTAGATTTAGGTAGTTAACATTAATAAGTATAGATTTGTTTGTATGATTGCACTTAAATAACTAATTTATATTTAGGTAGTTAACATTAGATAAATACTTCTGCTTCAATGATTGGACTTTTGAAGTTGGTATGAGTTACTTCAGTTGGTGTTTTGTAATTGTTTACATCAATGTCTGAATAAGAATTGGCTGAGTTGTTTGATATGTGCACAGTGGATTGTCTTTCAAAATGCTATACCTTTTAAGGTTCACTTTTAGTGAACTACAACATAATTCTAATAAATGAGGTACAAAGAAGATATGTTAGTTGAAAATGAAATACCTCGCTCAGTGGCTTTTCCATCGTCTGGGTTCCAATGTCAGAAAAAGAACTATCTGAATTGAACGGACTATTAAAGAGCCAGGAGCATTGTTTTTCGCAGCACTGCATGTTATAAGATTCACTTAATCATGCTTATATATATAACATACGTATATACATTAGCCAAGCCACATCGTGCACAACCTGGCCCACAAATTGCTAGAGTTCCTTCTTATACGAGTATCATAATAATAGTATAGGAGTTTAAAAAACCATCAATGCATATTCATTTAAGGGCAAATAGCCTCACACAAAGTCATCAAAGCACTGTGCCTGGGATCTGCACCTCCAAATAGTAAACAAATTAGAATCCACCTCCACAAATAACTGCACAAATGAGGAATCCAATTTCCACAAATAAACAGAATCCACCTCCACAAATAATAGACATGGTGAATCCACCTCCACAAATAATCCGACGAGGGGGTCTCCACATCCATCCTCCCCAATCGAGTAGCTACACCCTCAATATGCATATCACACCAAACCTTCCGAATCCACGGCTACCCACTCAATATGCATACCACACCAAACCTCCCAATGGGTTACCACCTGCCCTCAAATAACAAACAAAGCAACCAAAATACACCTCGCACACGTGACATACACAAGACACAAATCAACCACGCACAAGCACACACAAAGACACGTGGTATAACCACAATGACCACCAAGGCTAATAATCTCATAACATGAATCATAACCACAACTATCTCGCATTATGAATCATAATCACAACTATTCATAACATATGACTGCACCAAAACTATACCATAATATAAATCATAATCAACTATCTCATAATACAAATCATAATAATACAAATCATAATTAATACACATGTCAAAATAGTCCCATGACAAACACATGCAAAATATATAACATAATATATATGAAGGGTTCCCATCGTGAGATTTATACTCACCTCGAGCCAAAAGCAATAATGATAACTCTAGGTAGTCCACGTGTTAGGTCCAGTCTCAACTCCTATTCAAAGAAATTATACATTATCACATCAGATAATCTCTTAACATCTATAAACCCCCGAGTATTATACCACGCCTCACAATTCAAATTTGCTACCCTTAGCAATCATCCTATCCCCATGATTATATACACTCCCAGAATTCAAACGTAACTACATTCTAATTATCAACTTCATAACCTTTATATTCGTCATCACTTTATTACCCCCTAACAATAACACTTTAATCACATTCCAACAACGCCAACTACTAAAACCATTAAATACAACTCCAATTCAAACACTAATCATGTTTAACTTTCCCAAACTTTTCAACCTAACTCTACCAATCCATATCCAAACTAAATACTTGGTTCGAGAATAACTATATTAAAGTCCTTTAACTCCTACTACAATTTAAAGTTAACTTAAGAAAGTCAACAAAAGTCAATAAAGCCAACATTCAACATACACCACTTTCTAACCCTAATAATCACTCAAAGTCACTCACATTCCTAAACCAAACTTTAGATAACATTTCTATTCTATAATAAAGTCAAGATTTAAAAAGTCAACATAAAAGTCAAACTCTTACATAGTCAACTATAGCTTCAAATAATGAGATTTTGAAGATTAAGGATCATACCTTTGATAAACTCAAGATGGGAAACAAGATTTTAGGGTCGATTCAAATAAGTTTCACCAAGAAAATGCAAAAATCAAGGTTTGGCTTCTCGCAGGGCGGTTCGCCACCTCGAGAGAAAAGTGGAGAAGATAAGATTTTATTTTTTGATGAACGGGGTGATAAGGATTTAGACTTAGTGGTGGTAGGCGAACATTTAAGTGAGTTTAGTCCCATGGCTTGCAATTTCGCTTCTCTTCTCGGTTTACCAACATAATTCTAAATACTTAGCTTATTTCAAATATATTATCGCTCAACTCATATTATCATTATTCAATTTACAATTTTAACTTTAACCGTAAAACACTCAAACCGGACAACTAAAATCATATTAAAAAAAATTTTATAATGGAACGGGTTATATTTCAGTATTATCAAGCATAACTTTCACAGCTCTATATCCATCATAAGTATAGTCACAATGAATATATCTAATAGCTAAACATATGAATAATTTGAATATTGTAGTCAGTAACTAATAATCATCAAAGTCGCCTAAGATATTTAATCTAAGCGCATAACAACCAAATAAAATATATAAAAATATATATAAATAACATTATATACGTGCCGTTGTTTTTCCCCATTCAATAAAAGAGAATATGCATTTCTCATGAAACATTATAAAGCATCGCTTCATTTAATGACCAAATAGACATACAAGTGACATCATATTTAAGCGTTTTATTTCCTAACAAATCTAAATGGTAACATATGGCGGCACTACGGGCGCATACGCGGCGAATGCCAGACATACAAAATGCTCAGAACCGGCAAACGACTTTATAAAAACAAACACAATTAAGTCATAGGCGCTATGAAGAAAGAACCGACACATTGTTAAAAAAGATTAGAAGTAAGAAAACATAATAAATTAAAACAGCTTTTATATATGTATTGTTAAGACATATCAACAGCAACTAATAACCAAGAAATCTTCAAAGAGTGTTTTAGCATATTTAAATTTAGAATGAGAAGTCAACAAGCATAATAACATTTAAGCACTTACATAATAATATTTAAACTATATGAGCATATGCAAATTCTAGGAAACGCAGAAGTCAACAAGTACACAACATTTCTAAACAAGCATATATGCACATTCTAACATATATATTGACATTCATAGCTAAATAAGTACTCCAAATATTCAATAGTAATTATTACTTAAATTCAAACAATTATAGAGCTATCTATTTACATATCTAACTATAATAAGCAAAGGAAAGAAGCAATGGAATGTACGCAATCTAAGAATCAAAGTAAATAAGCATAATATCATAAACAAGCATATATATACATTCTTATCATGTATATCAACTTAGTTTGAATAAATCTAATCTTTTCATGTTTGATAATGTAAGGTTTTAAATTGGGTTATGTAAATAGACAACTTCAAATTTTACCTAATCCTACTTATCAAAACAATTGTTTAAAAAGTGTTTTCAAAGTGATAGAGCTATGTTTCATACTAATATTTAATTTGAGGTATTAGTATCAAATGGAGTATATATTAGCACAAAAATTTGACTGTAATATTAATTTTTAACTACTACACACATCGTACTTTCTAGAATTTTAGAAGTGGTTTCTAACGAATAATTTAATATACAGAAACCATTTCCAAATACATGTGTACCCTGTGAATAGCTCACTAATTAAACCTGGTTGCAATTGAACTAACCCTTGTTAGAGAAAGATTCAATTGTGTAGTGCCAACTATAGGATGGACCTAGGCAATTGGAAATGGAAATTCATCTCAAGTTATTAATTGACCCTCATCTATCTAAAGTTAGTTTAGATAATATAACACATAATAGTAATTTGAACTTCATCACAAATGACATATAATTCGCCGTTATGCATACTTAATAAATAAAATACTATATTAAAACTTAAATGTAAAATATTAATAATACCTTATAATTTAAAAAACATAAATGTGAAAATTAATGATGGTTAGACAACATAAATGAGATCTAATTTCGCGTTAACGCAACCTTAATAAATACATAACCAACTATTAATCGTCAAATCTCTAACTAAAGCCCCAACAAATTTATATCAGTGAAAACCGAGCTCTTGAAGAAGATGTTCATAAGTAGTCAACGCAACGGCCGACCACGTTAATGCAGCTTCTCCAGAGAACCACTCAAAATGTCTAATAGTCGGCTTTGTTGAAGTTGCATACAAATCAATGGATTCTAATTTTGGATTTTATTAACACATGTATAGGAAAAATTAATTTTGACCGAATTGAATGTTAGATGGTATAATCAATCGAATTATGAAGATGAGCATGACCAATTAGGTCAATCAAGCGAAGAATATTGAAGAAAATGGAATAGTACAAAGCAGGATTGAGTTGGGTAGGGAGAATCCCAAAACGTATGACCGCGTATCTGGGTGTAACGACCCGCCCTGTGTGCTATCCCCGAGGTTGAAATCGCCATCAACTCCGAACAATTTCTAGCTCACCATACAACCTGGACCAAAAGAATGCAGGAAAAATACAACATGACTATGCCCAGATGGTGATCTAAGACAACAACAAATATTATACTTCACAATTTCATCAATACATATAATAATATACAACACATTTTCGGAATACATCTTTTAATACAATATAGGGTACACACTGAAGACTATTCATGATCAAGTTGAGGATATCCTACCCACCCAAACTCCTCGAATCATGATTTACTCGCCTCATTCTTACAATTGTCGCCTAATGCCAACTTTTCCGAACAACAAACAACACTGGGGTCCCCTTAAACACAGTGGGTGTATCGAAGCTCACGAATACTCATATAACAAGTCATATTCAATCACACATATATAGACATGTAATATCGCGTAGTCTTGCTAATTACCTTCATCATGTTTTATCATAATTATTCATAATCATTAATCAGCCTCTTATGATCCTCATAGCGTAATATCTTCAACCAATTTAATATAATCAACTTACAAAATATTTCAATAGTAATAGATAACATTATAAACATCGAATAGGTCACAAATAAAATCACATAAGCAACAATAACTTTATTCGAAAACAACTCTCCTGGCTTACCTCTACACCAAGTAGACAGAATACACACCACAACCTAAAAAACCATGCACATACCACACATAACACAATCATACATCCACACATCTCCCAACACATATATACATCACAATTCTCCCGATCGAGGCTACCCCCTCAATATGCATATCACACAAACCTCCCGGCCGAGGCTACCCTCAATGTATATATATCATCAACCTACAGAATACGCCTACACATAATCATATGACTCAAGTGATTCCATTGAATAATGGACTATGGGCCAAGCGATTCTAAACACCGACACACGCCGTTAGTTTGCGACCGTGATCCTATGGGATCGTTGGATTGAGAATACCGGACATATTATATCATAAATCACAACACAAATCATATCCCTTTCATAATATGGCCATATCAAAACGTTAATACATAACCAATTCAATATCACTAAATATCATCAATACCTCGATAATTTCTCAATACATATATCTCATCATTTATTATCTTCATGTCCACATTCATTTTCATATATTACTATCCATTATGACTTCCAAGTATAATTGACCCATCAACATAGTCCTGACACATATGTTATTATTTCAAGCTACTACCTTCATGTTATTGATCAAGTTGTCATCATACTCCTATCAAAACATATCAATATCTCATACTACAACCATAAGATTATACGATACACATATGGACCATATCTAATTTATATAACCCATCTTATGATAATGTTAATGTCCCCTTATTATTAACTTCTCATATCATTACATCTCACAACTCAACATCATATTAACTTTCATAATCCGAACACCACTTTTACCAACTTCGCCATCTTCACATAACATCATAATTCTCAACATCTTTATATCAATATCACAACAATTCATTATTCAATATTTTCATCTCATCCTTTAATGTTATCAACCAATTGATTTATTCCTTTTTAGTCATTATATTCATAAATACATAGAACCTCATTTAACAGTTATTGTATAACATTAACTCTTTACCCATATATAGTCATATCAGAATATCTCAAATCCATAACATCGCAATATTTCGTATCTTAATCTTCAATAAAGTTTCTTCATACCATCAATTAGTTCAATCAACTCAATACCTCATCCTTATACATGTGTACCATTATATCATACTAATATAATCAAAAATTACCTTACTAATTTTTCTTAATAAGTAAATTTCCATATTTGTACTTCATTAACTCTACCATATTATTATATCTACAATCTTTTAATAGTTACAAGAACCCAAATATAAATACACATATCTATAATGTAAGGGAAAAGATTATAGAATCGGGGATATAAGTACCGGCACTGCCCGCACTAATATTATTGAAATAGTATACTAGTTGCCGTGGAGTATCTGGGAAAAAAAAAAATCGAGTCGAATAGCCTAAATACAGTCAATCAGTCGGTCGGGTAGTATATTTCGGTTTGGAGCATTTAAAGTTTTAATTGAATGGAATGATAGCTATTTGGGGTTGTGTTAAATTTATGTCGAGTTGCTATTGCTAAAACCCAGACGAGAAACTAAACCGAAACCGAACGAAAGCGAGCAAGTCTTGAGATATTTTGTTAGCGGACCCCGCGTGAGTTTTTATACTTATCCTTAACCTATTTCATCATCATCATTATCATCTTCTTCCTCTTTCTTCTAGGATGGCCGAAAATTTGGTCCATTATTCCCTTGATTTTGTTTTTCAATTTTCTTCCTCATTTGGCGAGCTTTGGTCCTGAAATTTTCTGGAGAGATTCCCCGAGACATTCTCTACGCTTTGAGGTAAGAAAGTTCAAATCTTTTGGAGTATTTCTTGAGTTAGAGGATGTTGACTTTTTGAGAATTTGAGTTGACTTTGAGCTTTGATGTTTATTATGTTATAGAATTGTCATTTAAGCTTAGATTATCGTATAACAGTTGATAATTATCGATTTATGGGGTTGAAAAATGTTGAGGAATATAGTTGACTTTTGTTGACTTTTGTAGAGTTTTTCTAAATGGTGTTTAAATGATAGAAGTGTACTCTGGACTTGATTTGTGATTGTTTGTGTGTAAGTTGTGATTGAGGTGATTAGAGAATGTTCGGATATTACGAAGTTTGTAAGTTGATAGTGCATTGATTTGAGATTTCAAAGATGATTAGAAATGTGAGGATTAGTTGTTAATATCGAACGTTAGGGACCTTTGAAACTAGTAATCGAACTCGATCATTAGGAAAGCCGCGCAACTTAAGTTGGCAATAAGGTTGTCTGGGAACTTTTGTCGGGTTATTTTAGTATCGGTATGAGATTATATATGTAGGTAGAATGTTATATTATTAGTTGTGTTATAAGTAGTAATTAGTAATTTTGAATTTTTAGGCGCGATCATGTGTAAAAGTGTCCGCGACGCGCTGGAGTTTTATTTAGCTACCAAGGTGAGTACTAATTCACGGAGTTTACGACGATGGCAAGTATATTGTTTTACTTTGTCTTCTGAGGATATGTTCACTGCTATTCCACTATACGAGATGCATGTGAGATGTGTTGTATATATATATATATGACGCATGGCTCGGGGGTCAGATTGCCTCCCTCAGAATGTGCGATTTTTGGTGTTTTGAAAGGTTATTTCCGTGGTTGGTTTGCGCCAGATTCCCAAGGAGTCGTGAGTAGATGTTTTGTGGTAGCCAGTCAGATAGGGAAAGAGTTGTATGAGTTGATGTCGCCGAGTCAGATGTTGTTCGCCGAGTTGATTTGTCCGGTATCTTCTTCGCCTTGCACGATTTAGAGTTGCCTCGTGATTCTTAGTAACGACCGCGATTGCTTCCGTACTGCTTAGTTATTCATGAGAAGCTATGTCAATAAGTTTCTCCCCGCAGTTGAGGTTGGTTTGAGGCGCATTAGTTGTAGAAATCCGGACTTATATTGAGTTGTAGGGTTGTCAGTCATTAATTTTGCTGAGTTGTCGAGTTGATACTATTGCTGGAGTTGACACTATTGTTGAGTTGTTGAGTTGATACTATTGATCGCTCGATGGAGTCGCCGAGAGTCAGTTAGTCGATTGAGCAGGAAGGTAGTCATGTCATTTAGTCGTTGTGTTGAGTCTATTTGGTTGTAATATATGTTGTTTAGACTTTTTAGTGTTTGATATGTTTCTATGATTCATTTTATATGTTTTATGACTCATTTAATGCTTATGGATACTGTGACTGACATGCTAGAGGTCAGCTAATGCACCTATGAATTAAGATCGTTGATTATGGCCCATTATTTATTTCCTTGTATCCAGGTTATTCATCATGCATTCAAGGTTAAAGTCAGCTTGGTTGAGATAACATTTGGAATGATATCTTGTTACAAGAACATTATAAACCTAAGTTTATGCTCATCTACACATGCTATATATTCTATATATGTGAAAATTGATCTCAAAATGTGCTGTATATAAGTTATGATCCAATCACGACGTTGATACCATTAAGGTGAATAAGTTCAATATACTAAAATGAGGAATTGTGGAGATAATTCACGCTTGTAAGTTATCTCGATTTAAGACATGCTGTTTAGTCAGATAAGATAATGAAACAATGCGGAGATTCCTATTATAAATATTCCGATAATAAATAAAGTGTGACTATGATTTGGCAACACTTTGGCAGAACCTACAGATAGTTAATCGAAGCAGTGAAAGTTTTGGAAAGCAGATCAGAGTGTAAGGCGGTAATCCCTTTGTTTATGAACATCAGTTGTATGCCGAAGAGCGGCTAGAGTTGTACATTAGATGCTCCGTCACAAGCTGTATCAAGGAAAAGGCCACGCAGGTGGGTTTATCGGTGTTAATGAAAGCCATTAAGAAAAGATTTATCATGTTGAGAGTAGCATAGAAAATATATAATACTCATGGTGTATAGTTGTTGGGATAGGTAATGAACTCCGAGCTATCCTTGTGTGTATCTCGTGGTGGATTACTTCAGTGATATTTGCATTCACTGCCTTCATAGCTTAATTTTGCCTCGGCTGGCGGGCGCTTTTATGCCTAGGTTGCTGGACGCCCGAGATGCTTTTCACGAGTAGCCGCAGACTCAAGGTGGCGATGGTGGCTTGAAGACCTCAAATATATTTTATTTCTTTTAGAGTTTTTGTTGTACATAATCGTTGTTCTTTGTAAAACCTATGTTCGATGTTGTATTTATATTGTTGCTTTTAGTTGTTGTAAGCTGGCTAGTTCACCCGACGGACAAGCTTGTATAGTTTTATTTATCATGTTAAATGAAGTCATTTTTCTATCGTTTATCCATCGGCCATGACTGACATTCGAAATACGACGGTCCCAACCTCGGGGCTCCACTCAAGTGGTCGTTATACTCACCTTTAATCGCTAAAAATATCAACAAATTTACTACTAATCACCTATTCAATATCAACATTTTCTTCTTGAAACTTGTTAGCAACTTTTAGGATAATGATTTGGAAGAGAATTACATAAAAAACAAATAGAAAATTCGTAGGGGAAAGAGAAGAAAAGTCACGGCCCTTATCATAAAGAAAATCTACAGTACAAGTGCCCAAGCAAAAAGAGAGTGGCGCCAAGGTAGGGAGGTGTCAAGCACGACGCTGGGCCGCTTTGCTTAGTTCGAGGAAAAAGATGAGTCAGATCACTACACACTTGTCGAAGTTCATTATTTTAAGTAGAGTAATACTCAATTATTACTCAAATGATAAAGGTTCAAGTTATTTAATTAGGCCACGGGTAAAGCTCTTTACACAACCTAGATTTAGATATTCAATATTTCTAAATGAAATGTTTCATTTCCATAACATATATAAGGTCAGATATTTAGATTTTTATGTCTTGAAAACGCTGACGTACTGACAAATTTTGTCATGGATTTGGACAAGTTGGCTTTGACATTTTATTTTATTTTTATAAGTCATTATATTACTAAAATATAATTGTTCAGCAATCCTCTTCTCGGTTATTTCATAGATCATTATTACAAGAAATGCACTAAAGGTACTAATGACAATTCAAAACGCCCAACATTTGTAGTAACTTACTACAATTCTTTCTTGATCCTTCCTCGAAAGGCAAAGATTCCAATTTATTATTCTTGAACCTATGAAAATCCCTTTATACCATACTTGTAAAAATAGATCTATATCTATGATATACAATGTATGAAAATCAAGACCTTTGTCAAGAACAAGAGTCGTGAATATCAAGCCTCAAAGAGACAAAAAGAGAAACGGTTGTTCATATATATCGCTATTTATGCCGCTTTTGTGATCGTGAAGTAGCATCATTCTATGAGGACCGCCTCCCCTAATAAATATCTCAAGAAGTCATTTAGATTCTTATTTGAAATGCCTGAAGATCCTGTGTCACGCCGTATTAAAAAGAGATCACATTTACTTCTAGATAATATAGAATTTCTTTGAAACAAAAGAAATGTATTCCCTTATGGTGCCTGTGGTCCGCCTAAAAGAGGCATGGTTTTAATTCCTCGAGCGCCAAGTCATTCAAGTACAAAGTTTTTTTGCTCAATCTATACTATTTCTGGCGAGAGGAATCATCATAATAGAGACACTTCTTTATTCCCGGCAAACAAGTAACTTAAAGAAGAAGCTCGTAAATATTGTTATGATTCCAATTTTTTGTAAAGAGGGAAGACAAAAATTTGAATGGATGTAGGAGAAGGGGATAAATTTAAAGAATTCCAAAGATTTTGAATGAAGAGGCAATCAAAAGTAGATGCTGAAGTTTCTGGCCATTAACATGAGACTACAACGAAAGGAACGTTATTTTTATTGACTAGCATTTTCTAGAGATTTTTTATTTTATTTTTTGGGGGAAGGGGGTTTTTCCAAAGTTTACTTCATACTTGCCTGGAAATGTCGAAGTATGAAGATGGGAAATTCATATTTTCAATGGAATCGTGAGCAGGTTAGCAGTAGGTCCTGACTGAAGCAATTTTATAAAGCAAAGTTTAGAATCAAAGCCTGTAGCTAATTTGAGGATTTCAAAGGTGACATGAAGTGAAAGAGTTTGTGTGACGAAGCTTTGTTACGAGGTTGTCTTGTGAGCCTGAAGGTTAAGGGTATCAGATTGGCTTAAAGGTACCCTCCAATCCTCTATCTTAAGATTCAAGCTATATTTTTGCACAAAGTTTAAGAAAAATTCAAACATATTTCACAAACAAAGTTTTTCCTTCATTTTTCTTTTTACTTATTTTGGTAAAAAGGAAACCAAAAAAGGAATTTTAATTTTGAAAAAACTGTCCTTAGATTGAGGGATTGAGGGAGTAGAAGGTTTCAAGTTTTGGGGGTTACGACCATGCCTAACCGTCATTCCGTATATTAATAGAATAAACTATTTTAACAATCCAAGTCATATTATCTGAGATACATATAATAGCCAATGAAGACTTTTCTAGGTCCAAGGGATTTAGTTTGGCGAGAAAATTAAAGAGGGAAAAGGGGAAGTATTTTGACTTTAGGCGCAGTATTTAGTGATGGAAAATTAGTCAACCTCTAACTATAACAAGCAGGAAGTGCAAGGTTAAAATGGTGTAGGTTCTTGAAACCACATCCTCCTTCACTTGTTTCGAGATGAACGAATTCTCAATTAATCCTGTGAATAGCATATATGACTGAATGTCGCCTCAAAGGAAATTTGCAAGAACGAGGTCAATGTCGTGAAGGACGGTAAAAGGGAATTTGTAAACACCCATAGGATACACTAATATTGTCTGGAGAACAAATTTGATAAGAGTGACTCGTCTAGCAAAATTCAGGAACTTGCTCTTCCAGGAGATTTTTTTTAAAAATCTTTTTAATGATGTTAATAAGAATTTGAATTCTATCTATGGTAATGTCAAGGTAGTTTCCAAAGCTTTTCGATCGAGAAATTAACATGGTATTAAGAGCGATGGTTTTGATTGGATTAGGAGTGCAAGAGTTGAAGGTTATGATAGATTTATGCAAGTTGCTGATTTGTCCAGAGTCTTTGCAGAAAATGGAGAGGTTTTCTTGAAAGGTGTTGAGGCTTTTTGTTGCAAGATGAATAAAGAAGTAGCAATCATCAGCAAAAAAAAAAGATGAGATATTTGTGGTTTATTTCTCGCAATAGCTATTCCATTAAGATTTTTGATGCTTTGGTGATAAAAAAAAGTGATGAAGAGAGGGGTTCGGTGCACAGTGCACATAGGATGGGTGAGAGCGGGGCTCCTTATCGAAAACCATAGTGCGGCTTGAAAGGTTCAGATCTTTGACTACAAACAATCACAAAATATTGCACTGTAGTAACACATTCTTTAATTAAATAGATCCAGTGCTGAAGGAATTTGAGCTCTTCAAGGAATTTGAGTAAGAAATCTCATCTTTTTCTGTCAAAGCCTTTACTCATATCTATTTTAATTGCAGTCATACCAATCTTCTTACATGTGGACTTTTTTGTAGAAGATGCAATAAGTGGTTGGGTTATTAAAGGGAAAAAGTGACCCATTTTTTCATCGAAAACTGAAAACGACTTGTGTTTTGAATAAAGGTAAAATTGTTAGAACATACTGGGTGAGACTATTTTTAAACAAAGTGTAAAAATTTATGTCTAATACACTTTTAACTTAAAAATAAATTTGACAAAACATACTCTGTTATGAATTGGAGGGAGTAAACAACATGGAATCATGGATCAGTGGGCCGACAACTGCTGAATCACAGATGTTGCAGATGCACAGTAAAAGCAAAATACAATATTTTAAAGGAAACTCTTTACATCCTGTTCAAATGAAGAAAACAGACCATACAACACTAATTCTCAAAGAGACGGCTAATTCAAGATGGGGATGACCGTGGTGAAGCGCAGTGCTTCAGAACCAGGTGGGAATCAAAATTAGCTCACCTTACATTAAAACACTAGTCCTTGTAATATAACATAATAATTTAAGTATAACAAAAATCTGCAAGACCCAATTAAACCTATCATACATTGCATGGCTCGATCATGTTCAACATGATCGCAGAAGAACTGGAAACACAGATGATCCGAGAATGTCGCTAAGAGCCAGCTGAACTTCAATTGAGCCATGCTCGCAACTTATTAAGCTGGAGAATAGGGGGAAGAAACCTGATAAGTTCTTCTCGAATGAGGAATCTCCTAAGCTACTAATTGCCTGGAGTGTTGCAACAACAAGAGGTGCACGGGCAGCCAGTTCTCTTCGTCTAACAGAACCTAAAGGAATCAACCAATGGGGATGGATATGACGAGATGACTCAGACAACTGGCCAGAGAGAGCATTGCCAATGTAAAATTGTAAAATTTCTTTGCAGAGGTTGACAAGATGCAACTCCACTTCTGATTCTTCATAACTAGGTGGCCGATTCAGGGAAATATTCTGTAACAATGTTAGGCAAATTTGATAAGACTCATTTTCCAAGCGTAACAATGGAGGATCCTGCATTTGGGTCATGGGACCAAGCTCCTGTAGCTTCGAACGCAATGTTGTATCGTTGTTTATCTTGTGAGCATGAATAGCAATAGCATGCACAGCATCAAATAAGATAACTGTATTTTTTACTGAAAGTTGAGCCTTAAACATATGGTAGATTTCCATAATTGCCTGAGTATCAAAAGGAAAACCTAGTTCAGTAAACCATTAAGAAACATCAAGAATGTACAGAAAATAAAGGATATTAGTAAAAGAAGATTGATATACTATCTGATTCAACAATTAGAATGGAAAAACAGCACATAAACCTTCAGTAAAAACTTCAATGCCAAGAAAAGTTCAACTAAACCTAATTACCAAGAATACTGTGGTGGAGGTTTGGTTTAGAGGTCTGATTCATGTGATTCTATTGCGTAGATCTAGGGTTCAAATCCCACTAGTAGGACTATTGGAGGTTTTTTAAAATTACAAGAATACCATCCCTGGACTGTTTTATCAGTAGTGCTGTAACACCATTACAGATGATTTCACAACAATTTACAAATAACGTTTCTGCACTTGGGTTGTTCTTATGTTGTCATAATATCTTACATCTGCTAACGATAACAACTCACATGCAGGCAAAGTGGGTCATTTTTTTAGAAAAAAGTTTGGACACGGAAACAATACTACCACATCAAGCATTAGTCAGTTTAAAGCATTTGATAGCATTCTTCTGATGATTTTTTTCTTCACTAAGGTATTCAGAGGCTCCCTCCCAAACATGAATATTGTCCCGACAAACTAGCTTACTGGTTTTGCATATAGCAATTACCTGAATCAATAAAAGCTGCACAGCGGCTCTACACTTGGATTCTGAAATAGATATGCACAGGTTATGTCTCCTCAAGCCCTCAGAATCATCATCATTTGCACCTTCAGCAGATTCTCCATTGCTTAGTCTACTAGGTTCTGCGCGAGTCCAACTTACAGCTTCTTCATTGAGAACAAAGGAGAAATCTGGAAGAGTTGCATTAGCTGCTTCTTGAAGAGCCAAAACCACTTCAAGCCATTTGTCTTCTGGGAAAAGCTCTCCAGCATTGCTCATCAAACGGACGAAAGCAGCAATACCAATACCAGCCAGGCTTTGATGGGGACGCTTGATAAATTTCACTAATAACAATAGCACTTTTCTCAAAAGTGGATTAACTGTTTCATAAAATTTAACAAAAAGATCAACTATTAACTGGAGAGCCAGTGTGCATGTCTCATATAGCCATGCATCCTTATCAAGCTCATTTGGGTCGCCATCAATCTCCTGCTCTTCTGGATCTTCTCTGGAAGGATCAATCCCATGCCGAACAGTGTCAAAGATGGGAAATAATACTGATTCAAATATTTTCTCCCACAATGGTAATGAAAAATGATGGCCATAATTCCTCAAAGTCTCAAAAAGTACTTGAAGGGCACTTTTCCGAATTTCAGGTGGTGTTTCAAAGCTGAGTTCAGACAAACCTGGAGCAAAACATAACATGAATTATCTTAGTTTTGAAGTCAAGTCATATGGACAGTCAAGATTTCAATAAACCGATGAGTTATAACCAGAAAAACAGTTTTAAGTTGGTAGCTACCGGCCAGCAAGGGAAACCAGAACAAAAGATGATCCTCCTTATCTGCCACATCTCCATTTTCAAATTTATCATCTTTTCCTTTGTGGGATGGCAGGGAAACTTTCCCTAAAGCTTCGTTGTCCTTGATTCTAGAGGCTGCACCAACTTCCCCTTCAGCAAGTTTAGCAGCACACAGACGAAGGAAACTAATGGCGTTGAGACTTATATCTTTGTTGAAATTGCTATTAGTAAATGCTATTAGACAGTTGACACAGTCTGTAAACGTAGAGGTTTCAGTTTCCGTGATGTGGGGGAAATAGTCTCGCACAATCTTCTCAATTATTTCAAATGCCAAAAGTACAATATTTTTGTGGTGATCCGAAGCAGCAGTAGTGAAGACCTGAAATAGTTGATCCAGTGGAAAAAGAAGAACATTAATTAATCTATCAAGAAGATTAATTCAGCAGCAGAGATCATGTAATTCTAATAAAAGAAAGACAAAGCAGGTTAGCAGAATAAAAGAACAAGAAGCAAATAGTTACGCATTCATATCTTTGTGGAGATTGATATCAAGTCTTATGCAGACAGAGGGACACAGACAACAGAGACTTTTTAGTACCAAGAACATGTAAAAATAAAAATAAAAAGTGTACCATGAACATGCTCTTCCATCCCGACTTGACATTATTAACACGTGACAGCACCATCTGAGATACACATCTTATGATCAGTTCTCTGATTTCAACGGCTGAACTCTTTCGCATAACAATTACAAAAGGCTTCATGAACTCATTCTGAAAGTTATAATTGGCCAACTCTTCTCGCTCCAAAAATTTCATTGATAACTGCCTCAAAGAATCCATGGCAAATATGGCTTATTGGAAAGATTTCTAAATATCCATTAGTAAACAAAAATTGAAAGCAATATCGCTGATTTTGGACCAAACAAGCCTGATCCGGTTCATGTTATAATGCGCAATCTCACCAAACAAATGATATAAAGATAAAATAAAAATATAGTGAGGTAACAGTGTTCAGAAAAGAAGCAAGATATAAGAATGGAAAGATATAGGAAAGATTCATACAATCTCTATCTTTTGTGAGGCCGAGACGCACTGCTATTTAGTTCTTCCAGAAACTTACAAAATTTGACAAAATCAACTATAGCCTCCAATTATTCAGCTTTGACTTCAGTGAAAATATGAATATACCAACTTGTCTTAACATGTTTAGGTTGGAGTACTATGGAAAACAATGAAATTTATTAGCTGTCAAACATTGCCTCCAATACCAAAAATTATCATAATAACCTCTCAGCTGAAGCAGCATTCTGAATCTTCCCGGTCCTTTTTCTTCAAAACAGTATGATTTGGCTATTTGTTTTGATATCTATCAAGCCCACTGAGAATGAAGTGGGAAGCAGATTTGGTAAAGCGCATCTCTCTCCCAAGAGATGCAAAGCTCAAATCCAGATACATGTGCCAAAATATACCATGCCTCAGGGCATCACCTCCTCATCTGCAATTGTAACTACTGCCTGTTGAAATAAAAAGAACTGAAGCCTCAGCCTCTAAATTAATGAAAAATATATATCATGACCTCAACTAGGTAAAAGATCTTTACAATTTTGGCAACCATGATCATAATTAGATATTTTCAACTGAAAAGTTTTTCATAAACCAATCTGTAGATAGTTGCTTTTCTATTGATGAAGAGAAAGGCCTGATTGACTTGTCTTGGGTTCAGAAAGCTATTAAGGTGTTCTAGATTATGGGTGACCATTTTGTGCACACTTTGTTGCAGTCTCACAGAACAAAAGCTTGAATATAATGTTAGCTGGTCAAAGACAAGTGTTTAATTAAGTTCATCTATTATACCTGTAATTTAAAAGGCTTCAATTAGATTCATTCTTTCAAGTTTCAACTAAATTTTTAGACTGAAAAAGGTCTAATAACGTTGGTAAAGAAGTATAAGACAAGGAGATAACACCAACCTTGATGGCATCAATGTTCTTCTGTTTAATATCTGCAGGAGAGTGGAGGGAAGTAAACTTTGCAAGTGAAGTCACAAATGCATCTCTATGAGTTTTCATCGCCATTGCAGCAGTTACATGGATTGCATAACGAAAGCCTTCCAAACACTGTGCTATTACAGTTTCATCATCACTTTGGTCAAGAGGGACGCTGAAGGCGGCCAACATGGGAGCCCAGCATGCCTCAATCATGAATCTAAGGATCACTACATCAGTTGCTGCATAATAAACCGACCTGCAAATCACCAAAGATGGTCAGAAGTCAAGCATAATTCAAAGATTCAAATCACATCTCTGAAAAAATTATAAATTGATCTAGTGATGATTTTGGTCCATAACAACAAGAAAAAGTACAACTGACTAGGAGTTCATGCCCCCTTAAAGTCAAAGCTAACATAGGTCACCACATGATTCATGTCAAACATCGGGAACCAGAAAAGAAAAATACTAACAACTGATTCTAAGAAAATACACAAAAATGTATCAGTCGGTCTTACTCGGATCTGCGAGCTTTTTCTTTGAATTGTTCTTGCATATGTCTCATGAGATCATCGCTGGTCTCCATTCGATCTTCTCCACGGTTGCGTATGACAATATTCAAGATACTGTCTAAGCCTAGAATCTTGTTTGAGTTCATAGACTGTCTCTGTTGAAGAGAAAAGTCATCTTCTTTCATCTTAATCTCGTTTCTTGATATCCTCTCATACAATGATCTCATATGGTCTTCAGGTAGATCTTTACCATCATCTATCCCCCGATTGTTTCTGATAAAATCATCAGCAGACATCTGCAGATCAGATTCATATAAAATACTTAGTATGTTACCAAATCTTTGGACCCATACATCTAATTATTCTGGATTTGTACCTTATTTTTAACCATAGGGTTATGTGCATCGGTATTAAGCATTATAACAGAGTAGGCAAGCACGTATGCTGTGTCGGCACTGGCAAATGCTTTTGGATTACATTTGCAGTATCGTTCGGCAAATTTTTCCATAATCCGGTCAATCTTCTGTGCCTCGCCAGGAAGCCGAAATCCCTGTAGGAAGGCCCTAATAGCTTCATCAAACTGCATATCTTGAAACTCAAACGAGTCCACATATGCATGCATCACTTTCAGAGACATCTCCTCCCTCTCACCAAGATAATCGCCAACCATTGTCTTGTTCAATCCAGAGGTGTTTCTTAGAAAAGCTGATATCTCCTCTGGCGTGCCCCCCATTTTATTTGCACTTATAAGGAAGTCGATCCCCTTTTTAGGCTTGCGATTGAAAAGAGAGATACCTTCCTGTCACAAGTATCACACTAACTTCAGTGTCTAATACTCCTAACAATGAGTAATATCAGATACTGCTTCGCTACTACAGTTGAACATATACACATACATATATATGACTAACCTGAAGTTCAAGCTTGTAAGCACGGCGCTGCTCTATGGCTGAAGCATCAGAAACTTCACTGGAGACATCAGAATGAGTCTCAGACATTTCGACAGTCTCATCCACGTTTCCATTTGGAATGGAAATATTTCCAGAGTCTTCACTGTTGTCAGTTATCTCAATCTTTTTGTTGAAATATGGATCAGGAAGACGTAGCTGCTTGTTCATCCAATCCCCCATGGACTTCAAAATAGCTACTAAGCATTTCATAGCTTCAACTTTCATGGTTACCTCCTGAGGGGGCAATAGTGTGGTAGCTAAACCAGGTGGCACCCCTTGAGCAGTTTTAAGCAGTCCATTGACCATCCTATGCAATTAGATAGTAAGTTAGTTAGCAGAAAACTTACCAAAATTAACTGTTCAAGCTTCATGTAACAGTGGAATATACCTCTCAAAAATGTTTGACGAATTAACATCACAATCATAGTTAAGAAATATGTCCACCAATATCTGAGAGTCAAAGCAGAGCTTCTCAAGGAATCGAAGCACTATCATCTTCTGTTGAAAATTTGGCTGAGCAACATTTTCCAGTACTCTAAGCACTATCATAGGGAAAAACACACCAATCTCTGCCTTTAGTCCAGCTCTAAATCTTGATACCAGACTAATAAAAATTGAGCAAGATAGCTGGAAAACAATCATAAGTGTTGATGCACTGTTCTTCAAAAGTGAAAGACAGAGATACTGCTTGATAGCACCTAAGAATCTGTTGTCAACATAAAAAAACATTGTTAAGTTCAAGAAATAATTCTAAAGAACGGAGACTAGATTGTCAATCAGTGGCACTAAGAGTCAACATTAAACAGCCCAAGCACAAAGGAAACAACAAATTTCCAACTCAATATTAAGAGGGTGTTTGGCTAAGCTTATTTTTTGTCAAAATCAACTTATAAGTTGATTTGGCCAAAAATAAGTTGAAAAGGTATTTGGCTAACCACCAACTTAGAAGTTGAAATAAAAAAAGATAGCAAATCCTAACTTTTTTTTCAACTTTTTTTGCTCCAACTTATAAGTTGGTTTGACCAAATAATTTACTTCATTACCCCTCAATATTTAACTTTATACCTTATTTACCCCTCATTTAATAATCATAAAGATACAATTTTTAGTTATACTAACTTTCTAGCATTTTACTTTTTATTGAAAAAATAAAAAATAAATAAATATTATATTTTTAATCATAAAATACACTTTTAGTACAACACTTTTTATTCTTTCAAATATTAAATTACTAATTTATTTATATCATAAAAATAAAAAAAATGAGATATCAATGAGATATTCTTATAAGTCATTTTATCCTTTCTACAACTCAAAAAGATTCTCTATCAACTTATAAGTTATATTAGCCAAACAAGTCAAAATTGACAACTATAAGGACTACTTATAGTTAAATTGTCACATATGTTGGTCACTTATGTTAAAAAATAAGCTTAGCCAAACGGCCTCTAAATAAATTTTTTAGGTATAGCAAGAAAATTCTTGTGCCCTTATCTCATAGAACGAAAAAATAGAAAGACAAGAATGTGCACAAAACAAAATAAGGCCATCTTTGAACAGAAGGATATTTGAAGATGATAATGAATCTGCAGCACCATATAATAGTTGTGGTAAACAAACAGCTTCCTACTGTGACCATAAACAAATTTCTTATTATATCTTCATGCAAAATTGGTATCTCCACATGATCCAATCAGAAGAAAAGAGAGAGTAAAGCTTCTTCTACTCAAAAAAAATTAAAGACCTACCGGTGCATTAGTCACAATAAAAGATACTCTATGCATCCTGATTTTTGAATTACAAATCTGTGCTCTTGTCAGTTCACCATCCGTAATATATAACATGCAATGGAAGACTGGTTGCATTCTCATAAATTCAAATCAAGATAGAACAATTTTGCTGAAAACTGAATAAATTGCTACAACATCATGCCTCAAGGTTATGGTAGTGTAGTGCAAAGACTATCTTCTACTTCACAATATATAAGAAGCATCAGTAGTGTAATGAGCCATTTTGATTTATTAACTTCTATCCAGGAAACAGATAATATAAAATATTTAACTCCATTAGACATGGAAATATAACTGAATAAATTGCCAATCAAGTTAATTTCTCTGGCAACTTTGTCAATATTTTAATTTTTTTCTGGTTAGTCAGAAAAATTACATCTCAGCTTGGATGCCATATTCATAATAAAATTTTGGGGGGCCTTAAACTCCCAGATTAGTGCCATGGATTAATGACCAATCACATAATGTTTGCATTACACTAGCATAACCTTGGGGCATGATTAAAAGCTTATGAAACTTCAGGATGCAAGTGTCTTAGTTTAAAAGCTTAGTACTACAACAAGAGTGGAATCTCTAATTGAACTTTAAAAAAAAATTGAAGAGTTCCAGCTGTATTAGCAACAATAAAAGATACTCTATACATCAAGATTTCTGAATTACATTTCTTGGTCTACCAACAGGCAGGAACCATATAAGGAATCGCAAGAATAAGGATATAATGCACAACAGCCTAAAACAATGAGCAATGTCAAGATTGAATAGTACTTTAATAAAGCGTGCGTGTACCTTTCACTAGTCCTGAACACTGCCCCGGCATTTTCTAACAAGATCTTGAGCAACTCCAACGCGACTATCTTTCCCCTCATTAATTGGGGATCCCCCAGTGCTTCCTTTGGCGGAGTCTTCATTGAGAGCTTGCACAATGCCCTAAACACTAAAAAAGCATCCCTCCTCAACTTATTCCCAATCTGAACCTCAACATCATCATCTCTATCCCCCTCAACATCTGCTAATTCCCCCTTCCTCCCTTCCAAGGCAGTTTTATACATACTGATCTCCCAATATTTGGCATCCAACATATCCTTATCGGTGGAATCGAGCAAATCAGCTGGATTAGTGGACTCCACAGTAGACGTGGTAGTCTCGAACGCCCCATCATGCACGCCACTAGAAACAGTAGGCGCCCTGGGAGTCCCGGGATTCAAGACCCCATCAATGTCCTGCACTATCTTGGTAATAAAACCTTGAACGAACATGGTCATACTACCATCCACATCGGCCTTCTCGGTAGGCTCCATCAACTCGGCAACAACAATGGGTTGCAAGGGCACGGTCGAAGAGTCAGCCTCCATCCTCCGAAACACAATGACCAGCATCTGAATCAAAGATGCCTTGGCGGTGGTCTGATTCACGACGTTCTTACTCTCTAAATAAATATCATAACAAGTCCTGACAACCAAAAGCAAAGAATCCCCATGAATCCTCATGGAAAGGGAAGTAACCGCAGATAAAATCGTCTTAATGACCAACAACTCAACAGATTCATCACCCAAATCGTGACATTTACACACAGACTCGATCAAAGTAGCCAGTAATTTCCCATCAGGGCCACCGGTGGGGTCCGCCTCGCCGCGTAAATAGCCATGAGCAATTAATTTCTGAACAGCATCAATAGCTGGCTCGGCGATCTTAACATGAGCAGAAGAAGCAGCGTTAATTAAAGGCTTGAGAATAATATCAGAATCGTTGAAAGAGAGGTCGAGTAATACTCCAGGTGAAGAAGGTGGAGATTCAGTGGGGGGATTGGGTGCGGTGAGGTATTCGGTAACGTATTTGCACTCGTGAACCAGCTTGGAGTGTTTCCTCCATGAACCATTCTTGATTATTTTATCCAAGGCGGGTATCAGGACTTCACTCACCCGGGAATCGGCTTCCGGAGAAGCCATTCCCTTCCAGAATAACTTCTTTTATCTAAAACAAACACTAGATCTGGGGGAACAAGGGGGTTTTCATATTCTGGGGATTGTGGAATGTTATAGATCTGGAGTCACAAGTTTAGGAAGTTCCAGATCTGGAACAGAATTATCACTCGCTTGCTCGCTGCTGGTTTATGGGGAAATGTAAGTGATTATCAAGCAATAACATCATGGCCTTCCAAATACGGAATTGCCCATAACCTAAATTGGTAAATGAGGAAATAAGATTTATTGGCCATGAATTGTGATAATCTGGGCTATCAAGCCTGGCTAGTGCTAGTTTTCATACCGGGCCAAGACATTCGGCAATTCCGACACCTTCTTCGCAATCCAATGATACATCTCGCCGATCGGCTAACGTGAACGATTTCACACTTCAAAAGCTATCCACTTTAAGGGTCAATCATATCGAGAGAGTCCTAATTTATAGTACTAAATGTAACCATATCCAATTTTGGGTGGTCATATTGAGGTAGGAGTCCGACTTATAATACTAAATGTAACCATGTTACAAAAGGGTAGTTTAGTAATTTGGCCCTTCTCAACCATATTGAGGTACTTGAACTTTATGTTAAACTAGTAAGAAATGATGTGTTTTACGCGTAGAAGCTTTGTTGCACGGAAATTATTTGTTATAAATTTATAAGGACAAATGGTTTTGGACATTACTCATATTTCATTTATTTACCATTTCAATCACTCATAATCACTTTTGACTCATTTAGATAACTCAAGTACCAAAACCAACTCAATCAACTACTTCCATCCATTTTCTAATTTTAAGTTTGAATGTCAATTTTATCAAATTTAAATTGAAACTAATTAATTATAATACTACCCCACACAATTAAGCGATAATGAATTAGAAGTATAATTTATTGAATAAATGGGGAATAAATAAGAACAACTAAATATATAAATAACAGTAAAAGTAACTAAAATGTAAGACAAGGGAAAGAAACAACTCAACGATTATAACGAGCTTCGGTTTCCCTAAGTGCTCGACCATCGGCTTTCCAACCTCGGGATTCGGGGACAATCACCACTATGAAAATAGAGCTAACTCCGAGTTCGTACAAGCAAGTAACTTCAAATACAAATAGTCAACAACTTCTGGCAACCCTATGCAAGAAACCCAAAGCTCTGGATTTCAATACTCTTAATCTCCCGGATTAAGAACCCAAGATAAAACCCAGGATTTCAATAAACAACAATTAATATAATTGAATCAACACACTATGAAGGACTTAGGTGAAGTACAATATAGTCTTCTATGTCGATGACACACTAATCATTGGAATAATGTAGAGCTACTAAACTCACCAAGGATTGTCAGAATATTTCTATTTAGACTTAGTTAAGACAATACATTCTAAATCAAAATTCATCGAGATCGAGCTAATCAAGCGATTCTGACTTTGCTGTGACACTTATTTCAATAAGGTATTGCAAAGGTTCACAATGAATGATTCCAAGAGGCTTCCATCCTCCTACGAGACATGTAAGTCTAACTCCACAGGTCGCCATTGTCCCACCAAAGAATGGTGATGAACAAAATGAAGGACATACCTACGCCGGCCATAGGGTACATCATGTATGTCACACTGCACACGAATTCGATGTGTCATATGCACCGAGTGCTACCAAATGACAGTGTTTCAATCTAGGCGCAGAGCCACCGGATCATGCCGGGCGGCATCTAGCATTCCGGTACATCTAAAGATGTATTCTTGGTATATAAGGGAGACATACAGCTGCTTGTTACTGGGTACACCGATGCTAGTCAAACCGACAAAGATAACTACCATTCCCAATTAGGGTACGTGGTTTTGTCTTAACGGGCGGAGCAACATTCGAGAAGTTCCCAAATGTATTATCAGAAATATCTCTACTACAAAAATTCGAGTATATTGCAACATCGATGTCGCAAAAGAAGGTTGTTGAATTAAGAAATTCGTGACCTAAGCTTGAGTTGCGCCTAGCCTCAAGTGACCGTAATTGTCATAATGACAATACCGCCATCATTGCCAGAACCCCGAAGCACATCACAAATTCAAGCACGTGACTCCGTAAAGTATCAATTCGACAGATATTAAAAGAGATACTGGGCATGTAAAGTAGCAATATATGCTAAGGTTGCTGGTCCCTTTACCAAAACCACTACCTCAAGCAAAACACGATGGTAATGCAGAAATAATCATTAGTCTTAGACAAATGTCGTAGTGATGAAGGGTTTAGTGAGCTACAATGTATCTGTTTATTATGTGAACAACAATGAATATTACAACTTATATATCAATACATTTGTTTGCTATGTTATGTGTTTATATGTCTTACCTACATATAACCCGTCAGATCCTCGCCGAGTGAAAAGTGAATTCCCCTAGGCTAATCTCAAGTTTCTAAAGGGCAACATGGAAGTGTTGACAAGAGAACCTCTTCAAGTCTAGAAACATAAGATAGTCATTCTCCTTGGTCATGTCGATAGTCGAGGCGACTTCAGCATTCGGCGATCAACATAAGATTTCGATGATTTTCTGGATCAGCGGGAGCTTGTGCTTCCAATCAATCTTATCGGTCACGCTTTTGATAACTGCAATAGATTGACCGCTACAAATCATAGAAGATATTTATATCTCAGGTCCTAAGGATATTTGTTTTGTTTATCAATTTCTAGACCTCAGGTATATAACCCATCATATATGAATCATATTTTAATTTATGTTAAACTGCTTTCAAGGGGGTTCATAACGCATATGTTAGGTGACACAGCCGAGTATGAGTAGGTGCTGATATATTATAAGAGATTTATCCATCCTTGATATTGGGCCAAGGTAGATATTATGCCTCTCAATGACTTCTTAAGGACACGGTTTATGGACATCATAGTACCTAAGTCAGCTTCAACTCTCGAGTAAAGAAAGTCGTGGGAGTTTCATGACACACTTTTGTAACGACTCCGCCTGTGCCTGGGCCGCCTGAAGCGAGAGTCATTAAAATCCGGAACAGAGTCACCAAACCGACGGATCTACTATTTAAAATACAATTCAAGCTTCATCCAAAAAACGTGATCACAATTAAGTTTTCCAAATCAAATGCTTTTAAAATTTATAATCCATCACCGATATCGAAACGACAAACCCATATATATACACAAATATATCCCAAAATAAAGTACGCCGCAAGGCTACAAATAGATGATACGTATCAGACTCGAATAATAAACGACAAATAAATGACAAGGCTAAAGTTCAAAAGGAAAATACAACAATCAAAAACAGCTTGACAACACATCAAAATGTGATCGCGAGATCCTCTCGCCACCCGATGCTCACCTAGCCACTTAACAAACTCTAAACAAATTTCGCTCAATCAGTCATTCTGCACAAATGAAACGCGAAAAAAGGAAGCCGCTTTTGGTGCTTAGTGAAACTTAACACAAGAACTTACCATACTTTTAATCCAGTCAATCAATAATATAATAGTCAAATAAGTGACCGAAATACATATATCCGTGGACTACCTAAAAGGTCATACAACATAATTCACAGGAAATCTCAGACATAATATTACGAAGATATAATAGAAGCGTCTCGTAAAGCACAATTTCGTAGCAAATCAATAGACTCAACAATCCACTAAAACTCTAGTCGCCAAACTCTCCTATCTCTCATATCCCTCCAAGATACCATCCTCTAACGCGCATATACTCAATCCGCCTTACCTCAAGCAGGATGACTAATCAATAATCACCCCAGACTTATACCGCAAAGAGGCCAAAACCGCATCTTATACACAGTATAAGGCACACCGCACTTATACACAAAGTATAAGGCACACCGCCTTATATACCTAAGTATAAAGGCACACCGCCTTATACACTAAGTATAGCACAATCGCACTTATACACCAAGTATATGCACACCGCACGCTATACCGTAGATAGGCCACATCGAATGCACACAAAGAAAGTGATCAAAAGACTCATACCGCTCTTATACCCCGGCGAACCGCACGCTATAACCGTAGTATGTACACACCGACAATGCACACAAGAAAGCGATCAAAAGAGAGTCATACCGCCTATAATCAAGTATAAGGCTAAAACCCGCATCTATACCGTAGTGATAGGCCAATAGCGCCACATATCCCGCAAGGAAGGAGAGTCAAGATAATCCCTAGTAATCCCAACTATGTAATGCCCCCTCGATACTCTAGTCACCTCAAGTCATAGATAACTCTAACCATCACCTCTCAATAACTGCCTACTCCACTCCCAAACAATATCCAAGCACACAGCCTAAAACATCTCACACCTAGAAGTCAAACACACCGCCAACAAGGCCAATAAATCATGTTACTACAAGGCCAAGGTAAATCGTAAATATAAGTTGGGAGTTCGCTTATTACTTACCTCGCTAAATCTCTAACGCCTAATGTAGAATATAATCACATAATCATATAACAATTACATGTATATCATTCTCTACGTGAATCATAAATACAATGACATGTACATTCATTCTCACATAATCATATCATAATAACATGTATATCATTCTCACACAATCCATCACAATAACATGTTCACACAATTCTAAAGTAAGCACGCAGCAACACCCGTGAGATAAAGATCACCTCCTCGAAGTAATGCATCAGAAAACCTTCGCGAAAACAATCAAGGTAATCGGCTCTTTTCCACCATCAACGCTAAACAACACCCGAAAGTATAATCAAGCACCTACTACTATACCGGGCGTTTCTAGAAGATACATAATCAACTCTTAGGGGAACTATCTCTAAACAAATGCACGGATAAACTATCGAATTATGATCCCATCGGACACAACCCAACTGTCTCTCGCTAAATTCCATCTTATCACTTTCTCTCATTAAAATCGACTTATAAGTTATTCTAACTAATCATCAAGTCCATAATTAACAATCTATAATTCCCGAAATATCAATTATAACCAACTTGGAATTTGTTCTTTTCAACATAACACCCTTTTAATCAATTTTAAATCACCAATTTAACATCATAACAACTATAATAAGGTCCCAATATAACTCTCATACATTTAAAGTCTTATAAAAATATCCATAAAAAAGTCAACCGAAAACCTAAAGTCAATCCCTCGACCATAATCTCTCAAATCATCTCTAAATCAATAATTCATCACTCGCATTGATTACGTAACTCCATAACCAACTAAGATTTATCATAAAAATTCAATTATGGAAAAGTCAACTATACAAAAACCCAAGAAATATCTCGAAGACTTGAATTTCTTACCTTAACTCGAAGAGAATGATGGGGAGAACAATATTCTACAACCGATCTTGAGTCGGAGTTAATCAAGAGAGAAATGGAAATGAAATTTTTAAGGGGAGGGGGTAAAGATTTACTAGGCACGAAAAAGATACTAATAAGTGTTTGATAACGATGGTTAAGATAAAGATGACTAGACATTTAAAACTCGAGTCCTGCTCGGGTTTCTAAGTAATTTCTCCGCTATCGTACTTAAATCTCCACGAACCAAATTCCAAAGATAAAGATCTGGCAAAACTACTAAATTATAAATGCAATTCGCTAAAAATTTTTACGAATAATATTATCATCGAGATTATTTAAAATATCCCCGGTCCCACCACCGACCTAAAATTTAAATTTTTTTTTTCGAACGGTTATTACAATCTACTCACCCACAAAATTTCACCTCGAAATTTAACAACCCCTCAAACAATCAAGCGTAATGGCTGATAATAACACAAAATCCAAATATCACACAAATAAAAGCAATACTAACTCCACACTCAGCCAACCAGGAACTGATCCGGCACTTCTCACATCATCCCCACCGACAAACCACAAGTGTTTCCTCATCTCGCCGAAATTCTAAGATCTCGATCCACAAGCACCGTCCAATCCCTCATACGGGCGGTACCTCCCCTGCTGCTACCGACATCAAAAACCAACTCCCAACCTGCTTTCATCTCTCTCTATGTGTCCTTTGATTTCTTTCTACTCAGCATCGCCTACTACATTTGCTCTCCCCGCGGTACTCACATGTTACAACGATGAACTCCATCCACTTCTCCGCCTCAAATTCAGAATCTCTCAAGGCCTAAGATATTTCAAACTCTTGTGATCGCAAAAACTGCATTTAACCCTATACGTATAATGTCTCCACAACTTCAACGCAACGACTAGCCCGCCTAATAGCTCAAAATCATGATAGTTCTTCTCGTGGATTTTCAACTATCGGAAGCATAGGCAATCACCTTCCTATCTTCTCGCATCGAACACATTCAACTCTCAAGCATCACTATAAATCACGTAGCCCTCGCAACTGCACGGCATCGCCAACATTGAGCCGGTCAACTTCCCTTTAGTATCCCGGGGCAGCCTCACAATCATCATCCCAAATAAACGGAACCCTTTTCTCCGCTCACCCGGTCAATGGCATCGCAATCATGGAAAAGAACTCGACAATCTCCTATAACCAAATTAACCCCAAGAAACTCCTAACCTCACCACACTCTCATGACGCCCCAATTGTTCACAACCCACCTTCTCAGGATCAACAAAAATACCTCGCCCGAAATAATGACCAGAATCAAATTGCCAACCAGAATCATTTGAAAATCCCGTACAATCAACGCCATAGTTCCTCTCCCTCTAGAATATATTCTGACATCGCCACGAATACCACCACAAACTCATCCGCATACTCCCAAACACCCGGTTCATCAAATCCATAAGGTCGCCTGCATTTGTCAATCCAAATGGCATCACTATAAACTCATAATGTCCAGATCGGAAAACCGATTTCGAATATCTCCCCTTTCGATCTCAAACACCCTTCGAGAACACCTTGGCATCCTTCAAATAATCAAAAATCACAATTCCCCGGAAATGGGTTTCGTTCTTAATGGTCACTATACGCCCTCATCGAACCATCCTTCTTTTCAATAAACAACACCGGGGCGCACCCCCACGGGCTACACCTGTCCGGCGAATCCCTTGTCCAACAATCCCCTCAGAATCGAGTCCGCAATTCCTGCATCTGCCGAGCCATCTCCGCCAGACGTGGAAGAGAAATGGTGCCGCACGTGAATAACTCCATAGTGCCCAATTTCTCTGCTGGCAAGCCCTCAAGAAAAATATCCTGAACTCTAACAACCCACACATCCTCCGGTCTGTTCTCTCTGATCCCAAATCAACCACATATCCCAAGAACCCAATACACCCTTTCCGACCAAATTTCCTAGTCAAGCGCCTGGGATACAAAACTCAAGGCACCTTTATTGCCTCCCACAAATCGGATATCGGCCTCCTTAACCCACAAAGTAATCTCTTCCTCCGATGGCAAATCAATAACGCATGATGTTTCAAACCAATCTACCAAGATAAGGTCAAAATTAAAGCCTAAATGGAAGTAAATCAACAGACAACAACCGACTCACCAACAACAATCAAAGGACAGTTTCTATATACCATCTAACCCTTAACCGACTTACAGTGGGTCATAATTCCTCATGTGGAATGTACACCATATATAAGGTGAAATAAAACTCGAGAAACAAAAGAACGTTGGTGAGCCCCGTAATCAAACAACACTCTGCCTCAACATTATATGTAAATAATGCACCTGCCACCACTGGGGTATCTCGCGCTTCCCGATGCGTAATAAGACGTAATCGCACCCACGGGACCTCCGAGTCCTCAACTCCATATCCCCGGCCTCCACGACTTTAATAACCCGCCTCACAGTCGAATCAGTCAAGCTCCCCTTCAGTTCGGGGACACGCCAAATGTCCTGCACGATAGTACAAGCACTACCTCTCCGGCAATCGCTCGTGCCCAATCTAACCACAACGGTAACAACGATACCTCTCTCGACCCCCCTGAAGACTACTCGACCCCCGCCGGATCTCGTGTCACTACTGCAAGTGTAAGTGGTAACATAAATCTCTGGCGTGGATCGTCGAGCAATCAAAGGATTCCCCGCCCAGACGACTGGGCCGGGGTCCGTCCTCCTCCGAACTCTGTGAGCCAAGGTCTACCGGAATAGAAAGTCTCGTGTCGACTCCATCCACTCGCCTGCTCGCTAACTCCATTTCCATCTTCGTGGCTGCATTCTCAACATGGAAACTTATTAAATCCTCAAGAGATCCGTGACTTACCTACTAATCCATCTCAATCTAACTTCTTTCGCCTAAATGGATAAACATCGTGAAAGTCAGCCGGGCAACCACCAACTGCTCAGACCCTCCACCGACCTCAAACCCCGTACAACGAACCGCCTCCATGCATGTGGCCCCAATACTCCTTAAGAGCTCAATGTACCCTCCCTGTGAAACACCATGAACTCCTCTCGCAAAATGTAGAGATGTGCCTGCCTCCCACCACCACCACTCTCATCTCGCCCACAATCCCCATTGCACCACTTCATGTCCCTGGATGAACCCAATAGCCTCAAGCCCGGCAACCCCCGAAAACTTCTCGGAACTTGCTCTCCGAATTCGACCCCCCTGCCTCACCACCCGAGCATTCACACTCTCTACGAAGTCTCAACCTCCTCAACATGCTCGTAAGACTGCACTCTGCACCTGTCCACGCTCAGACTATCGATGTACTTTATACCCCACCAATCCCTCGGCCTCCTTCCGTCCTACCCGGGGCACCCTCTCGCTTCTACCTCGCCCACGCACTCTGTGTGGCAAACTCACGGAACAAAAGAAAAAGATACGTGACTTATACAAAGACACCACTCTACCCGACTCTGAAGCAAAAACAAAGTAGGCACACAACCAATACTTATACCTCAAGTAACTGTCCCAAGCTCGATACTCAAAATTGTAACGACTCCGCCCAGTCGCCTCGAGCGAGCTAAACTGAATTTGAGTCACCAAACCGACGGATCTACTCATTTAAAAATACAACTGTTTATCCAAAAAAATGTGATCACAATTAAGTTTCCCCAAATCAAAACGGCTAAAAATTTATAACTATCAAAATTTACATCAAACGAACCCATATAAATACACACAACATATCCCAAAAATAAAGTACTGAAAGGCTAAATGTATGATAATGACTAATTCCCACACACAAAATGACAAGGCTAAAGTTCAAAAGGAAAAATACAACAACTCAAAAATGGGGCTTGACAACACATCAAAATCGACGCGAGGATCCTCAATTCGATGCTCACCTAGCCACTTTAACAAAACTCTCAAACGCCTCTTTCGCTCAACCGGGCCGTCTCAATAACCTCGCACAAATGCACCAGCCGCCAATGCAGTAAAATTAGTGAAACTTAACATTGTAAGTGAATCTTAACATGAACGAACAACTAATAATATAATAGTCAAATATGAACATATCCTGACTACCTAAAAGGTCATACAACATAATTCGCTACAGAAACTTTACATAATACATGAAGATATAATGTAAGGTTCAAGCACAATTTCGTAAAGAAATCAATAGACTCAACAACGACTAAAACTCTAGTCACAAACCTCCTATCTCTCATATCCTCCAGTATACCATCCTTTAATGCGCATATACTCAATCCGTCTACCTCGGGCAGAATGGACTAATCAATAATCACCCCGCACTTATACCGCAGGCACAAATCAACTTATACACAGCAGGCAGTACACCGCATCATACAAGAGGCACACCGCCTACACTTAAGTATAAGTATCAATCAAGACTATACACTAAGTATAAGGTAATAATCAGCACTTATACCAAGCAAGGCACAACGCACGCTATACCGCAAAGATGTACACATCATTAAATGCACACAAAGAAAGTGATCAAAAGACTCATACCGCCTTGATCAAGTATAAGGCCAAACCTAATACTTATAACCGTGCAAAGATAGTGGGCCACACCGACAACGCACACGCCAGCCATCAAAAGAGAATAATGCCTGGCAAGATAAGGCCAAACCCATCGCCATACCGTAGTATAGGCCAATAGCCACATATCCTGCAAGGAAGGAGAGTCACCTAATCCCCAACTCTGATACTCTACCACCTCAAGTCATATAACTCTCAACCATCACCTCAATAACCAACCACTTACTCCCAAACAATATCCAAATAATACTAAAACATCTCACAATCAGAAGTCAAACACACCGCTAATGTGAAATCATAAGTGCCGACAAGGCCACGTAAATCCTAAATATAAGTCAAGTTCAAAGCATTTACCTCAAGCAATCTTCAACGCCATGCACATAAATCACAATCATATAACAATTACATGTATATCATTCACGTAATCATAACACAAATGACATGTATATCATTCCTACACATAATCATATCATAATAACATGTATATCATTCCTACATAATCATATCACAAATAACATGTTCACAATTCTTAAAGTAAGTACGTAAAGTAACACCCGTGAGATAAGTACTCACCTCCGCTAGCTACCACAAAACCTTCGAAAACAATCTGTATAGAACCAGCTCTTTCCACGATCAACGCCTTAAACAAATAATTCCGCAGCTATAACCAAGAATCTACTAATATACCGGCTCTAGAAGATACATAATCAACTCTGTGGAACTATCTTAAAAATACTGATAAACTATCGAATTATGATCCCATCTGACACAACCCAATCGATTCCCCCGCTAAATTCCATCTTATCACTTTCTCATTACAAATCGAATTTATAAGTTATTCTCAACGAATCATCAAGTCCATAATTAACAATCTATATCTCAAATAATAATTATAACTCAACTTGGAATTTACACTTTTTCAATATAACACCCTTTACTCAATTTACATCATAACAACTATAATAAGGTCCCAATATAACCTCCTACACATTTAAAGTCTTATAAAAATATCCACATAAAAAGTCAACAAAAACCTAAAAAGTCAACTCGACTATAACGTCCTCAAACGATCTCTAAATCACGAATTCATCACTCCAAATACGCCATGTAACTCCATAACCAACTAAGATTTATCATAAAAATTCAATTATGGAAAAGTCAACTAAAAAGTCAATTATGTCAAAACCCAAGAAATATCTCTAAAGACTTAAAATTTCACCTTAACTCTAAGAGAACATGTATAACAATATTTTACAACCGGGATCTTGAGTTTGAGCGATAATCGAAGAGAGAAATGGAAAAAATGAAATTTTTAAGTGGGGGAGGGGGGTGAATACTGCCATAAGATGAAAAAAGACGAATATTATGAAGTTATTTGATAATGATGATGCTGAAGATAAGCATTTACTAGATATTTAAAAACTCGAGTCCCGTCGTTTCTTAATTTCTCTCGCTTATCGCATTTAAATTCTACACGAACCCGATCTCCAAAGATAAAATATTCCATGGCAAAAAATACTAAATTATAAATGTGTAATTCGCTAAAAATTTTACTTAAATAATATTATCATTTGTGATTATTTAAAGATCCCTGTCCCACCGACCTAAAATTTAAATTTTTTTTTCAGAACGGTTATTACACACTTTCTAGTATATTCCATGACTAGACGTGATAAGGAATTTTAAAGTAATCGTGGTAAAGTATGTTGAAAGGTTGAAATCAATGAATATTGGTTTCAATAATTATGCCCGTTGCGACAATTGTTTTAACAATTCATTTACTAGTTCAGTTAAATGAAATTACTAAACCTAAATATTCAATAATAGTAATTGTAATTTCTAGTAAAATAGGACTCGCCTCTTTTTATTTGTCCTAATTTTATGGTGTCAATCGCATGCTGGGCGGTGGCTAAGCCAGGGAAGTCTTTCGCGGATCAGCTGTGATTTGAAACTAACCTTAACATTTAGCCGGGACTTTAATGCAAAGTAGTCGAATTGATCAATCTAGTTCGGCACCGAGTAGCGCATTTGATGGGAGGATTTTAATAACCGCCTAGGAATTTATTGATGTCACCGAGCCGCTACATGGTTGTTTTTCACGGCGCGTGCAAATCGAAGGCCGGAGGTTATCAGGAGGGAAGCATGATACCTTTGTAATGCGAATTTGGCCAGTGTGTTTCCGCAGCTTTGCATGTTAAACTCTTAACTGCCTAATCAAGTAGCTTTGTGTATATTTTGCTTAGTCACAGAAGCAGTTCGACTGGATGAGCGCAGTAGATCATACCTTCTTATGGTTTTAAGTGTGACCATCTTGGTATCCCCAGGCTATGGAAAAGGCTGTACTATCAAGGGGATGGAAGTGAGTTGGAGATTTTGTTGGAAAAGATTAGGAGAACAAAGGTGGAGTTGGGTACACAATGGTGGGTTTGGCGTTTGAGCATGCGAGTCTCTTAAGGAGATTTTGGTCAGTCTAGCGAGAAGATTTACAAAGGGGAGATCAGCTAGGATATTTTGAATAAAGAGAAGAATATCAGAGCTGACTATGATAGATTCTTTAGAGCTGAATTGGAGTTACTCAAAGGCAAAGCGAGGATGAATTGGCTAGCAAATGAGGATTTTTGCACATTGTTTTGCCAATTCTACTTTCTACTATTCGACCGTCAATGAACGAGGATTCAGTTTGACCTCCAACCGACCGGACTCTCTCCAACTTGGGTCAATCGGGTCGAAATTGTCCTTCGAAGCTGATCTCCGAGACCGCACCTTCTTTTTTGTAGAAGGGTTCCTGGAGACGGCTAAGATGTCCTCTGCCGGGTTTGGTGGTCCGTCACTGGATTCCGTGCGCATCACGGGTGGTCAAGCAAACACTCCAATTTTATCAAGCCGCAAGTGGTGCTGGGAGTATAAAGACAAATACACGGAAAAGATACTAAGGGACCGAATTTATTTGGCCTCCCTTGATTGTACTACCTGGGGGATATTTATATGGTGGTACCGGTAGTTGTCATAGTATCCTCTCGGTCCTCCTAGGATTATGCCATATGTCTTCATCCAGTAAAGGACTTGCACTGGCTTATGCCTATTGACCCCCGGCCCAAATGTATCAATGACTTTTATATATATATTTCATTGCCCCTTCAAAGAATGGTGGAACGGGCAGAAATGATCCTTGATCTCATAAATATCACACTATCTATCAACTCGCCGCCGCGAATCACAAAGTGTTGATTTAAATATCGCGGTCTTGATATACTGCTGGGTTTGACTTGGAACAACCGCCTGAATCACAATACTTATTTATTAAATGTTTGATCCCTTCATTATGGAACTGAACTACTTTACACACATGCCCCTACCTCGGTGAAACGGAATCCGCTCATCGGGTCATAAGTCCTATAAAAAGGTGACTTTGTCATTCATTGTACTTTTTACTTTATTCTTGTCTACTTTTACCTATTCATCTTCTCTCTATCCTTCCTCTACAAATCGCTCATCTTCAACTTCCTTACTCCCCGATTTCCCTTTCTATTTTTGATCTTCTCTTTCTTAATGAAAGGTACGCATCTAACCCTCAGAGATTTATCAGGAAGTGAAAAAGCCAAGGGTTTGGGGCACTTTTAAAAAGCCATCTTCAATCAAGGGGTTATCCGGGCGAGAAGGCCTTTGACGAATGGGCGGTGTCTATCTGGGACCTTTAGGACGGTGTTGGATGGTTTTGGGGATTCAATATCATCGGCGAAAGATTTATCCCTATTCTAATTTAGTATTCGGGGTATCAGAAACGGTTAGATCCGAAGGGAGGAGGAACAATGGCTGAGATTCCGCCGATTTATGCTCGAAACCCTTTTCCTCTTTCCCAAATACCTTTATATTTTTACCATGATTCCCTTTGATTTTCGCTAAACTTTGTGTTTACCCGTTATTGTCTACCAACGCAGATACGGCTGGGGCCGGGTTCTTTAACCCAAAATCATTCGAAGTTTTCAAGGCTGACTACCATTGCGGTAATGGACCCCGAATCCTCGCTTTTGTAGAGACTTTTATCTCTAGGCACCGAGATTACCATGGGCGATTTGAGTTTTAATTACTTCCATGATCCCTTTGCTAACACGGAAATTCCTCAGCGTGTCGAGAAGATTTATGCTCTGGGCGGGGTTCATGCCCAGCAACCTGAGCAAGTTCGCTCCTGGGGTCACCCCTGTTAACACCCATGGCCCCCTGGCCACAATCCTCCTGCCCTTGTGGATACATGCCGCCACCTCCGCCAACGGAGACACCAAAGCATCTTCCACCGCCTATGCCTACCATCTTCAAGACTCCCACTGCTCCTTCTCCCTAGCCGGATTTGTGATAACTTTAGGCGCATTTTTCATTCTCCTCGCTTTGTGGACGCACCTGCTAGAAGGGGGATAAGGTCTTCGAGCCTCGGCCTAATCTCGGGCGACAATCGAGCGGTCCCTCATTCCTCAGCCACATGTATAGGTCCCTCTCCTACGTTGTCGATTTTCATGGCTCAGAATCACTGTGCCCAGAAACCGGCTCAGAGTGTATACACTTAGCGGGTGGCTGTAGATCACCATCTTCTGCTAGTGGTCCGTAATATAGTTCGGAGCAGGAACTCCCAGAGTTATTCTTCGCTTGCTGCACACTTCTCGCACTGGGTGGCTTACTTCCTTCTCAAGTCATACCTGCCACCCGAAGATAGACAAGATCTCGGAACTACTGCATTCCAAGTGGGTGTTTCGTGAAGGCGGTATATGATGAAGCGGTCCCTTAAGGTACGGGTCCTTTGCAGGCGCTACTCGCCTGCCTTTGCCGAAGCATTTGCTCGACACGTGCCCGGGGCTGAGACCTTTGTCGGGTATTCGGCGTTCCGCTGTCTTTACCAAATTCTTCGCCACAAGAGGGTGTCTTTATTCAAGTGGGTATCGCCCCTGCCCAAAGAATATGATACCTCCTCGGGTCTCTTTTGGCTGGGTATGTAACAAGATACACATGTTTATTACATATGTTTCTTTAATCGCTTCACCCTGCATTTACTATTTTTCTTTCTCTTCTATGACGATATCCTTCGAAAGGGCCGAGGGTTGCTGGAGCCCCGAGATGTCCCTTTCACATTCCGTGAAGGTGAAGCGAGAAGAAGGTCTCGCCACCTCCTCCGCTTCACGCAAAGTGAAAGAGGCCGTGTCCGGACGACGAGAGGCCTAGGGTATTTGGGGCCCGCAAGAAGCATGCTGCCCGTCGGCCCAAGAGGATCGAGACAGTAACCATCTCGGAAGATCCGCCTTCCCGATCCTCCGCTACCCGCTACCCCTTCCCCGTATCCCACCCCTCTCCCAGCCGGGCGCCCCGACTCTTCTACCTCACTTCCCCAAAGAGGCGAGTTCAAGCTACTCCCTCCGCGGAATATCTCCTGACCTAAGTCTCCCTTTCTCCCTACCGGGGCGAAGGATTTTGGACGGCTTGAGGATCACCTGGGCTAGCTATTCCCTTGGCCACCAAAGTCGAAGGCTTTGGAGAGCACCTTCCACTGACAAGTTATAGAGGTCTCGTGAAGAACAAAGGTCTTCTGTGAGCAAAATGAGCAACAAAGCGCGGCCCCGCAATCAGAAGCGGAGAAGAGGGAGGCCCAGATCGCGATATTCAGATATGAAAGTGATACGATCATTTAACAAATACTAGAGGTGGGAATACCATGAGCAAAGAATAGTGGCCCAAACAGAGTCCTAGAGCATCGCTAAGTTATCGACGAGGCTCTAAAAACTAAAGGAGGTGGAAGAGGCCGCACTAATCCAAATAGAGGGAGGCCTGCCACCGTACGCGGCGAGGCCATCCGCGAAAGTACCAGTCAAGATCAGAATGAGGGTCAAAAGTGACGCGCTGCATCGCTTGTGCCGCTTTTTGCCCGGACATGACGTAACCCGCTCATTGTAGACAAACTATAAAGATTTTATCAAAGAGTATACGCGGATTGGTTTATTTCTGTAACTGAAGCCCCGGCCGACCTGCATTTGGTGAAGATGACGAGAGCCTTTCCTGAGGATAACCCACCGTGTATCTTAGGACTTTGTATTTTCCATTTTGTACCTTTCTAAGTTGTAATAGGCCTTCTTGACCGTATTGTAATTTGTCTCCTATTAAGGGAATCGTGATCAACTCTGTACTTGTTTTTCATTTTAGCATTACTTATCGCAGTGACCTCGGCTTAGTAAAAAAGCTGGCTTTATCCTAGCTGAGTGCGCTTTTTTTGTTAAACTCAAGATAGGTATTTTGCGGCCCGAGGCCGGCAACCTACATGTCATTTAAGAGCACTCGCCAGGGCGCACAAGGGCTTTTACTTGTTCCCATTGCTTTTGTTAGCATTGACGGGGCTCCTTGTTTTTTATGACCGATTTGTTTAATTTCATTCCGTCTATGGTCCGAATTATACTGGGGTTCAACATACGCCCAAAGCCGTAGCTGCCTACGTAGTTTCACCAGTGACATGAAAAGAAGAAAAGAAGTTTCTTTTATTAAATTATTCAAAAAAGAGAATGACTCACTCTTGGGGCATACATAGTCCTATCCTGATTACATGCAACGGCATAGCTTAGAAGTCACAGTCCGCTGACTACTTTCCCATCCAAGTCCTCAAGTTCATATGTACTCGCCCCCACGACCTTCTTCACTCGATACGGTCCTTCCCATTTGGGGCTTAGTTTTCCCTGCTCCTGGCCGACTCGGCCGATCAGTCAGTAACACCGTGATCCCCAATACGGAATTGGCGACATTTTAACTGGCCGGTTGTACGCTGCCCCGCCATAAGCTGTTTGTACTTGAGAATCCCGTGAAAAGCCTCGCTCTTCGCTTCTTTCTATGAAGTCGAAAGGTTCTCTCATCCTCTAATCATTAAATTTTTCGTCAACTTTAACTCTTGGCTCTCCGTAGGTGCAACCGTCTTTATCGCAAACCGCTCGGTATCATATATACTGTGCTAAAAGGAGCCTGGCTTCCGGACAACCAAAGACTTTAATCTAATTACAAACCGCTCTGCAATTCCTCAATCACCCCTTCCCCGTCCGCTTGTATTATAGTTTTCTTAACACCCTTAAATATGATTCATCTATGACTCCCACTTGCTCATATTAGACCTGGGTAATAGATCGGGGCGAAGCCGTGTTCAACCTAAACTGCAGTCCTGCCGAACCCGCCTTCAAACCAGTACCATTATCCGATACCAAGATTTTGGGGAATACTAAACCGAGTCGTATATTTTTCCATAAAACCGCATTAAACCTCCTCAATTCTAGTCCTTCTTAAGTGGAGCGGCTTAGTAGTCTATCGCCACAATGGCAAGTTACCCTCCCCTTTCCGGCTTTGGGTAATTTTCCTACCAAGTCACCTACATGGCAAAAGGAACGGGCTCACTACCGGTGAGGGCAGAGGTAGGTGATCAGTGCTCTCCCATCCTCCCACAAGCCGCCACACTTGATAGTGGCATCTTTCACTAGCGGGCCAAGAATATCCAACAAGGTCTCGATGGCCGTGACCTAGCCCAATGTGGCTCCCACACCATCGCTCATGTATTTCACCTAACACTGGGAATATCTCCGTAGCTAATGTGTTAGCAAAGGGCCATCCCAAGACTTCCGGTATAATTCCCCAAGTACAATTGATATTTAAGGTCGCGGTTCTCGATCCCGATTCGAATCCTATCCTCAGGCAATTTTCCTTCGTGGAGATAGGAAATTAGGGGTGTCCGCCAGTCTTCCTTGGTGTCACACTCGACCCGCGAAATATTCTCTTCAAGATAAGCTGGTTGGTCGCAGACTTCTACGCATATCCCTGTAGGCAGCTCGTCATAATAGGTGGTTGCAAGCCTAGACAAATGGTCTGCCTTCTCAAGCCTCCGCTTCAGAATATGATTAAAAAAGATCCTCCTCGAACTCATGAGTAACTGCACCGCCGCATGGTATCTCTCTCAATGTGTCACTCTCACTCAAGCAGTTCTCTTTAATTTGGTCGATGACCGCTTTGAGTCCTAGCCTTAACTAGCAATCTTTCTCAACCCCCATAGACCTTTTGCTTCAGCCGTAACCCCGAATCATGGCCAGATTCGCCTCGTTATTAACAAGGGAAAGCTAAACCACCGGGCATATTCAGAGTTTCCTTTTGGGTCCTAATATGATTACCCAAATGCCTCCACTTGCTCAATACGGGCGCCATCCACAAATAGAAGGCCCAGCCGGGGAGGCCACCTCTTCTACCGAAATGGGTCCCCAAGAACGGAAATCTCGAAATTGCACACCGATCACAAAAAATCGCTAATGCTTGAGCCTTCATGTCAGGTCCTAGTACGTATGATATCTCGAACGCACTTAACCTCGAGAAGCCTGTGGTTAAACGGCCGTACAAGCGACTAGTCAAGACTGCCCAAAGGTTGATCCGTTATGATCTGGATCAAGGGACCTCGGCACGTCTTAAGCTTTCTTGCCGGGAGACTACCCAAGAAATGCAAATTTGTCTATAATCGGTACCTCCTCAAAGATCCCTATGACATGGCTAACGAGTAGGCCTTTGTTGCCGGGTCTATCTCCTTTACTAATACTCAAAGTAACCGCGATATCCGAATAGCCACATACAACAGAATCGCTTCTCCTGTTCTGTACAGATAGCAGCTGAAACTCCAAATATTCCTTCGCCTTTCAAACGCCTCTAGACCTCATGGTCCTGTGTAAACTCTTCTTTCAAATTCGCCAAACTCTTGAAGAAGGGTAGGTTTTTCTACCTCGACTGGCTATAAACTCATTTAACGCGCCGACATCCGGCCGCCGTAATCCTTTATAGCTCTCGGAGGCCGTGACATCCATAAGCACTTTATCTTGTCCGATTCGGCTCAATCCTCGTGCACCGATCATATAACCTAAGAATTTCCCGGAGACCACGCCAAAGAGCACTTCTCGTCTAATAACCCGCTTTCCTTAAGCCGGGTTAAAGGTTTCCCTAAGATTTTATGTCTCGCTTCACCCTATTTCACCAACATATCATCAACATATATTCCATATTTCGGCCCAATTCTGCCAGTAAAGATTTCATTGACTATCCTCACGATACGTAGCCTAAGCATTTTTTCAAGTTTTAATGGCATAACCCGCCAGCAATACAAGCCATACTTCTAAGAACCATCCTTCGTCATCTTCAAGCGCCATATCGATCTCGATGGTACCCCGAGAGGCATCCATAAAGTCAAAAACCTCATGGCCTCCTCATGACTCCTGTCACCAAACGCCTAAGTACGAGTGGATGTGAGGTCTTTGGGGCATGTTTATTCAACTGCGGTCCGTGTACGCCTACTCTTCCAGTTTGACCAATACACGCTTTTGCCACCCATTCGGGAAATTGTAATTCTCAGATGGCTCCTGGGCCAAGGCTATGCAGAGCTTGCACTCTCCGGGAATGAAGGCTGATCTACCTCGGCATATCCTCGTGTCCCCACGCAAAAAATATCTTCGAACTCTATTAATGCCACCAACTTGCTTTGATGCTCTTGTCCTAATCTCGATCCCACCCAAGGTCCGTTTCCACATTTCCTTCTTTGAAAGTGGATAATTATAATCTCCTCAAGGCATAGCACTTTCTGCACCTTCCCCTTTCTCAATGGTTATCTTCCTCCTCCTTGACCGACTAATCTCCATATGATTTTCCAACTGGCTACTGGGACCCCTTAGGCTTCCTATTTACCGGGAGGTACCGAGGCTGCAACACCTTCTGCTTTTTTGCTGATCCCCTCCTCGACATCTGTCCTACGCCTGGGTCGGGAACTTCACCTAGACACTGAGAAACTATAGCCTTTATAGCGGTTAGTACGACGCACCTATAAGGCCGTTATATGATCGGTCTTGGATATCTACGATCGTGAATTGTGTCCCGATCGTGATAGTTTTTACTCCCGCCCCATCACAAATCCAACGACGCTATGCCCATTGCCCTTATGGAGTGGCCTCGGCAAACCGGCCTGCTGACAGAGGTTGAATAATATTTCTGAGAGTTGTAACTTTATCAAAAGTGAAGATGTACAAGATATCCACCGAGCTCCCGTGTCTACCACAAAGATCCGCCGACCAATGCAGTCTTGTAATAATTGGGGCTATGACCAAAGCGGTCATCACGCGAATTCAATTCCTATTAACTCTTCTGCTCGTGAAAATAACCGGTTCGCTTTACCGACGATGCCCGGTTAATTGCGTATATCGATCTTCTCTTAAGTGCAGAATTCCTTCCCCGAATTACGCGAATCACCCTCCTCGCTGGTCCTCTCCCGAGATTGTATATCCGACCATGAAGTCTCGCACATCGGCGCCTGGTTTACTTGTGGCGCGGCGTAAGCGCTATGTCGCCGGCTACGAGTAAGTTGTCTACTTGTATACTCTTCAAGTATCCTCTTATTATACCTTATTGTTGACTTCCGAATTGGGTGAAAGGATATCATTATACCGCCATGATACCCTTCATTTTCATTAGGCCCTTGCCGAATATCCATCAAGGCCCATCTCCGTGCTTCAGATAGCGTATCCAAACTTTGCTAAGAACGCATCCGCCGCTTGGCCGGGTAATGTGACGATAGAAGTTAAGAGCGTGAAGCCATGTACCAATCCAAAGCCTGGCCGGATGCAGTTATCGGAAATGCTTTAGCGTGAAATATACTCCGGATTGTTTGACGTTATGGTCATTTTGCCAAAACTTTGTAAATGTTTGACGTCCCCACTACCATTAAACTGCAATCAAGGGACTGTGGAAACTTTGTTGTAACGGATCACCAAAGTCGATCCGTAGCGGGCATTTGTCTTACATTCTCTTTTCTCGGTAACGGCCGCATGAAGGCCTTCATCATTTGCTTAATGTCCTAATTCTTTGTTGTAACCTCGATTGCGCGGGGTTCACACGGTATGCACCGCGATGGTTTCAAGGCTTGAAGCCTCATGATTGTCCCGAGTTCTCCTTATACCCTCACCGCTTTCTGAACAAGATCATCTGCCTCATGTTGGTTTATGCCTGGACGACCGAATCGGCCCTTTCCCGCTCTCTATTAAGTTGTTCGGCGATCTGCCTTTAGAGTTACCGCTTCAATATCCTCGTGGATATCATTCCGCGGCCGCCTGGCTGATAAGACGTGGCCGATAGGGATGGTGACTTGACTCGTGAACCGACATGCTTATGTTTTCACCACTTCCCGTGATCGATCCCTACGCACGGTTTCACTTTTTCTGTACAATTTATTTCACTATTTGACTGCCAACGGACGAGATTCAACCGACCTCCAAATCGACCGACTCTCTCAACTCGGGTCAATCGGGTCGAAATTGTCTCTTCTCGGGGAATTGATTCCCCACCACACCTTTCTTCTTGGGCTGAATCGGGGAGACGCTTGCATGTCCTCCACTGGCTCCGAGGTCCGCCGTCAGTCGGACTGAAAGCAGACCACGGGTGGTCAGCAAACACCCGACGATCAAGTCAAGAAGGCGGCGGAGTATAAAGACAAATGCATGGAAAAGATACTATGGATCAGAATCATTCGCCCCTCGATTGTACCATCGGGACATTTATAGGGAGGGTACCGGTGAGTCATTACAGACCTCCTCGTCTCTCCTAGGATTATAACATGCCTCATCTCGTGAAAGGACTTGAAATTGTGGGCTTATGCCTATTGACCCTCGGCCCAAAACAGACGCCCACTTTTATATATCACACATCTTTTCAGTGCAGATCAGCGTAGCTAAGCAAAAATAAAATGAAAATTTCTATGTTAGAGGATGAGATGGGAAATGCTGTTACTGATCCTAGTAAACTTGAGGAGATTGTGGTGTTATTTTATAAGAAGTTGTTCCAGTCGAAATGGCCTTTGTCTTAGCATCAAAAGGCAACAGTTATAAGTATTATTGGTAAGAGGGTTCCACTGGAGTATATGGATAAATTGGTGGCTCAACCATCGATGGATGAGGTGCATGATGCTATATTTTCTCAAAGTTCAGGCAAGAGCCCAGGACTGGATGGGTACGGGATTGAATTTTATAAGCATAATTGGGAAAGTGTTGGCCAAGATGTGTATAAGGTTCTGGTTTATATTTTTGCTACTGGATATCCCTTATAAACTGAGTGCCACGACTATTTCCTTGATTCCTAAAATAGAGCATCCAAAGGGAATGACAGACTATAGGCCAATAGCCTGCTGCAACAATTTGTACAAGTGTCTTACCAAGAATTTAGTGAGCAGAATGAAGCCTTTCATGCGCCTTTATTCCTAGAAGAAATATAGGGGATAGTATACATATGCTTTAGGAATTGGTCCAGGGGTATCACAAACCTGATGGTGGTGTTCCTAAGGCTGCAGTAAAAGTTGATCTTCAGAAGGCTTATGACACTATTGAATGGAGTACGTTGTGGGTTGTTATGGAGCAATGTGTTTCCCTCCCAGGTTTATCTTCCTGGTCAAGCAATATGTGGAAGGGGCTAGATTCTCAGTGAATATTAATGGTACATTGAAAGGTTGGTTTAGAAGCTCGAGGGGAGTGAGACAGGGGATTTGATATCCTCCTATTTATTTATGCTGGAGTTGGAAGTTTTCAATGGGCTTATGGGAGAAAAGTGCATTAATTCTAAGTTTCAGTTTCATCCTGGGTGCGAGCAACTGGGCATAACACATTTGAGTTTTGCGGATGACATGATTATCTTATCATCGGCTTGTTTGGACATTTTTGAAGAAATTGCTGAAGTGTTGAGTAACTTTGGTGAACTTACTAGGTTGCAACTGAACTGTCATAAGAGTATGATCTACTTTGGAGACACTAGTCCTGCTGTCAGACAACAGATTTGCATGTTCATGAAGATGGAACAGGGATCTTTGCCTATGAAATATTTGGATATATCGTTATCTTCCCAAAGGTTTACTACAAAAGATATATAGTAGTAGAATTAATACAAGGCATTTGAGTTGGGGAGGGGGGAGAGAGCACAGTTGACAAGGTAATTAGTGTTTGGTTTGCAGAATTTTTGGTGCTCTAACGTTCCTATACCTCAGTATGTTATTGATGAAATAGAGAAGAGGATTAGAGCTTTTCTATGGTGTGGTAAGGAGGAGGGAAAGTATGTGAAATAACTCGCTCCGTACCAATATTATTTTAAATAATATTCTAGTTGCTCGGGTGGAGAATATGAGGTGAGATTAAAAAAAATCTGGGTTGAGAAGAAAACACAAATAAAATGGTCGGTCATATATTTCTAAGTATAGAATTCAAAATGTGTTCGGATTGAGTAGATAAACCAAGAAGTATAAAACAAGTAGTATTTTGTTAAAATTTAATAATGATATATTTAAGACTGTTCTCATTAAATTTAATTAAAAGAAGCTATAAAACATACCAAATCTGACGAACACTATAATATATTAACTTTTCCAATTAACGCCCATCTATCATCATCTTCCAAAGAATTAAACAAAAACTCACCTACCTCCCCACCCCATCATGGCCAACCTCCCCTCCTCTATCCAAAAATTTTCTTCCATTTCCTAGTGAAATAAGTCAAGAACCTCCTCTCTCAAACATGTTAATCACCTAAGGTATAACTTGTTTTATCTCTTATGTATTTTTGATGGTTTTAAGTTTGACTTTTGTTGACTTTGGTATAAAGTTGAAAATAAATAATTCTTGAACATACAAGTTATAACTAAGTTAAGAAATGATGTTTGAATATTTTGATGATAAACATTTTAAAAAGATAAATAAAGATTTCAAGAAGGACTATTTTTAGAGTTAGTTTGACTTTTGAAAGAAAAATGTGAAATAAATAGTAAACGAAATTCATATATGATAATTTTCAATTTATGAGCCATTTATAATATTTGGAGTTGACCCAAGAAAAATATTTTAATTTTTGAAGAAGTTTAGTATTTATTATAATTTTTGTAAGTTAAATGGCTAGAAAGTGTATACAATATGAAATAAATATCAAACCTTCGAGAAAAATACAAATATTACATTTGAAAATTTTCTACTGTACCGTGATTATCTCGCCCCAATTTTGGAGTGATTTGATTTTGTTTACTATTTTTAGTGATTTAATTACTAAAACTTGATTTAGATAGAGAAAAATATATTTTAAATTGTATAAAAATGTTTGGGTAGAATTTATGAACTCTTGAACCCTATTTTGAGTTAAAAAAATATATGATGATTTATGGAGTTGATTTGATATTTATTTTGATTTATGGAAATTAAAATGACTAGAAATGTATTTAAATGGGGAAAAATAGATTTTATTGAACAAATTATTTTTGGATAGAATATTTGACTATTCTAACTATATTTTGAGCGAGAAAAAGTTTAGAAGGATTTATGAAATATTTGGTATTTATTTGGTGTTTTAAGAAGTAAAATTTAGAAATTCTAAATCTTGAATAATTTAAAAAGGGGAGCAATCTAAATGATACTTGAGGTGATACTTTAGGTCTTGTAAGGATGGTTAAATGTAAAATAATTATAGAACCTAGAAACTGATAGTAACACTATGTCAAAAGTGAAAATATAGATGTGGTATTAATAACGCGAACGTTTTGGAATAGGAAATATAAAGTATGACCAAAAGCTTGGACTAACTAGTGAATACGGTGTAGAGTTTGCTTACCGAGGTGAGTACAACTTAATACGCGAGTACCAATCTCATGTGTGGGCAATCTTTCATATATTATGTCGATATATTTGGCGCACATGATGGATTATATTGGTCGTATATCGAGCCATACTGATGTTATGTTATTGTTGTAGATGCTTATGATTATATTATGATCGGTGTGTGATTGTGTTGCATGGCTGTGTATTGCTTGTTGTCAGTGTATTTCGCGGTGTCGATTTGAAATGAATGAGACTACGATATATATACATTGACGGGTTGCCTCGCCGAGATTGTGATATGCATATTGATGGGTTGCCCCGATGTTCGGGAGGATTGTGATATGCATATTGGTGGTTTGCCCCGGTCGGGAGGTTGTGATGTATATATATGTTGGTATATGATGTGATCTGCATATTGATGGGTTACCTCGGGGTGATATTATTTTATATATATTTGTGTGATGCCCCGGGAGGATGTGATATGTAGATGGATGTTTGGTTGATATTATTATATACATTTGGATACCATTTGTGGTATTTGTATTCACTAAGCTTTGTAGCTTACCCCCTTTTCTTTATGGGATGGCATTTTATGCCTAGGTTTTCTAAAGGAGTCGACAATAGAGGTTACAAAGGAAAGCAAGAAGTTTCCGAGTAAGATCAGAGATGAGACGGTAGTGGCTAGAATCCTCAACAACAGCCTTCTTTTTATCTGCAACATAATTTGTAGTAGTGTCGTTGTTGTAACTTCAACAACATTTTGAGAGACTTGGTTGTATTTTAATGTTGATGTATTTTGACGTAGATTTGTAGTTCATGACGACAAATATTTTAATTAATATTAAATAAAGTCATCTTCTAGTGACTCGAGTGTTTCATGTTGCCGACGATCCCAACCTTCGTATACCTACCAAAAGGTCATTACATATGTACCAAAAGTGCTTGACAACTATCCGCCTTCCATTGAAAGAGAGGGGACTGGTTCAATAAGATCATAATACGGGTATTCGGTTTGTTTGTGCAAGCTATCGCGGGAACATCAAGCAGTAGAAAGGAGAGTCTTGGGAAGCCAAGTGGGTTCATTCAACAGGCCGAAAAGCGTTAAATTATCTGGGGAATATAAGAAGAAATCGAAAGGATCTGTGGATTTGAAGAAATACGCTGCATCAGGCTCATGCAAGATGTTCACAAGGTCACTGGGAAATAGAGAAACTACCTCTTTTTGGTTTGACCCTTGGAGTAGCATGGGTATCTTGTGGACATGTTTGAGTGAAAGGGAAAGGTCGTATATTCAACTACCAAAAAGTGCAAGAGTTTCAGAGGTGACAATTAGCCTTCCGGGAATTCGAAGACAGACATCAAAAGTGCAACAACTAGTGTTATTTAGAAGTTGCAAATTTATTGCATAGAAGTGACAAGTGCATATGGTTTGAAGCTATGGATTTCACTCAATAATCTATATGGAATGCTCTAAGGATACAAAAAGATAACGAAGGCAAGTGGATGATCTATGAGGGATTCCATAAAATTGTTTCTTGGGTTTTGTTTAATGGTAAAATGTGCACCAAGGATAGACTTAACAAGTGGGGGATCCAAGTTGATCCTACTTGTGTTTTTTGCGAAGAGGAAGAGAGTAAGGATCATCTTTCTTTGAGCGAGTTTGTCGCTAGTGTTTTGAAGCGTTAGTTCTACGTAAGCATTTAAGCTTGTATAGAAAGCAGCCTAACTGGGTTTTTGAGAGGTAACGGTGTATTGACAAGTTAGAGAGAAAGAGTTTAAGAAGAGATTGTCGCAGTCTCAAAACCGTGCTACGAATTGCTAATTAATAAATTAAACGTGGATTATTAAATTGATTAACGAAAATCGAAAACCACTTTATATTTTATGCATAAATGTTAATGTCATATTGTCATGTGCTTTGAATCGGGAGGTATCAGCTTTTTGAACTAAAACGGTCGAATTCTCATCCGCATAAGCTCGCTTCCCTCATCCTTCCACACACCAAACAAGCCTTTTAAGAGCCGGGAAAATAAAACAAAAGAAAGAAAAAATCCCATCTCCTTCTCACATTCCCCGAACCCCCTCCCTCCCTTGATTTTCTTTCTCCGATTTCTCCTCCATCTCGCAAGCTTTTGACCTCAAATTTTTTGGAGAGTTTCATCATCCTCTTTTCGATCTGTTGTAGTACCAAATCTTGTGTATTTTGAGTTTCGACTAGCTTGACTTTTTGTAGACTTTTTAAAGTTGACTTTATTGCTTCAATTGATTATTGGGCTTTTAAATTAAATTCTGAGTTGGAAATTACGCTGCTTGGATGAGAAATTGTGACGCTTAGTGATGACTTTTTAGATTTTAGTTTGACTGGTGTTTGAGGTTTACACATATAATTGTTATCTAGGCTTAAGATTGTAGTATAGGAGATGATAATAATCGATTTGGGATAGAAAGTGTTGCAAAGTTGGGCTGACTTTTGTGTTGACTTTGGCCTTGACTTTTCAAAAAATGTTTTAAACGAGATAAGATGTTCGATCCTTATTATAGTTGTTATAGGAAATTTTTCAGTTTAAAGGTTATGGATGGTTGAATTAGTTTTATTAGTTTTGAGTAGTAGTTAGTTTGTATCAGAGAAGAAAGAAATGTAGCTTTAATTAGTCGGAAAAGTTTCGATAATTGATTGATTAATTGTTTAAAGTGATAGTACTTCAAGTTAAAGAGGGTCAAAGCTAGGGGTTTGGGGTTAGTTGAAATTGTGTCACTTAGTTTATCGTTGAAGTTTAACTGGTAATATTTCACCTAAGGTTGCTAATGGGTACTAAAAGTTGCTAAAAGATAATTTATAATGAAATTAGTAGTAATTGTACTTTCGGTGTTTTGTTTAGACTCGGAACGCGGGAAAGGCTCAAGTGGATCGATTGATCACCGGGCGCTAGTGGTACCAGCCAGCGCGGATTTATTATCATTGATACCATTATTTACGCTGGTTTAAGTATATGGCAAATTGATACGTGACTATGTATTTGTGTTATGAACTTATCTCGCTAGTGTAGTTAAATGTGGAACGCTGAAGCTGTATGACGTTGTAAAGGATACATTACGGTAGTAGGTCTCTCTATATGGAATTGTTGACTGAACAATTTTGATTGTTAGTTTGTTGTTCTATCCGGTTGTTATAGCGTCGACGCCGGGTCGAGTCAGGTGTGGCTGTGTTTGCTATGGTCAAAGTATTGGTCATCGTCATGGTTGGTTTTATGTAGAAGTGGTCGACCATGTTGACGCGGTACGCTGAGTCGCATGTGTAGGTCATTTGTGCGTACGGGTGTCTTTTGTGATATCGAATGGGCGATCGGCGGTGAGCCTACCGGAAAAGCGACATGACATTCTGCCGTGGGTGAGCCGGGCTAGGTGAGCTCCGCCGGTGCTGATATGATATTATGTTGCGTTACGCGCGTAGCCCCGCCGGAGCGGCAACGACATTATATAAATGTCGGATAAAGTTATTGTGTGTATCAGGTTGACATCGGGTGGATGTCACCGCCCTGGAAGGTCATAATGTCATTGTCTTGTTGTTTGGAGTTCATATACTGCAAGTATTGTGTTAGTAATTGTTGTATTGAGAACTTTATGTTTTGCTCGCTTACCAGCCATGCTATCTCTGGATATATCATGTAGAATAACGTAAGTTGAGTCCTTTAAAATGTGTATATGTTGATGATGGTTATTACTACTGTGACGCTATGAATACTTAGTTTTATTCTTTTACCTTATATACACATATACTCTATCGATACGTCTTTATTTTTTGTCGTGTATCTCATTCGACGTGGATGCTAATACCCGAGCGATACGCTCACTGTTGTCGAACTTACCCCCTTCCAACCTTATCACAGTGTCCTTGTAGCGTTGGAGTTCGTGAGTGTCCGTGATTTAACTTAGGTGAGAGACCGACGGGCGAGGATCCCTGGCAAATACCTTTTATTCTCACTTATTTATTATGTACCAAATCAGATTTCATTTGGTGTTGAAAAATGTATTAGTCAAGCTTTTATGGAGCATCTTTAGTTTTGGAAATGTTATGAAGTTGCATTCTGATTTAGTTGATGATGCCACCAATGTTAAACCTCAGAGTGGAAACGCGAGCTTTTAACTATTTACTTTTTATCAAATTGTCGATTTTATTATTTTCAAACAAGTTATTTTTGTGTCAATCCATCGTATAGTGACTCCTGGATATAAAGAAGTTTATAAATTCACCCTTCAACCTCGAGGGCGCATTTACTCAGGCGGTCGTTAGCAACTGTGTTTCATGAAAATACCAGACGGCATCGCTACCTACTGGTAAATCCCTTCTATAACGTTTTTTACACCGAATAGGAAGTCAACATGTAGTTTACCAAGGCATCATAGAGAGCATATCGATATACCAATGGACAAAGGAAAATTGGGAAGTTTGTGTCGTGGGGATGTATGTTTGTATTTTCTAATTTAGTGTTTATTTGTTATGTCTGTTTTAGTTGGAGGTTAGTCTATGAGACAGCTTATGACTTGTAACCTCTTTGTGTTTCTTCGTTATTTAGGCATACACGCTTGGTGGTGGTATTCCAAGGGTATGCCCTCTGAAGATGGTTGTATTCTGCCGGGTTCTCATGATAATACGAGATTATGCCAAATTGCTAGATCTCATGTATAATTGTTATAATAATAATAATAATAATAATAATGGTCAATTATATTATACGGCCGCTATTATCCGAGGCTGAAGGTCACACACACAAAGGATGTTGAATTATATATTTCATGTATGAAATTAAACTATATTTGGTAAATTGAGAAATTGATTGTAATCAATAAAACTACACGTGTAAACTATTAATTGGATGAACTCGAAATAATTAACTTGTCAGTTTAATTATTTAAATAGTTAGTTGAGCTTGTTAATAACTTGTTAGTAGTAATTTTACTTAACGAGTTAGTTTAAATTAAACGAGCCGGCTCATTAACTATTCGGTTGGGCTTTAGGTTAAATAATTAGAGCCTATAAATAGAGGGGATGTATTAGGTTAAAATATTATTAAACCTAAACATCAAAAGTGAAAACTTATGCCTCCCATTATTGTTTTAGCTGTGAAATCATGTGAAACTTGAAAGTTTCACTTTGGTTTTATCGTCCGATTATCCCAAAGATTCTAGAAAACTCAGCATAGGATTCAATCAATTCTCGATGTGGGATCAACTGCATTACCTATTTTGGTGTTAGTTGCCAGGAATTCAAATGAGGTCAGAAAAAGAACTTTATTGGTGATTTATTTTGCTGCAATCGTAAGTGGTTCTCGTATTAATATATTGTAATATATTATTTAGATCTGATTTTATAACAATTAAATTAATCATGGAATGCTATTTGTTTAAAGTTTTTATTCGAAATATGCATAATTTCCATCATTAAGTTTGGTGTTAAAGTTAACGGAATTGTTAAAGACATCCATGCTTTTATATTTTTATTTTAAATAATCTAACATTATTGATGAAGCGATGATATAGCATAATAAAAGAATATATAAATATATGATTTCTTCTTAAAGAAAAAAAAATAACATGAAATATTTACAAGATTTGGTTACTATCAATGAATCATGAGGTAGTATAGCAAGAAAAAATATAAAATGACACAGACATTACTAAAATATAAAATAATGTGTAAACTAAAAATTATTAATAATTAACATAGTACAAAACAAGATCAACATTAATACAACACATTTTAAATAAATATAATCATATAAATGATGGAATATTTAATTTGATTTTATAAAATATTGCAACCACCCATTAAATAGTTATTTCGTATTTTAGCCAAAAGCTTTTAACATGAATTATTATTTTCAATGCACTAGTTTTAATAAACATAAAATTGATATAATTGGATTTGTTTATTAATCTTATAATTATAAATATAGTTAAAATTTGTTCAAGCATCAAAATATTAACTAAAAAAACTTAGAGATTATATGTTATTTATCATTAATAAAACTTAAAGAAAATTAAAGCCCATCGTACTTGCTCACAGCAAAGCAGAAGGCACTTTCTGCTAACTTTAAGGGCAAAAGTCGTGATGATCACTTGCTCAATATACCGGCCGATCACTTAAGTTTCAAATCGATCTTAGTTGGTACTCTTCCGCCTACCTCTCAAGTCTCCGTTAATTGTCACGCTGGTATCATGCGGATACGGGCATTTCACCATCACTTATCTTGATCAAAACTTTTGACCATGATATTCCAATTTATGTAAATGCATAACTGAGATGATTTGATCAGCCGCAGTTCAGAAGATATGTATATTCAGAACCTATGAATTTTGCTTAGAACTGTTGAAGTTTAGCGATTCTTAGACTTGCATATATAACTATCTATGTTATATGAGTTATGTGCTTTGACTGTGTCAAACATTCACCGTAACAGGGGATTATAACAACACATATTGGGTACATTATGAGTTTAGCAGTAGATGTTGATATATTATAAGGGATTTGTCCAAACTTGATATACAAGGTAGATCTCAGACCTCTCGAAGAGTCAGGACTGATTGACTGCACCCGACGTTGTCGGTTTATCAGTATTGTTCATAGTTCGAGTAAAGAAAGTTTTGAGTGTTTCATGACACACATCTTATGGTTAGCCTATGACGAGATTAAGTAGAGAAAGGAAATGTGCGAATAGTCCAAGTATGTGCTCGAGCGCTGAAATTAATAGTTATTGGTTTTATTTATTTTACCCACTGTTGTAATGATTCAGTTAATAGTTTAGTTAAATTTGATCACATAAATAGAACTTGTAGTTGTAGTAATTATAATTACTAGTTGAGTTCTCACGAAAAAATAGGAGTCATACATAATGTTATAATAATATTAATGGTCTATTTAAATTATACTAATTACTATTATCCGAGCTTTGAAGGTCACAATAACATACAAAGGATTCTTGAGTTATATTTCATCTATGGAATAAAAATGCATTTTAAGAATTGGTAAGTTGATTGTAATCAAATAAGATTCTCACTGAATAATCACGTAGTCGTGTAAAATATTATTTGATGAGCCCGAATTAATTGACTTGTTAGTTCAATTAATCATTTAGTTAATTGAGCTTGTTAATAACTTGATAAGACATTAACGAGTTAGTTTCTTAATGAGCCGATTAATTAACTAACGGGTTAGGAATTTTAGGTTAATTATATATGGCTATATATAAGGGTTTTGTGATGGTTTTATTCATTAAAAAACACAAAAACCTAGACCTAAAGCCACACAAACCTCCCATCAGTGGAATTACCAAATTCAAGCGCAAAACGTTCTTGTTTTGATTCTTGAATCATCTAATTCAATCCATGTTCTAGCAGAATCAAGTGTAGGATTCGACCCCTCCTGGTGTGGACTCGACTGTATGTAGTACTCTTGAGCGCGGATATTTGAACAGTTAGTCTTTCTCAAAATTAGCCATAGTCTCCGCCGACATCTCCGTAAGTCTCATTTTTAATTAATTGTTTAATCACTTGTGAGATCCTGTAATGAATTTATGTACATAACAATGACTTAATCATTGTTTGTGTTATGATTGTCTTCAAGTATGATGTTGTAGATGTCTAATGTCTTACGCCATATGGAACCGAAGCCAAATCTGAAAGGTCAAGGCATATGACATGTACCGGAAACTTGAGGAGTTATTCCAAAAGGAAGCACGAAATTAGATGGATGACACTGTTTATGCTCTCATTGACTGCAAACTAGGGAACGGACAACCAGCTAGCCCACATGTCATTCAAATGATAGGATTATCGATCGACGCTAATGCCATGGGCAATGTTACTGAAAGAATTTGCTGTAGATATTATCTTTAAGTCTCATCCTAGCCTTTAGTCACTTTTCATGAACTTGGCTATTTGAGTTATCTTTCTGAAGCCACATCGATGATCTGAATGCCGAGACTAATCGGAAAGACATGAAAGTTTACCCTTCGCTTTGGGTGGTTCAAAACAAGTTAAGAAATTCACAGTTATGTGCCAAGGTTCGAGTAATCCTAAGGGTGCCAAGTTGTGCAGGTATCAGGAGAAAAGAGACAAATGGCATTACCGTAAAAACCGATAACGACTCGTTAATTAATAAATTAAAATTGGGATTATTAAATTGGTTAACGTAAAACGTTGAAACCACTTTATATTTTATGTACGATAAAATGTTAAATGCTGGAGTTAGTTGTCCATAAGTTAAAACCAGAGTATCACTGAATTAAAACGCTTTGATTTCGAACCACTTAAACTATTGGGCCAACTCCACCACCACATAAAACCAACCAAGCCCAAAACAAAACACAAACCTGAGTCTTTCTTCCCTCCCATCTTCTTCCCCTCTCAATGCCGACGAATCTTGCCTCCCCTTTGATTTTTTTTCCCATTTCTCCATCTCACGAAGCTTTGGACCTCAAATTTTGGAGAAGTTTCTCATCATTCTCTTCGATTCAAGGTAAAAAAGGCCTAAACTTTTTGGGTATTTCTTGAGTTTCGACCATGTTGACTTTTTGTTGACTTTTGGGTTTTCGATTTTTATTGTTTCAATTGATTCTGGGTTTAAAATTAGTCGTTTTGAGTTGAAATTAATATTGATGTGAAATTTCTGGACGCTTTAGGACGTTGACTTTTGGAATTCTAGAATATTCTGACTTTCGGGGGTTATTATCGTATGTACTATTGTATAGCCTAAATGATAGTAGAGATTATAATAATCGATTTTAGGGTAGAAAAGTGTTGGAAAAATTTAAGGACTTCGGTTGGACTTGGCCGAACGAGTTGTAATGATATAATTATGTTTTATCGCCACAGAAGTTGCTTTCAGAGGTGAAATTGTGGTTTAAAAAGTTGGATGAGTTTATGATGAAATTAGGTTTTATTAGTTTTGAGTTGTAGTTTAGATTGCATTGTAGGTTATTAGTAATGGGTCTAATTAGTTGGGGAAAGCTTACAATTCGATTGTTTGGAATTATTTAAGGTGTTAGTATTTGCCACAAGTGAAAATGAAAAGTTTCGTATTTAGGATTTAGTTGGAACGTTGACTTAGTTTATCATAGTTTAATCCAAATAATATCTGGAAGTGACCAATGGGCATTAAAAGTTTAAAGATAATTTATAACAAAATTTGTAGTAATTATATTTTCTGTGTTCTGCTTAGACTCAAACGCTGGAAAAGCTTCATGACTGGCTGATGGACGGGCGCAGTACTAGCCAAAGGTGGGAATTTATCACTGCTTGATAACATTATTTGGTGTTTGAGCGCAGTATGTGGTAAATTGACGACTATGTATCTGCTATGAACTTATCTGTGAGTATAGTTGTGAAATTGTGAAATGTCGAGTCAGATGGGTGGTCAGTTATACATTATGGTAGTAGGTTCTATATGAAATTGTTGTATCAGTATATTATGGGTGCCAGCAGTATTGAGATTTATTGCAAAGTGATTGTTGCATGGTTGTTCTATCTTAGATTTGTTGTAGTTGTGGTGATAATTGTTTGAGTTGTGTATGTCAAAAGCGACGCTGCAATGCTTGATGTGTATGCGTTTGAATTGCGAAATGTCGGTGCCGGTGCATGTTTGGATGCATGTGTGTCTGGCAAGAGCCTCGCTGAAAAGGATATGATGGATGTTGCGTTCAAGGGTGAGATTCGAAAAAGGATGGATGCTGTTGCGTTCATGAGCCTGCCAGAAAAGGGACGTGGATATTGTTATGTTTCAAGTTTATTATATTGTTGTCAGGGTAAACGTTGTGTTGAGAATTTATGCCGCTTTTATCGCTTGATTATGTGATATGAGATCTCCGGGGTACAATATGTGGGTTAACGTAAGTTGAGCCTTCTAAAATGTATGTATGTCAATATTAGATGATTATTTTTTCTATGATGCTATGGATAATTGATATTCTTTATTGTACATATACTTTATCGCCCATCTATATCTTTTATTACGTGACTCTATCTCGGACGTGGAGGCTATTTATCCGGGTGATTAGTTTCCACTAAACTGCCGAGCTTACCCTTCCCACCGCCGATTGACAGTGCATTTTAGAAGCTGCGAGTTCGTGAGTGTCCGTTGACTTTACTTAGAGACGGCTGCGATCCTACTATCTTTTTTCATTATTTTATTTATGTACTCGCCGATTGTTTGGGTATTGAAAAAATTTGTAAACTATTTTGTGGAGTATTTTGGGACTGGTATGTGATGGAGTTTACACTTTGGTTTTGCTTAGGTGATGCCAATGACGGTTAAGTCAGATAAAACATTTGAATTTTAGAACTATTTTACTTTTTTATCAAACCATCAAGTTATCGGTTATCAAATAGGTGATTTTTTTTGTGTGTCAAACTACTCCTGTATGGTGACTCAGATATACGTTGGGATAACGAATTCATCTCCGAGGGCGCATTTTAATTTATAAGGCGGTCGCTACAATTATGGTAATGTGCTGTAGTTTCATTTTTAACTGGTTCTCAGGTGCTACAGGCCTACTGCCTAGAGTCTTGTAAAATTTTGTGTCATGAGTCTAAATTATTTTATCTTCTGTGAGACTGAGGATGCCACCGAGAGTTGAGTTTGGCGCATCGAATCAAAGGGACCCGCTAGTGGGTGGGGAAAGCCAGAGTAGAGGCCGAGACTAGTGTTGGTAGGGGTGATGCCGGGAAGAGCCCATGGTGGTATCTTAGAGGTGGGCGCTAGAGGCAGCTCGTGGAGCTGTGAGGAAGGGACGCAAGTAGGTTTTGTTTGCAACTGGTCTGTGAGGATTACTCTGATGAGTCGAGTATGAGGATTTTGGAGAGGCAAGGGGAGTGGCGCAGCTTCAATACTGACTCCAAAGAAGGGCACTCCGAGAGGCGGGAGATCTGACCAAATTGCTAGATGCCTCAAGTGACCACCCGAAATTAGAGGCCGCAACACCGGGATGTCAGCGATCGACCTCCTTGGAGGCATTAGAGAATAAGTTTGAACCAATGGGTTTGGGGGACGAGTTGAAGGTGAAGTTCACAAAAATTTGTCGGGAGGAGCTGTATTATGGAACCATGTCCACAAAGATTTGGTGGTTGGGGAGAGATGGATTGATTCGGGAACTCTTTAGGCAAAATTTCTGTTTGGAGACTCATATGTATGCGATGGAGAGGGAGTTGGTTCAGATGCAACAGGGAGAGAGGACAGTTGATGGGTATGAAGAGAGGTTTAGCGACTTGTGCCGTTTGATTCCGGGAGTGTACCCCACTGAGCTATAGAGGATCGCGGGTTTTCGTCAGGCCGAGACTACGCATTGCAGAGACTGCCCCTGGCTTTTATTTTACACCCGCCACCAGCTGAGGAATGCAAAGGCTAGAAGTGGGAGAGATATAGCTGAATCTAGAGGTGAAATTTGTGAGGAGGTCTCATGTGAACGGGAGCTGCAGGCCATACCTATTGTGGGATTCCTGTGAGAAGACTGGCCAGTGGCAGAGCTATTTCGTACACCCATCACCTGCATTTTAGGGCTTTCTCAGCGTCTCGTGTACCTCCTAGAATGAGTGGTTTTCATGGTGGTATTTCGGTGTTCCGGCAGATGTGCATGTTCGCAGCTACAAGCAGGGCATAAGCAGAGATTGTCAACACCAGAGGGTAACTGGTTTCTATGTCAGGGGCATTTTAAGCGAATGCAAGCCCCTTTCTTACGGGGCACAGTGAGCAACACTTCCGCTTCGACACACAGAGAGGTATCCGTGTAGTCGAGGTGGACGCTTGGTGACTACGTAATTTGGTGAGTTGGTGGTAGATCATCAATGGAGCACTGCGTGGCGTACATTAACGCAAATACGCAATGCGAGGCACGAGATATCTTCGGTGAACGGTGACAAAGACTTCATTCTTTGAGGCTGACCCTGATACCGCTGCATTAAGCCTAATTCCTCGAGCCACACACTCTTTATATCACCTAACTTTCTAAAAAGCTATCTTGGAGTTACGAAGTTCTAGAAAATTTTTAATAATAATGTGACACCGCGGGGAGGCCCACAAGCAATCGAGGTTTATAGAAATTGTCCTTTAAGTGTTTATTAATCATGTAATAGGAAGTGGATCTATTACCCTTTGTTGGTGATTGTGACTTGATTTGGGAATGGATTGGTTGGGGAAACACCATGTCAGAATAAATTGTCACCGTAAGGAGATTGTGTTTACTAGCCCCGATAGGTCAATTAATGAAGTCAGTTGGGATAGGAGAGTTTTACCATCTTGTTTGATCTCGGAGATTAGAAGCTCGTAAGTTATTGAACAAGGGATGTATTGGGTATTTGGGTTATGTAATGGATTTGACAAGATGAACCTAAGCTTAAAATGTCCTGATTGTATAGAATTCGAGATGTGTTTCCGAAAGATTTGCTGGTGACTACCCATCGTAGATTTAATTAAGTTGGCATCGAACGGCACCCATATCTATGGCACCGTATTTAATGGCTCCTAAAGAGAGTTGAAGGAGTTGAATACGCAATTGTAGGAGTTATGAGAAGGGGCTTATCAGTCGGTTATTCTCGGGATGCCCAAACATTGTTCAGCTGGGTAGCTAAAGACGGAACGGTTTTGTGCTTTGTATTACTACCGGCAATAACAAAGTGACTATTAAAAATCGCAATTGCTAAGTTATGATCGACATGACCTTTCGGGATCAACCGATGATAAAGGTCCTTTTCAAAAATTGATTTGAGGCCCGGATATCACTCAATTAAGGATTAAGGAAGATGATATCAAACTCTTTCGAACAAAGATAATGGACACCATGAAGTTCTCGCGATGCCGCTTTGGTTTCACCAATGCCCCAAAGAACTTCATGGACCTGATGAACCGTGTTTTTCGGGAGTTCTTGGATAAGTTCGTGGTTGTATTTATTGATGACATCTTAATCTATTCCAGGAGTGAGTTGGAACATGACGAGCATTTGAGGAAAGTATTGGAGATCTTACGGGCAAACAAGTTGTACGCGAAGTTTTCAAAGTGTGAATTTTGGTTGGGAAATGTACAATTCTTGGGTCATGTTATCTCGGGCGAGGGTGTTAGTGTGGACCCACAAAAGGTGGAAGCGGTGATGAATTGGGAGAGGCCTTCTGGCAACCCAGGTGAGAAGTTTCTGGGAATAACCGGTATTACGTAAGATTCATACAAGACTTTTCGTTAATCGCTGCTCCGATGACCAAGTTGGATGCGAAGCAAAATTTTGTTCAAGGAAGAGGTAATGCCTGCTTCAATGAAATAAGAGGAGATTGACTACAAAGACCAGTTGTTGACACTAACACATGTGAAATAGGGTATGTGATAAAGCAACGATGCTTCACATCGTGGGTTAAAGGTATCAAGTAAAATGGGAAGTGTAATTTGATATGCTTCTATTAATTGAAGAATCATGAAGAATTATCCTACCCATGACTTGGAGTTGGCCGCGATTGTTTTCGCTTTGAAAATTTGGAGACACTACTTGTATGGGGTTAAATGCCAAATATTTAAGGTATATAAGAGTTTTAGCATATCACCACCACAGGAGCTGAATTGAGATGTCAAGCGTGGACAGAAGTTTCGATTGACTACGACGTGACGAACGGGAAAGCATCATCCGGGAAAGCAAATGGTGGGCGTATGCTTTAAGCCGAAAAAGGAAAGCGAAGGAGCCAAAAGATGAAGTTGAACAGACAAAAACTTTGAGGTAGGGAGGTTATGGTTCTTTATTGGCCTATACGGCAGAATTCAAGCATAGATAAAATAGAGAAATGCAAAAGAAAGATGGGAAAGTGCGAGGCCTGATCGAGGAAGCGAAAGAGAGAGGTAAACCTGAGTTTACGGTGGGCGATGATGGTATTCTGCGTTTAGGAGAGCGAGTGGTTGTGCCCTACTTTTCCGACCTAAAAAGTGAGATCTTGGATGAAAGTTCAATGCTTCATACTTCTATGCATCCAGAAGTACGGCATGTATCAAATTTGCAGAGAACTATTGGTGGCCGAACGAAGAAAGAAATTGCTGATTTTGTAGCTGGCGTTTAATTTTGTCAATGTGTCAAGATTGACCATAAACTATCCGCTGGGTCGCTACAACCGCATCATACCCGAATGGACGGGAGAAGATCACCATGGACTTTGTGTTTCGCTTCCGGCGTAACGACCACCCCAAGTCGCCGCCCGGTGTTAAGATCATTAACAACTCCTTATACTGAGTTGATACAATAACAACATAACCGACATTATCAAAATAAAGCTCCTATTTCCATCGCAGTTCCAACAAAGACATCCAACAAAAATAACGGACACACAACCAAAATACATCATAAGGAAAGTAAGGACAACAGACTGCCAATATAATACAACCCACTACCTCAAATATACAAATTTTCAACAAAGAAAACGATCGACGAGATCTTTACGCCACCACCGCCTCACCTACGATCTCCACGCGAAATTAAAGAAACCGCTTCCTCACCACCTCAACGATCACTCCTAGAAACCTGCATGAAACGCCTACCATGTGAGAATAGGAGTCGCCTATTGCCTGTTGAATACAAATAACAGCGACGATTCCATCATATATATTCATGCTTATATATATATAAATATATCATATGCACATACATTAATCGTGGTACTAAAATAACTGCCCACATATCACATAGATTTTCTTATACAATGTTACACGACGCTTTTACACCCGAGATTATATTCATAACTAATGCATATTCTATTTAAGTGGAACAATTCAACACACAAAGTCATCAAGGAGGAATCACCTCCACGTATATACACATATGAGGAATCCACCTCCAAATAATACACACATGAAAGAATCCACCTCCAAATAATACACACACGAGAATCCACCTCCGAAATAATTTAGACGGGGCCTCCACCACCATCCTCCGACCGAGGTTGGTTGAATTCTAACGCTAAGATATCACACCAAACCTCCCGAATCCACGGCTACCCACACAATACATGTACACCACACCAAACCTCCGGTCGGGTCACCACCGCTCCGCAAATAACACATAAGCAATCACACATTTATTAATACCAATATTATACACAAGCACACACACAATTTCATAACATGAATTACATCCAAAACTATCTCATAATGTAACTCATAACTTCAATTATGTCATAACATGCTTCATAATCATAGTTATCTCATAATGTCAATCAAATCTCGCTTATTTCATAATATACCTGTAAATCACAATTTCCACATAATATCAATCATAGCCACACAATACACATATCGTAATAGTCTCAAACAATACATGAAAATATAAATATGATATATATATAAGGAAAGGTCCCCATCGTGAGATTTGTACTCACCTCAAGTCCCAAAAGTAGTACCAATGACTAGTGCCGTGCTGTAACCTGCTCAATTCCTATTCAAAGAAATTAGATATTATAATACATTCCATAGAGTCCTCTCTTAACATATATGTGTACCCCAAGTTTTATACCACGTCTCACGATTCGAATTTATAACTCTTAGCAAGGAATCTATTCCCAAGATTGATATCAGCTATAACATTCCCACATAACTATATTCAAATCGCCAACTTAAAATCTCAAGATTCGCCATCACCTAATTACCCCAAATAATAACATCTTAAGTAATATTCTAATCAATCTAGAAATAAATTAACAACTAATTAACCCATTAAATACAACTCCAATTCAAGCACTAATTACCATACGAACTTCTTTCCAAACTTCCTCAACCAAATCTCTACCTATCCATATCCAAACCAACAATTTATATTCAATTCAACTATATTAAAGTCCTTTGATCTCATATTACCATTTAATGTCAATTTAAGAAAAGTCAACAAAAGTCAACATGCAACTTACACCACTTTCTAACCTCAAAAACTACTCAAAATCATCGCTAATCCCCTCACCGGTACTCAGATAACATTTCTATACCATTATAATTTCAAGATCTAAAAGTCAACCAACATTCATAAAAGTCAACTCTACAAGAACTCAAGAAATATCCCAAAACATTCAATAATTCTTACCTAGATGTGATGAGGACGACGAGGAGAAGAAAAATCAATAATCCCTTTGTTCTCAAGTGTTTACAATCATTTGGTGAAACGGAAGAAAAATTTTTATAAAGCGGGAAGGGTGACAATCGCCATGAGGAGAGAGAAAGAGAAGATTTTGTGTGTTTGGAAAATGATGAAGATGATAGATGGTATTTTAAAATGACTTAAATCCTGCTTGTTCGGTTTATTTCTCCACTTTTCGTACTTAAATTGCAATGAAACCGTTTCCAACTGTAAAGTTTTCCATAACATGAACTACTACTCATATAATACAAGTCTCGGTACATCGATTTTATTCCGAAATCATTTATACTATCACCGGTCCACCATAAACCTAAATATACCACCAACTCACTGCTTTTGTTAAATTCTCCATTACTCAATCCTCAAAATTAAATTTTCCTCGAATATCAATCGAAACTTATATACTATCAATATAATATTAGTAAGGAAACGGCGGTTTCATTCTATCACCTTATAAAATTTCGCCCTCGAATTTACTTAACACCCACGCACTCGCACTCCAATACACTTATTCAACCTCATAGTAATTCATACACTATACATGTTATAGTACAAAGTTTAAGAACTAACCTTCGCTTTCCGAAAAAGATGTGGATACCGAAGCCTCGAGCATCCTCCTCTCGCTCCCACGAGCTTCCTCCACTCGCTGATTTCAGCCAACACCTCTACTAAAGCCACAACTTTATTCCGCAACACTTTTCCTTACGATCAAGAATTTTCAATCGGGTTTCTCTTCATACGTAGCATCCTCTCCCAGCCCACCGTTGTGACTCTAAGATATGGGATTCGTCTGGGATATACTTCAAATGTGACACATGGAAAACATTTATGAATTCTATTCAATGGCCGAGTAACGCTAAACGATAGTTATCGGACCAATCCCCGCCTCAAAAATCTCAATGGACCGATATATCTGGGCTCCAACTTTCCTCTCTCTCTCTTCCTCGAATCTCAAATTTCCACACCTTTCCATGGGGATATTCTCAGAATACTTTATCACCAATTTCAAAGTTAAATCTCGACGACGCATCCGCATACATTCCTGCTCATCTGCCTAATTTCTCGTGTGTCACAGATCAATTTTATTTTCTGATCGATCTTCCACCAACTCAACCATTAATTTTCATCTCACTTCATTCCAAAGAACCTGAGTCCTACATCGTGATAATGCTTCAAATGGTGCCATCCCAATACCGGGCGCTGGAACTATTATTATATGCAAACTCCATTTTAGGCAATTCATCATCCCACCTCCGGAAAATTCAACACACGTGCCCGCAAATATATCTCCCAACGCTTGAATTGCTCCTCTCCGACGCCTATCCTGACCGTGTGGGACGAAACGATGTACCCAAATCGACCCTCGTCCCCATCAAGCCAAATCCTTTCCAACTGAGGAATCTAGCATCTCGATCATAATGGATACCGGCACCCATGCACCGCACAACTTGATCCACATACAACCTCTAACCGCCGCACCGTGAGTCGCATTTAATTGGTGCTAAACGAGCCGATTTCGATACTATCCACTATGACCCAAATGCCATCATTCTTTCTCAAAGTCCTCGAAGTCCAAAAACAAAGTCCATCGTATCATGCCCCAAGTCCACTCGAATAGGAAGGGGTTGCAATAGCCCCGGACGCCGTGCCTGATTCACCACGATGTGTCGTACATTTTGATACAAATTCAGCAATTTTCCGTCAGCCACCAATACACTCTGCTTTAAGTCTCTCACACTTTGTACCACTTGTGATGCATAATGTATGAAGGCTATGAGCCTCATCCAAAATTTCAACTCCCGAGAATAAGTGAACTAATAATCTACCATGAACAAGAGCTCCATCCTCTCACCACAAAGTCTCGATTCTGCCTCGCTCTTTCACTTCCCCGTTATTTTTGTAATTTCTCATCTTTTAAGGTCCTCTCCAAAGATTCGATCAACAAGAACCGGCCTAACCCTTTATTGCAGCTAACAAACACTACCTACCTCACCAAATTAACTGTTGTTTCATTTCATTTAATGGCCTCTTAATCTTCCCCTTACGACTCAATGCATCGCCCACCATATTCATTTGATGATAATTAATGGAAACATCATAATCATTGAGTACCCATCCACCTTCACGCCTCAAAGTTCAAATCTCTCTGTGTTCTATATTTCAAACTCTCAGATCAGTAAAATTTTGCAAGTCACCCCATACAAATAATGCCTCCAAATCTTAAGTGCGAACACACAGCGCCTAACTCCAAATCGTGTTGGATAGTTTTTCTATGATTTCTCACTGTCAGCGATGCATACGCCAATACCTTACCATACCGCATTAGCACACATCCCAACCCCATGCTGACGATCACTATACACACATAGCCACCTGGCCCCGACGAAGACACAATTCTTTCAACTCATTGAAGCACTGCTCACAATCCTCACCCAAACAAAATTTCTTTTCTAGTTTCAACCGTCACGGGGCGTGGCAATACTGAGAAGTCTTCAGATAAATCTCCGATAAGATCCCGCTAGACCCGTAAAACTCCGTATTTCAGCAACACTAGCGGTCGCTCCTAATTCATCACAGCCTTCAACCTTTGAGGATCAACACTATTCCTCCTAACTACATGCTTCCTTTAAACTGCACTTTTCTCAACCCTGTAATTCACACTTGGAAAATTTAGCATACAATCTATTTTTCCTCAAAGTCTCCAAAGACCATTCTCAAATGTTCTTCTATGCCTCCCTCACTACCAGAATATACTTAAAATATCGCCAATGAACACCACCACAAATTTATCCAAGTAAGAGCGAACACCATCTATAAGGTCCGCAGGGCATTTGTCAACCCACAGCTACTAAAACTCGTAGTGCCCATACCTGTTCTCCACGCCTGAATTTATACATCATCCTCTTAATCCTCAACTGATGGTAGCCCGACTCAAGTCAATCTTTTAGAAAATAATTCCTGGCATCCCTAATTGATCAAACATCATCAATTTAGGCAACGGATATCGATTCTTAATTGTTACTTTGTTCAACCTGTCATAATCGATACACAACCTCAAAGATCCGTCCATCCTTCTTCGACAAATAACACCGAGCACCCCAAGGTGTGAACTACTTGGGTCGAATGAATCCCCTTTATCCAACAATTCCTCGCAATTATGCTTTTCAATTCCTTCAACTCCGCAGAGCTTCTATAAGGTGTCATGGAAATCGAGTAGTACGAGGAATTAATTCTATGGAAACCCACCTCTCGCAGACCGGAGGAAACCCAAACCCATCAGAACACATCAACATATTCTCCTCTCACAACATACCTCCTGGGACGAATTCTCCTCACATGATGATGACCTACTAGCATCTTCAACTAAGGCGTGAAACAGACAAGAGGAAAGAATTTTCATCACTTGGTAAGATCTAGATTTACCAGACTAGATATTTCACCTTCTTAAGATGACAATCTATCACCTTAGAGCTGTCTCCCCAACTAATCCATTCCCGTAATAAGATCAAAATCACACCCAGAACAATCTATCTCCAGCATTACTAATATAGTACTTAAACTTGTTAAATTAGAAGTGGTCTAGCAAGAATTTAACAGTTTGAGGAAAACAAAGAATATAGAGTCTGAACCAGACAAATGTAGAGCACTGTGGACCACCTGGGGGAATCTTGAGCTTCCCTGTCAAGTAACGCAAATATTCCGCCTACTGACCAGTGCCCCCAAACCAACCTCCCTACAGAACTTACTACCCCGACTACTCCCAACTGTTTCACCGCTAGATCACCTCCACGACTTCCTTGATAGCCTCCTCTGCCTACCAGATGAAAAAGAAGATCAGTTTACTACAACTTAAAACACCCATAAACACCATCAGCTGTAACGGTCAAACCGAACCTCGACTGCCACCCATCTTAAATAACAAATCTCCTCTTTTTCTCCCCACTAATCGGACATCACCAAATCCATCTCACCTCGTAAGGCATCATTCACTAGTTCAAGTGGAAAGTTGTATAGTCTTTGTGTGACAACCTCGGTGCGGATCTCCCACCATTCTGGCCTCAATCTCTAACCTCTTCCCTCAAGAGGATTTGCTCTCCGAAGTAGACGGGTGTAGATCACCAACTTTCTAGGCTATAACCCTGTCAAGCCGGATCACCTCTCTCTGCAGTCCCACTAACCGCAATCAAAGATCGGTGTACATTCTCCCACCAACTTTAACATGGTCCACACAGCACTAATGGCCCTCGACCTCCACCAATATTTACCCCAATCTTGTGGCCCGACACTAGGCTCATCACTCTTACCCAATGCTTGTCCACATTTTCTGCACCTCTCAGCCTCACGCCTCCTCCGCAAGACCTACCCGAACAGACCTGAAACAACCCCTAACCATCAACCTAGGCACATAACCACACAGACACCATAAAGACTCCCTAACCAGGCCCTGCCGCCCGAGGTTACATCACACAACTGAACTACATTATCAAATAAAGCTCCTATTTCCCTATGTTCAAACAAGACATCCAACAAAAAATAACTGGACAACGTGGCCAAAACCCAAAAACACATCATAAGGAAAGTATGAAACAGACTCGTCAATATAATACAACCCACCAAACAAGAGTATGACCATGAGGACTTCCTATGCCACTCACCGCTCACCTATGATTCCACAAAACCGCCTCACCACCACGTACCCTAGAAACTCAGTACGAACGCCAACATGTAGAATAGGAAGACAATTGAAGTTGAATACAAATACTCAATCACCATATATACTGATATATATATCATATGCACGTACATTAATCTAAAACACAGATTTTACACAATGTTACACGACGCTTACACTGAGACATTCAGCAACTCACCCATATTCATCAACTGCTATAACCCACCTCCACGTATATCACACATATGAGGAATCCAATTCCAAATAATACAATTTATCATGACTTTAATGACGCTATTTGCAGTCGTTAATGAGTTTATATAACATGTATATATATTTATACTTTTAACAATTGCTTAACCAAAATTTCAAACAAATATCATAGGTATCACGTATATACTTCTATAGAATTGCTTCGTCATGCCAGCCCCAGTCAATGCATCGGGTGAAGTCCTAACTTTGACCAAACACCATGTTAGTCATATAATGTCAACTATCAAGATCTCAATTGGGTGCCCACTATCCTATGTTTCTGCTTGAATAGGTACATAAACCAACTAGACTTAACTTTCACTGAGGATACAATACATGTATATATATTATATGTAAATATAAACATATGTATCGCTAGTAAAACAAATATACTGAATATAAGAAGCAACAATATTTAGATATTTGTTCACATAACACAATAGATACATACTGACTCCCACTTAACTCTAACATCACCGTGACATCTGCCTAGTCTGCCGACGCCAAGCAATACGTAACTGAAACGAAGTATTTAT
>JADFUC010000919.1:0-51009 GCA_019722365.1 Lithospermum erythrorhizon | reverse complement strand
CCTAGTTACGTATTGCTCTTTGTTGTAATTCTCCTCTTAAATCATAATCCTAAAGTTTCTATCAAGTTTCAAGAAGGAAAAGGTATAACTATATCATTTTATTGGTTATATAACTAGTTTTATAACTATGCTAAGTTACTTTAATTAGCTAAATTCATCCCTTAATGATACTTAGAGTTTAGAGTTCATATTTAATGGTTTAAATATAAGTATGTCGGTTATAGGGCTACAAATTTATCTAATTAAATTCTTGTTGAATTATGTAGTAAGTTGATTACTTATAATATACATAAACTAAATTATAGAATCATATGTTAGTTCTAGTTTAATTATGTAATAGATTTTGGATAGTAGTATTCAATTTAGATTTTTGATATAACTAATATAGTTTGGATATAGACAAAAGTCAAAATGGGTGGTCTGATATGTACAAAAAGTTAAAATGCAGATAAGAAGATATCGTGAAACGGGATGAATTACAAGTTCAAGAGGCTTCACAAATCTAGACGTTGTTAGTTAAAGTTACTAAAATAAAAAGTAATCATATTATTATGTTCTTTAGCGCTGATATCAGAAGTTAAGCTCGGTAGTAAAAGTTGTTGATTTTGTAAGTTGTATAGCTTTTAATTAAATTTGTGTTATATACGCGATACGCTGATACACTCATACTGAAAGCTTTTTTATACGACACAGGATATCTGAAAGGTGATATATGATGATATGACGATTGCTGATTGATGATCAAGTGGATGTGATTTATTGTTGAGCTCTATTCGTTAATCGGGTACCTCCGGCAGGTCATTGCTTTTCCCCGCTTACCGGAGCAGGCTAAATCTGCAATTGATTTTATAATATTTGTTCGAGTAGAAGCAACAAAGTTATCAATTATTTTTTGTCCTCGCTTGTCGGAGTGTACAACGAGTGACGCCATTTTTTTTAGTTCTACAGGAGAATTTCTAATGTGTAGGTCAAGCAGTTATTGCTACTGTACGATATAATTTTACGTTATTGACCGCACAATGATAGCTATTCGTTGGATTATTTGATATGATTAGATTATCGATATTAATAATCATTCTCGATTATTTCGGAGAGGTGGATTTTATTAAATTGTTGAGACTATATGGGCTTGCTATTATGCATATATGTGTGATTAGTTATGGTTTGTTATATAAATATTCATTGAGCTTTCGGCTCACTCCTTTATTTGGGGACCCCCAGAATTTTGTAGTTGAAAGAGACGCTCGCGGTGGCACCATTCATGCAAGTGAGTCGAGTAGAATCATAAAGCAATGGCATTAGATATCCTCAACAAATTCCTTCATCTATTGTTTTGTCGAGTTTTCAAAACTTACGTTGTCTGAGAGTCGAGACCATACTATTACTATGAGATTTTGGGGATTGGTGTCGTTATGATGTTTGGTTGTATTATTCAATCTTTGATGTACGATAATTATGAATGTCAGGTTTCAGTAGTGGGGTTGTTGGTTCATCCCGATGGCCAAAAGCGTTGATTATTAATATCAAATGAAGTCTTTATGTCGATATCCATCGACGTGACTCTAGCTTGCTCGCGCTGACGACTATCTCCAACCTTGTGCACTCCACTTGGGCCTGGCCGTTGTGGTGACGTGGGATCGGTAGAAATGATACCAAGCGCTACCGACCAGCGACAATGTCGGGGCGTTCCAAGGACATCAGATACGGATCGAAGCGGTTCTTACTGGGGAGACGCTGCTTAGAACCAATCGTTGATGATTATGTCAAAGACACTATGCGGAGGTACGATGTCGCCATACCAATTCGTTGTTAACACCAAGCCCGCGGATCGAGTAATGCTACTAACGCAGCGATTCCAAATGCTGTCGACATCAAGGCCGAGATCGATGAAAAGCGGAGACAATTAATCGGCTATCACAAGTCAGCGACACCTTGGATACTAATATAGATTAACTCAAGCAAAGAAAAGATGTTATGCCCGAAGACGCCAAGAATCGCCTCAAGTTGATTCCACTCAGCATTAAACCATCCGGTGACATTTAATGGTCATGTGAGTACGAACTACAGAGAAGATTCTCGTGAAGATGTCCAAGACACAAATATCGAGATGTTGCCACAAGGATGGAAGCAGAGGCGAAGGCTAAGTGAAGCCGGTAATGAATGGTAACCGCACTGTAGCTGGGAAATAGAAGGATTCCCAAAAATTTTGTCGCCGTATCAACCGCTAATGTGTCCTCACTCGAGGAGGAAAAGCGATGGAGATTTGTGGCAAGCGGCATCGATAGCAAACAGTAAGATGTTATATGAGGGCTACCAAGATAATCCAAATATTAAGTATTTTGGAAGTATGAATATGCCAACCGTCAGCAATGCTTGGTCCCTTACTACCCGTTCGGGTCGTGGAATTAATTTGCAGCATTTGATCGAGACATCGATGACCATGCAAGTACAACTATCACAAGGTAACTTTAAACTCTTCTCACTTTTGACTTTTCGCTAAGAACATAACTACTATTTCGGGAGAGCCAACGGGCGCTACGTGGTCATAACTTTGCAAATCACAAACATTGTCAAGTGTTAACGGGGGCCGACACATTTAGCCCGACAAAGCGACTTCTTCTAAATCGAAAGTAAATGCGATGCCCATAAAATTCACAGAGTTAATTGTCTTTACAACTCACCTGTGTACGCTGGGTTGGGTTCTTATATAATGTACCACCGGCCCTGATTCGATCTTGGTCGCTTTATCTTCGACCAAGTCACAGAACATGCCCAATCCCATGTCAGTTTTAAGCCCATAGCCTAAACTAGCATGCCGCTGTAATATCCTACAAGTACCGGTGCGAGGACATCCTTAATATCATTTAATACCAGGACCATCGCCCTGAGCCATTTACCAAATTCCCAAACTAACGGGAGGGACACATGTTGCCTGACATACCCTTGGCACTGCCGATGCTCGTGGAGCTCAGAAGCAACACTCATGGACCGCCTCCCTGTGACGAGATTCGGCCATTTGACGGGGTTCACCCTAGTTTGGCTAGGAAATTTGTGTCATGCACGCTTCAAGCTTCGAGGAATTAGACGACCGCCCGAGTCGCACGCCGAGGTCGATTCGCTATCAACCTGTATATCTGAGTCACCAATCGATGGTTGACACGAAAAATACCTGTTTAAAAACCCATAGAACCTGACAGTTTGATAAAAATAAAATAGTTTGAAAACTGAAAAACATTGACATACAAATTTTAACCATCGTGGCATTTCTAGCCAAACCCAAAACATAACACACCACACAATCAAATCACAAAATATATATTACAGTTCCAACATCTCCAAAACCAAAAGTAAAAAGAAACTGCTCATTATGTCAAAGTAACGAAATGTAGGACCGCCGGTGATCCAACAATTCGCCTCACCTAAACGGAAGTCACCGGACACTCGCAACTCAATTCGCTTCCAAAAGTCACCGTCAACCCGAAGGCGGGAGTGGGTAAGCTCGACGGGAACGATCACCCGGATGGTAACTTACCTGTGTCCGAACGAAGATACAAAGACGATAAATACATACATATACATATATATATACATCGGTCCTTAGCAATAGGATGGGAAATACAGTTATACAAATATAATATAGAAAATGTCATCTATTCAAGACATCATAATAGGATACTCATCGAAATGAAAGTACACCCGCATGTAACTCGACTTACGTAACACACGCCATTTCACATCACATAACCAAACTAAATTCACCCAACACATTAATATTCACAATCACAATTAATGAATACAAAAATGACGCCACAACACATAATGTACAACAATTTATCCTTTTCCGGCAGTTCAACACCCAACAACCACATATATAATAATTCATCCTTTTCCCGCAGCTCACCTTCTAACACCCTGTCATCTTATATAACACCATCCTTTCCCGTGTGCTCACCCTTCGAACACCCCACATCGTCTCAACATCCACAAAACACACACATACAATGTCAAGCACACACAACAACACACAAACTATTTTAAAGTAACACCTATAACACACACAATACAATTAAATCGCATAAAACACGACTCACCAGAGATACACCCGTATACTTCCACCACAATAATTTTACCTAACATGAATATAGAATACCTCAAGATAGACACATACCCAATAATTGATACTTGAAAACATACTTATGCCTCAAACATAAAATTACCCTCCAACAACCACACCATAAATCATACAAGTCAACAATTTACGCCCAATAAATTATACACACAAATAGCACGTAATACGTATACATCATTACAATCAATTTACCATAATAACACCCAAACATGAATTTCACCTTGGCTGGGCACTAATTAGCGCCTAAAACACCATCCTCACTGCTCCTGGCCCCGAGTCTGAACAGACACATTACAAAATAAAATCACAACTCGTAACCATTTCAACCCCTTTTATCCCAATTTAAATACCATTCTTTTAACCCATTTCAGTTATAAATTTACGCTTACGAAGTTGTTACTCCGTTATGTTTCAATAGCAATTTTGATGACAAACCTCGCTACCCGGACTAAATTCGATAATCATCCTATATCTTATTCAAACTCCCAACATTTCCAAATAGTTTCAAAAATTCCAATTTCACCCTTCTCCCAATCAATTTTAACCATAACTCTCAACCCCTAATCCTTAAGTTCGTTTACTACCCAAAATTCACTACGATAAATTCCAACCTATTTGTTCTCAACACTTATAATTCATATTTGTATCCCAAAACAATCACAATCATGATTCACTAACTTATTTACATTAGCCACTACATTTTAACGAAAATCAACCCACCTATCACCCAAAATTATCTCACTGCACCATCTTTCTTTCTACCCCAAATACCTATCATTATAAATTCTATATTACTTAGCTCAGCAATAATTCTATTCAATAATTTATCCAAAAATCCAAAGTCAACCCAAATTCTAAAAAAGTCAACTGTCCTAAAACACCCAAAATTTCACATTAAACATCATATTTCAATCCAAGAATAATCCACCCATAACCCAAGAATCAATCGTCAATAAAATTCAAAATCACAAAAGTCAACAAAGTCAAAGGTCGGGAGATTTCAAAATACTCAAAAAATATCGCACCTTTTTTACCTTTGAAACGACGGATGATGAGAAGAAACTTAAGAAAATTTTAGCTCCAAAAGCTCAGGAATCGGTGGAGAAAATCAGAAAGAAAATCAAAAATTTCAGTACGGGGGTCTCTGTCACCACCGAGAAAGTGAAGAAAAGCTTGGGTTGTCAAGTTATCAGTTTATAATGGCTCATTAAGTGGGCCGGGTGATCAAGGCCTGTAACCGATGAAAATCCTGTCTATAACTCGCTTCGATACTCTCGCTTTAACTTAATTCGACAACTAACTTCCGAACATAAACATTTTGATTTAACATAAAATAATTAGTCGTTCCCACCTCACCTTAAATAAATTAATAAGTTTATAGTTTAGTTTATTTTATTAACGAGCGCTACCGGTTTTTACATTCTACCCACTCCAACAAAAAATTTCGTCTCGAAATTCACAACTCGTAGTTACAAAGGTACGATCAAAACAACCAAGATCACTAACCTCGACGAACAAATGCTGGGTAACTAAGCCATATCCTCCTCAGCCCCACGTGGCTTCCTCCACTCGATGATTCCTCCACAAAACTTTACTCAATTTCCTTACTACTCCTCAAGACCTTCTCTTTCTCGGCCCAAGATTCACCGTCCTCCTTATAGTCAAATCTACCCCCAAGTCATCTGGCTGAAACTCTAAGATGTGCGACTCATCCGGAACGTACTTCCTCAAACAAGACACATGGAACACATCATGAATTCTCTCCAATTCTCTAGGTAAGGCCAATCGGTAAAGCTCATCAAGCCCACCATGATCAAAAATCTCAAACGTCCAACGTAACGGGACTCAAAATCTCGAACTATCTACTCAAGGCCGACAACAGATCCTCAGGCCGTCTCAAATGTTTGGCCAGATCACTTTTATCCTCTCTATCGAACTCTCCACCAACTCGCACCTTATTAATCTTCCTTTCTCCCACCTCATTCCAACATATCGGAGTCCACACCTTCGCCATACAAAGCTCTCGAACGGTGCCATCCCAATGCTAGCTCAAAACCGCTACTGTTTAACTCCATTTTCGGGTAACTCTCATCCCAATTACCGGAGAAACTCAACACACAAGCTCTCAGCATGTCCTCCAACGCCTGAATCGTTCTCTCGGATAACCCGTCCTGAGACGAACGCAAGATCAATTGACCTTCGCCCCAACGCCCGGAAGTCAAACCTCGGTGAACTCAAGGCTCATCCGAACGACATCGGGCACCCCATGCCTCACCACTTGGTCTACATACATCTTGGCCAATCCTCCTACCATTTGCTGTTTTAATAGGTAGAAATGAGCTGTCTCGATAATCACCAAATCATCATAAAGTCCATGGTGATCTTCTCCCCACGCCCACTGTATCGGTAACGTCATAAGAATTCCCCAAGGAAGGCTTATGGTCAATTCGACTCGGTTGACAAATCAAACACTTTGCCACAAAATCTCGTAATTTCTTTCATCCTACCACCAATGGGCTTCCCTTAAATTTCGATACATTTTGTACTCCCGGATGCATACTATACGAGGCACAGGAGCCTCATCCAAGACTTCCTTTTAGTCGGGCAAAAGTTGGGGGCACAACCACTGCTTCCCCTAACTGCTGTATCACCGCTATCACCCATCAGAACTTCCGATTTACTCTTCTCCCGACCAGCCTCGCACTTTCATCTTCCTTTCGCATTCCCCTATTTTATTCCGGGGCAACACCGGGTTCACCTCTATTTCCCAGCACCTCTACCCCTAACGGGTCCATGACATTCGACCGGCATAACGCGAAACAGCTGACAAGCCAATAAGGCACGCTTGATGAGATTCATTATTTGACGGGTTATTCAGCCTAGTTTTAGAAATTCAGGTTTAAAAGCACGTCGAGAAGCTGAAATGAGAGAACATCCGTGGCATTTACCAAGAGGTGACAGCCGCGCAGAAAGCACCCTGCACCTAATCTTTTACCATGTTTGCTATAAGCTGGACAACAGGAGATTCGGACGAAGAACACTACGCGGTGTATTTTATTTGTCTTGTTTAATTTGGATGTCTGGGTATGTTAGTTATTGTGGCTTTTTTATGGCACTGCTTACCATCCGTCTTTAACACATGCGCTGACATTCGACTATCAGGTTATGTTCAGATCCTTACAAGGTTGTGTTTGATGTTATTCATTGACTTTTGTTATATACTAATTGTGAGGTGCGAGGTTCTCAAGAGATTTGTCGCGAAAAACATACCCAGTGCGGAAGTTTGTTAACAGATGAAAATTCACAAATATTTCTCGATGTCGACTAACCGTCTCAAATTGGTAAAGAACAATGAGGTCAAGTGAGATGTTTCAAGAAGATATTATTTTCTTTTATGATTAAGATCTCGTGGAGATATGATTTGTTACGGAAAATGAATTACTTGCATCAAGAGTAAGATTCACACGCCTAAAATATGTATGAAAGAGGGCCAACGACGATTATTTTTACAAGATGGAAGTTCCCATATGTTATTTCCAAAACTTCGTTTCATGCCACACTATATAAAAAGCCTCACTATGACCTAGTTCTTCACCGAAATAAGAGAGAATTTCGCATTGTATTTTTTTGAGGCAAAAGAGCTTAAGAGTTTATTTTATTGTAGATTGAATGTACGAGTTGTTCTATTTAACTCCTTAGACAGACAATCAGAGTTAACATCCCGTTACAATCCTCATTGTTAGTGATAACCATCAGTAATTGACACATACTGTATTTAGTAGTACGTGAAATGATGATAGGATTTTTTTTTATCAAAATATAAATATATTATATCAAAAATACACAATTTTTATGGTTTAGCAATACAAGGATATCCCTTATGGAACACAAACCGAACTAATAATACCTACATACAGTAATCAAAAAGGAAAATAATCGAAAGACACATTTACTAGTCCTAATGAGACATCATTCTACCATACTAAAACATAATTAGTTAAAATCAAATAAACTATCATAGACTCACGGAACTATGAGAAGCCAAACATCATCATAGAATCCATTTGAAAACGAATTAGCCAGTAATCCATAAGAAACCAACTGCTCAACATAAAAGCCGTAAAACGCATAAAATTCACCAAATACCACAAATTCAAGCAACGAGCCAAACAAATTTCAAATTGCTCAAATTGGTCAACAAGTCAAACAAATTCCAAAACAAATAAGAAACTGCTCCATCGCCCCGACTACCTAATTAATCTCGTGATCAACCACGCATGCACACCTACCACATGCTGCCACACACGCCAACACACGGCCAACCATATTCTCATGGCATCTAGCATATTCCCTTCTCCTCAACCATGGTCAACCATGAGCCCCTTGACCACCAACTTCCGCCACCTGTTGCACCGAGTTCCGGCAGACTTCGCCGGAGAAGACGACAATTCCGGCGACCTCCGCCATTTCCGTGTCGTGAGCCCCAACTTATACATGTAGATAGTGAGGACAGGCTATGGTATTAACGGTAATCATTCAGAGCAAGACTTATTTGTAATTTCTTTATTATAATGTAATCCTTTCACCTGACAGTTAACAAAGCGCTACATCGGGCTCAACTAAAGCCGTTGTCGTGTTTTACTTTATACGCTTATTTTATTACACTTAGTCGAAGTCGGTCATAGTGTCGGTAACTAGTGTACCGACAATTGATAGTTCAAGAATGATTATAATTTCATACGACTAAGTGATGAAGGTAGCGACAACCATTTCTAACAAATTCATATACGACTGGGCGACGACAACCAACACTTTTAACTTATCGGACATCACCGCCTCCATTCAGGGAGTATCGAGAATCGAAAATGTGACGCTTTCAGACAAAAACTAACCATTGTACAAAGTATGGTTTTATCTCATAGATATTTCATGGTTTCTTGTTTGGAAAATCTTGTTTTTAAAATCCTTTTTGGAACTTTCTGACTTGAAAGGTATCATTTTGTGGTTTATTGGTCTAGTTTGTTGATGGATAATTTTAAAAAATCTGATTTGATGGTGATGATAGGTAAATAGTGAAAGATTGAAACTTTATAAGATTTTATCTCATAGATATTTCATTAGTGTATGTTCATAGAATTTATTAATAAATTGTATTTATAAATATATTTCAAATTATATGTATGTAAACTTGAATTGAACATCCAAAGTGATGTGGGTATAAATTGTCAAAATATGTCATGTCTATTATGTCGCACAGATGGAGTATCAAACAAGCACTTCAAATAAATTGTGTCAAACTATGCTCGTCATATACTGGCAATCTATGAATTTTAGCCTAAAATTATCGACATGAGTCTCATACTCTAGGTCTTACTTGATTAGTTCGTTCATTCATTTTTGTTCCAAATTATTTTAAATTTATTCTTACATATACCATTTGGTGAAATGTTTCTATATCTCCAAGAGTAAACTAATGCAAAAGTCACTAGCAAAATAAACAATCAAACCAATTTGGTAATGAGATAAAAGAGGGATGAAGTAATGGAGGTATATACGGATGGGGACATTTACAGTGTAGACTTTAGGATACTGTTATTAGGTTTATTACATAGGATTCCATTTTAAAATCAACCCCACTTTTAAAAAAAATTAATGTTTTACTTTAAAAATGTCAAGAGCACTTATTCGATTTATTTTTGCTTTTAAAGAATGACATGGTAGTACCACAGCAGCTGATTGATAATTTACTTCAAAGACTGCGGTGAAAAATTTTAATTTTCAACGAATTATTTTACTTTTCTAACAAAACTTTTTAAATTGGTCAGCTTTATATAACTCCGATTTTTATATTTTATATGACATTTTATTTTTATTATTATTGAAAGAGATCTCATTTTATATTTAATACAAGACAAAGAATTATTCAGTAGGGGGTAGTAAGAATATGGGCCATGAAATAAATTTGAAACTTTATTTGGAGTCCACACTATCCAGGCAGCTTGGACAGCATAAGGAAAATAAAAGACCCTACACAATTTCAGAGTCTAAAGTGGTAATTTTTAAGAAAATCTAACGAATTTTGATTAAGAAACAGAAATCTAAGGCTATGACTAATCTACCCATGGCTAGTATTTACTTTGGTCTGCACTATCTATGTGCCTAATCTATTTCATATCATTTTATCAAGAAATTGATTTTTCTAACAATTATTATACCCCGCCTAACTGTAGCATAGATCATTGACTCATCACTAGTGAATTTATAAACATTTGAAAGAATTAATAATTTTTATTAGTGGCGTTCATAGAATTGAGGAATAATTACATTTTATAAAAACATATTTAAATGGTTATTTCTAAATTACCAAATGAATCTTGTTTCATGGTTCATATCTATGTCTAAGTTTGCAAAACATCGAACATGTAAAATATAAAACATTATACTCGTATAATATGTTGCAGAGTCATGATGATTTTATAGTACTCCAATATTTTGCGTCGACATAATAAACCATTGGCTCAACGCCTTTAATTTCAAAAGCGTACATTGCTTTTTCCCACATCGTTGGAAAGACCATTTAATTCTATTTAAATAACCCAATCTTTATCGTCATCAAACGACTAAGCGCAGATGTTTCAAATTACACACCATCACAGCCGTCCGGCCCGGTTCGTTTTGGTGTTGTAGAAGACTGGCAAAAGTAGCTAAAGCATCTTTACCCCTTTATTTCTTTTTTAACTTTGCACTAAACCAAATTCTTCCTTCTCCTATAAATGTAGAAGACATCGACTTCTTCTATTATCCCACTCAAGTTGACGAAGCTCGCTCTTTCAATCTCCCCTTTCAAGACTCGCTTTTGTTCACCATTTTACTTTTCTCACAATATCATATTTTCCCTGCTCGTTTCCTACAATTCGACTCATGTGTATACTCTATGGACAGACCTGATCGCTATGATCATATGCCTATATGTTGACGATATGTTGATTTTGGTAAGACTATGACGAGAGCGAATAAGACCAAGGATTTCTTGTCATCTAAGTTTGGCATAAAGACTTAGGAGAAGGATACTATCCTAGAGCTCGAGTCATGTAGAACCCGAGGTATCTCTATCGAGTCAATCCATGCTGGTAAGATTTTGGAGGCTTAACTTTTATATTACAATCACAGACTCTTATGATGCTAAAGGTACACTTGATGAAAAATTTAAGCGATAAAGGTTCTCAAATAGAATATTAAGATTATCGATGTTCTTGACTAACTGCATCAGCCTCGATATCGCGAGCCAGCAGAGTTGCTCGGTATACCCATAACCCTAAGAAGAAGATTTTTGTTTGCAACACACCTACTGGGTTATATCTGCATGATCTTTGTACTACAATTTGAAAGCCTTATTTGTATAACCATGCCTTCCAAATCAAATTGCTCCGACATGTTCAACCGAACCTTGAACGGTAACAACTATAAAAAGATGGTCCCAAAACCGCTATTGCTCGGATGCCATGTGCTATTCAAAACCGTCTCCAAATATTCACAAGCCTCCGATTGCTACCTCTATTACTTTATGGAAAGAACTAAAAAGGTTTGAGATAAGATCGCTAGGTGCCATATTTTGAACAAATACTTAATTAATTACCTGCTTGACTTATACTATTCACAAATCGCCAAGTTAATTTGGGACGCCTTGTGAGAAAATAAATACTGCAAGTAAGAAATACGCCAGCGGGAAGTCAAGGTTTTCAAACGATCGGTAACAAACCGGTTACGGATCAAGCGCATGTCTTTGAAAACTGGTAATCGGCGCGACCAACGGCATGAAACTCGATGAAGTGTTTCACAATGTTTCACAGAAATTTCCTCCTTCTAACGACAGCGAACAAACGGGAACACAAGAAGAAAGACTTCACCTTGTCCAAATGACGGGCAACATTTAGAATCAAGAGCTAACCGCTCCAAAGCATGTCGCCAATGGACAAAGGAGAAAGCTCGACAATGGGAGTACTTCACCAAGGCAAACTCGTGGAAATCGCTATCCCTCCAACAACAACAAAGTTCAAAGGTGGCAAGTGTGAACGAGAATACTCAGTTAAGCCAACATCAACAAGTTCATCAAACCAGCGCCTGTGATCGCTAAGCAGCCACAAGCAGTTGGCTAATGTATGCAAAAGCCGACACAAGGCCTATCAATGCTTCAAGCCAAGCCGATGCCCCCAAGCCAACATTGCTGAATCAATGACATCATAGCCGCTGGTGGGCGGCGAAGCAACTGTGGTACGTAACCGACATACGGAGCATGCGAGCTTCTCGCCATTTCATGCAAATATGAGCTCTGAGACGTTACTGATTTTTCGAGAATGCGCTCTTCATGGGAAACTCGCCACTGGAATTCTGGCAAAGGAGTTGTCTCTTTTAAGCTCACCTTGTTACCCTTTCTCTTAAGAATGATTGTATGTACCATTCTTATGTCAGCAATCCCGTTGTCCGCCTTATTAAAACAAAGTTGGTTCAAAACTTGTATTCTGAGGCCCATGTCAGAAGTGACTGTGAGGGAGAGCTCAGGAGTGGTTATCTCGCTGGTGGCTTATTTATTCAATGTTGTACCTTCCTTGATTAATAATACATCTACTTCGCTTATAATACTGAGACTATCGATATTCGCATGCTGTAATTGAAATACGCATGCCGCATCCATTAAACATCTCATGCAATTGTCTATCATACCTGCCTTTGTCTTCATCTGAGCTACCCAAATGCCCAATTTGTGTAGAAGCTAAGTTTACCCATAAGCCTAGTAAACCTGTGACCCTTAGACAAACCCGAAGTACTGTAGTTAATTCACAATCGACCTACCGATTTAAGAACACTAGAGTAGCGAAAGCACTATTATGTGACCTTTATGACGATCGCTCTAGGTATACTGTGGTCTACCTTCTTGGAGCCAAGAGCGCAATGGCGATACGTTTATCAAGCTTTAAGAATGAAGTGAGAACCAAAATTGATAGAAAGATTTCAAGCAGATCAAGTGTCCGACGGGGCGCGAGTACGGGTTCTACCCGAGAGAGTTTTGTGAGGAGAATGGGATTATCCATGAGACTAGTGCCCCTTACTTACCTCAACAAAATGGGATAGCTGAACGTAAGAACAGGACACTGAAAAATATGATGAATGCTATGCTCCTAAGTTCTGGACTTCCTGATGAGATGGGGGGAGGCGGTTTTAAGCGCCACATTCTTAATGTACCCCATGCTAGTTGGGACAAGACTCCCTATGAGATTTGGAGGGCATCCCCCTCAACTTGAGGTTTCTTAGAGCGCTGGGCAAATCTAGCTAAGCGTGGTTTGCCTCGAGCCTACAAAGACCCACATCGACCCAAGACCATGACCGTAAGCCATTGGGTATGCTCTTTAACAGATATGATTCATGTTTTATCTGATCGTTTCTATATCTGAGCTGGGGACGCCGAAGCTTTTGAGCATGTATTTCCTTTAAAGAAAGCATGTTTGTTCTACTGCTTCACATGATATGCCCGATTCACATGATATGCCCGACGCATTACGATGTACCCGGAGAGCAATAATATTCTGGGACATTACATTTAGTTCATTCAACTTCAGAGACTCCAGAGGGACTTAGAAAGAGTAAAGAGACCTAGAGCGGAGAAATACTTTGGAGATGACTTTATAGTGAACTTATCTCGAGATTACGTGATGATTATATAAGCGATTTAACTAGTTTCGCCTTATATTATCGAGGATGACCCCAAGACTTACCATGGAGGCTGAGGTCTATCACGCTACTTTTCGAGCAGAGGCCATTAAGCAGTGAACTTGATTCATTGTGTCAAACCAAACTCGGGAGTTAGTTTGATTTACCTAAGGGCTGCAAGCTGTTAGTAATAAGTGGATCTTTTAAGAAAAGATGAGACTGATGGTTCAATAGATTCAAGGCTAGCCAGCGATTCGAGGCTTTACAATAAGTTAAGGACATAGATTGCTTTATTACTTATTCTCCAAGGACTAAGATGGCTACTATCGTGGCCTCGATTGCTTTAGCCGGCTATTGCTGTAGATGTCGATGGATGTTAAGATCCGTCTTTTTTGAAGGGTGGATTCTGTGAGGAGAGATTTATATGACCTAACTCGAGGGTTTTAAGTAGTCGTGGTCGAGTAAAGTATGTAGTTTAAAAATCTCTTTATATGGTTTCAAACAAGCACCAAACAAATTGCATGAAGTTTAGTGGATACTTTGGTGAAAGAATGGCTATGTTGTGAACAATTGACTATGTATACTCTAAGGTTAGGACTGACAAGTGGATCATATGCCTATATGCTGATTTATATGTTGATTTTTGGTAAGACTAAGATATAAATAATAAGACTATGATTTCTTTGTCATCTAAGTTTCAGATGAAGACTTAGAGAAGTTGATACTATCCTAGAGTTCGAAGTCATGAGAAACCCGGAGTAATCTCTATCAGTCAATCTCATTATGCTGGAGAAGATTTCGAGGAAGTTTAACTTTTCGTGTTACACCCGCTAGACTCCCTATGACGCTAGTACACTTTCATGAAAATTTGGGGCGATAAAGGTTCTCAAATAGAATATGCTAAGATTATCGGGATATGTTCTTGACTAACTGCATTCGCCCGATATTTATGTTGTTAGTAGGTTGCTCGGTATACCCATTAACCTCTAGCACAGCATCAGATGCTCTTCATCATTACTTAGATACCTGGGTGTGACTATTGAGGTTAGTTTGAACTTTAAGGAGTTCCCCGCCGCGTTAAGCGGTATCGCGATGAATCCTGCCTCAGAAATATTTATATTTGTTCTACCAAATGATACGTGTTTACCTTAAGAGTGAGGAGTTATTTTTGAAGCTCGCCAGTTGCATTTCAGACAAATAAGGCCCACCACGTGAGTCCGAGTTCATCGTGACTTGAAACAGCAGTCGTTGTCGAACGTCGTAAGAACCTACTAGCCGATGTACCGCCATGGGAGCAACTGCGCGGTACCGGGTTCACTACACTCGATTCTCACAGCTACTGAGTCGCTAATCATGCCACAATGGTAAGAAAAGACATACAATTAGGATTTCTCCAAAGGTGAGACAACTCTCAAATAAGAGCTGGACTATGCTTAGAGGTCCGAATGGTAATCTGGCTGATCTTTACTTCGCGGATTAACTAGGCTAGTTATTCGAGACGCCGAGGGGGGGATGGTGGTCAGCTCCTAATCAAGATAAAGACGTTGACTTCGACGCACTACTTTCCTATCCCTATGGCTGTAGTAGTGCTTGATAAAATCCTACATATATAAGTTTTTGCTATCAGACGCACTACGGATTTATCCATGACTATTCATAACTAAAGTTTGGTAGACAGAACGCATTTATTGAATTTAACATGCAATCTTCCATAACCAAAGATTGTGGCGCTTTCAGATGCACTTCGATGGAAATTTTCAGGAGGATGGACTTAAGTCTTACAACTTGAAGATAGTTTTGAGACACACCATAGAGTTACCTACTGAAATACATGCGGGGCCGCCATCTATGAAAGACTAGGCTGTTTTCTGTAGCACCTATAAAGCACTGCGCGTGACGCATGGCCCTAAAACTATGAGTTTGTATTTCATGACCACAATTTGGGAGTAAGATAGTATGCGCCATGTGTCTCAATCAAGGTCCAATAAGTTCGGCATCTAAGCTCACTCCATCGGCATCGTAAGCTTGTCAGCTTCCATTTCAATTACGTGTCAATTCAAATCGAAGCATTGACGCTAAGTACTCAACCTCCGACTGCATTCTCCTTAGCCTTTTCCTGCTCCTTCCTTCTATCGTTGGGATCATTGACATAATAAAAGCATTGCCTTCGACGCCTGGGAATTTGAAAAGCATTATTAGTTTTTCCCACATTGTTGAGCACCATTTAATTTATTTAAATAACCACCTTTATTGCTTGTCTAAAATGACTAAGGCTTTTGGTATAAGTCTGCCCGCTAAATAACCAGACGCTGCCGCCGTCCGGCCCGGTTCTACCAACTGTAATTGCTCGTGTTTGGGCGTTAAAGGAAGACTCATATGCCGAGCTAAAGACCTTTGCACTCTCTTTATTTCTTTTGATCTCGATTTCATTTAACAAATGTTATTAATAAAGATTCATCACCATCAATACACAAAGATTCATCACCATCAATACACAAGATTATCACTGACGTTACAAACTTTTTTTTTTTAACTTCTAATTCAAAACCAGCCTCTTCTCCTATAAATAGAGCATCGTACCTCTTCTATTATCCCACCTGTGTCGATTTAGCTCAGCTCTTCACCCCCTTCAAGATTTCTGCTTTTGTTCACCGCCTACTTTTCTCGTCAACACCGCTACATATTTTCTCGCTCAAGCTTTTGTTTTCCTGTTGAGAATCGTTGTAGGTTTCATAGTCGTCACAAAGAGCGGACCGTTGAATGCCTGCCGTGTTAACCTCGGGAGCCACGGCCTAGTAGACGCCACCGGTCCGCCGGATTGCTTTCAAGTCGCGGCTTTATACCACGACACGTCGGGCCGGGTAACTTTTGGTTCTGGTTTTTTTGTTTGCAACACACTGTCTGCTATATCTGCATATCTTTGTACTACAATTTGAAAGTTTATCTTGTATAACCATTTTCCAAATCGAAATTGTTCGACATGCCTAACCGAACCTTTCAATGGTAACAACTATAAAAGATGGTCCCAAAACCGCGCATGCACTCAAGATGTCAATTATGTGCTATTTGAAAACCGTCCCCCTGGGGCCGCTTCGATGGTTACTCCTCTATTACTTTGGTTGGTAAACGTGCGAAAAGAACTAAAGCCTGGAGCAGCATAACAGACGTTAGGTGCCATATTCTCAACATGACTAATTACCGTTTGACTTATATACTATTCACAAATCGCTATTAATTGGGACGCCTTTAGAGGAGAAATATGGTAATGATGATGCCGTAAGAAGAACGCGCGGGAAGTTGGCTAGGTTTTCAAACGACAGAACAAACCGTTATGGATCGTTTATGTCTTTGAAAATCTGTACCGATGCGACACGGCTGCAATGAAATTGACTAAGTGTTTTGGCTAATGTTTGTTGGAGAAGCCTCCTTCTTGGAATGATTACAGAACAACCGAAATACGTTAAGAAAGATTTCACTTGTCCGCTTGATTGGCAAATACGAGAATCGAAGAGCTAACCGCCTCAAAGCACAAAGTCGCTAAATGACAAAGGAGAAAGCTGACAATGGAGTGCACTTCACCAAGGCAAACTGTGGAAACTGTGGTCCCTCCAACAACAACAAAGTCTAAAGGCGTGGCAAAAAGTAACGAGAGAATACTCAAGCAGCCCAACATCGAACAAGTTCATCAAACCAGCTCAGACGTTGCGCGCCAAGTACGCGAAGTACGTGATGCTGCAAAGTTCGACACAAGCCTATCAATGCTTCTGCCAAAGCCGATGCCCCTAAGCCAACATTGGCTGAATCAAATGACATCATAGTCACGGTGGTCAAGCAACTGCGGCAATGCACCTGATCAAGGCTGATACAGCCTCGCCATCGGTGCAAATAAGGAGTCAGTTCTGTGACTTCGAGGGATGTTGCCGATGGAGAATGTGTCTGTTGGAAACTCACCGGGCTGAATTCTCAAAGAAAGTACCTCGTTTGCTCACCTCCACACTTTCTTAGTAACGTATCAGATGCATTCACTAAGGCCGCAACCTACTGCCCGGTGCCTTATTAAACAAAAGTTGGTTTGAAACTTGTATTTTGAGGCCGACATGTTGTGCTTGACTCGTAGTGGAGAGTTCAGAGGAAAGCGGTTATCTCAAATGTGGCTTATTTATTCTCGAATGTCAGACCTTCCTTGATTAATAATAATACATCTACCGCTTATATTGGTTGAGACTATCATTTGGCACGTTGTACTAGACATGTACACGCCGCATCCATTAAACATCTCATGCAATTGTTCATCATACTCCGCCTTATCTTCATCTGAAGCCACCCAACGCCCAATTTCAGGTAAGCTGCCATTCCGTAGTTTGCAACCTCGCGACCCTTTAGACAAACTCAAGTACTGTAGTTAATTCATTAATCGACCTAGCCGATTTTAAGAACACTGGGAGTAAAGGGAAAGCACTATTATGTGACCTTTATAGATTTAATCTGCTCTAGGTATACTAGGTCTACCTTCTTGAGCTAAGAGCGAGGCTGAGGATATGTTTATCAAGTTTAAGAACGAAGTAGGTAACCTACTGATAGAAAGATAAGAGACTAAGGTCTCGATCAAGCGTGAGATGTCTTCTACTGAGAGAGAGTTTTGTGAGGAGAACGGGGATTATCCAGACTGCCCCTTTACTTACCTCAACAAAATGATATTGAACGTGAAGAACGTGACATTGAAAAATACATGAATGCTTGGTGCTCCAAGTTCGGACTCGATTTGCATGGGGAGGCGGTTTAAGCTGGCCACATTTCCAACAGAAATTTATGTTGGTTGGGACAAGACTCTATGAGATTGGAGGGTTATCCCCCACCTCGAGGCTTCTGGGGAGCGCTAGCTGCCTACTATGTGGCCTGGCTCTGAGCCTAAGAAGCACCCACATCGACCCAAGACCATGACCAGAGCCATTGGGTACGCCTGCATTTTATATGCATTCATGTCTTTATCCCATCGCTCTATATCCTGGTGCTGACGCTGAAGCTTGAGCACGTATTTCCTTTAAAGAAAAGCACGTTTGTCTTCTACCGTTTCACACATACGCCTCGATTCACATGATACGCCTCGATGCAATACGATGTACCGATATTACTTACATACCCCGATATTGACGCGCATGCTAGTTCATCTAACTCTCAGGAGACTCCAGAGGGACTTAGAAAGAGTACACCTGTATGGAGAAATACTGGGAGACGACTTTATGAACTTTCTATCCGAGATTACATGCCATGATTTATATAAGCACTAGAATTAGTTTCGCCTATATTATTGAGGATGATCCCAAGATTCTCATCAAGGAAAGCTACGAGGTCTATTTGATGTTACTTTTTCGGGAGAGGCCATTAAGAGTGAACTTGATTCGATTGGTGGTCAAACCAAACTTGGGAGTTAGTCGATTTACCTATGGTTGCAAGCGCAGCACAAAGTGGGATCTTTAAGAAAAAGACGAGACCCTATGGTTCAATAGAGAGATCTACAGTTGATTCGGGAGGCTTTACAATAAAAGCATGATATGATTACTTTGATACTTATTCTCCAAAGGACTAAGATGGCCACTATCAAAATTTCGATTGCTTTAGTCGCTATTCATGGGTTGTAGATACATCGATGGATGTTATGACCGCCTTTGAATGGTGATTCGTAGAAGAGATTTATATGACCTTAACCCGAGGGTTTTCTATAGTCGCACGTGAGGTAAAGCATGTAGTTTCTAAAAAATTTATATGACTAAAACAAGCACCAAAATACTGTATGAAGCTTAAAGGATACTTTGGGCGAAGAATGGCTATGTCAGGAATACCCGATCATGTGTATACTCTAAGGGGTTAGACCTGATCATATGCCTATATGTTGACGATATGTTGATTTTCGCAAGACTACGACTATAAAGTGAATAAATAATTCAAGGATTTCTTGTCATCTAAGCTCGAGACAAAGACTTATGGTGAAGTTGATACTATCCTAAAGAGTTTTAGTCACAGAAACTTGAGGTATCTCATTGAAATAACCCACATGCGGGAGAAGATTTTGAGGAAGTTTAACTCTTTTTGAGGTTACACTGCTAGACTCCCCATGACGCTAGCTGCAGACACTTCATTTAAAAAATTAAAAGCGATAAATTGCCTCTCAAATGAATATGCTAAGATTATTGGGAGCGCTATGTTCTCGACTAACCCAGACTCGCCCGATATTGCTTATGTTGTTAGTAGGTTAAGCTCTAGCACGATAACTCCTAGCAGCGAGTATCGATGCTCTTCATCATTACTTCTGTATACCTAAAAGGGACTATTGAGGTTAGTTTGAACTTTAAGTGAGTTCTCGCCGTTAAGGGTATCAGCGATTTAACCGGTCTCTGCAGCGATGATATTTGTTCTACCAAATGATACGTATTTACCTTAAGTGAGGAGCTATTGGAAGCTCGCCGCCAGACCAGATAAAGGCTTCACTACGGGAGTCCGAGTTCATCAGATTGAGTCATGGTGTCAAGAAGCCGAACGGTTGGAAGCTAACCTACTAGTCAATGCATCGCCGCTGGGAGCAACTGCGCCAGCATCGGGTTCACTACACCGCGGATTCTACAACATCGATAAGCCAAGAATCATGTTTACAATGTAAGAAAAGAGCATGCAAATTGCATACGGCGCAAGCGAGACAACTCGAAAACGGGTTTCGTGGACTGCAGGTCCGAATAGACCATTGATCCTTTACTTCAAGCATTAACTAAAGTAGTTATTCGAGACGTCGAGGATGGCTGTGCCCCCAATCAAGATAGCATTGACTTCTCGACGCATCACTTATCCCTATGGCGCCAGAGTAGTGCTTCGAGCAAAACTTATAGCCATGTTTTTGGCTACGCTTATCAGACGCACTGATGGGATTTTATCCATGACTATTCATAACCAAAGTTTGGTATCGCACGCATTTATCAATTTTGGGCCATGACCCATAACCAGATCAAAGTGTACGCAATTGATGGAAATTTTGTAGGACGGACTTAAGTCTAATAATCAAGATAGTGTTTCGAGACACACTAAAGCTTACCTACTGACATGCGCCATCTACGAAAAGACTAGTATCATTTCAGAGCACCCATAAGACCACAGACGATTTTCACTCTAAATATTGACAAGATTGCTGACCTACAACAATTTGTATGTGATAAGATGGTTGCTGGGTCTCAATCAAGGTCCAATAAGCCTCATCTAAGCTCACTCATCTAAGACTGCTTGTCGCCCATTTCACTACAATAATTCAAATCGAAAAGATATCGACGCTAAGACTAACCTCCTCGACTGCACTCTCCCAAATTCTTTCTCGTCTTCCTATCATGATCATTTGACATTAATAAAAAGATCGCTCAACGCTTCTAATTCTCAAAAAGACATTGGGCTTTTTTCCCACATCAAGCTTTTTGAGCACCATTTAATTCTATTTAAATAACCCAATCTTTATCAGTTGCTCAAACGACCAGATAAGCCCACTGACAAATAATCAGACGCTGCTGGCTGGCCACAACTGTCTGCCCGGGTTCTGTCAGGTTCGTGTTCGTGTTCGGTGTTCAAGACTGGGCGGCGCGAAATGAAAGACCAGACTCTCTTTATTTCGATCCGATTTCATTCTCACAGCTCTCTACACGCATTCACCATCAATACACAGCATTCATCACCATCAATACACAGCATTCATCACCATGTGATGCTACAAACGTTTTTTTTTAACTTCGCATCCAAAACCAGCCTCTTTCCTTCCTATAAATGTAGCACATCGTACCTCTTCTATTATCTCACTCATACATCTAGCTCTTCACCCCCCTTTCAAGATTGGCTGCTCACCGCCTTACTTTTCCGTCAACATCGCTGCATATTTTCTCTGCTCGCTTTCTGCTTTTCCCTATTGAGACTGGTTGAGGCTTCTATAAATGTCACAGAAATGACTGTCAACAAATGTTAACTCTCGTGGGAGCTACCTATTCAAGAGATCACACCCTATTCACGGATACTGTCAATATTATACCACCTAATACGCCGGTTTTATGAATTGTAATTTTGCCATGAGAACACACCTGCCTCTAAGTATATCTGCATATCTGCATCACATTTCAGAAGCATCATTTCGATCGAACGTAAATAAACAGACTAAAACTTCCCGTACAGGTGCACAGGGGCATACCCCCATACTCTAAACGCATACTCTAAACGCATGCTCCCTGTACGCCTTGTATAAGCCATCATTAGCCATACACTTCGTTTGGCATAAACAAAGAGCACCTAGTATATTTCAAAAGAAATATTCCAAGCATTTAGTATATACCAAAAGTATCTAAAATATTCATAAAGAATATTCCAAGTGTTTAGCAATTCCTTCTAGCCCAAAGGAGTGAACATGTCATATATTAGCCTCACAAACCCATTAACCATGCAAGAATGAAGCCAAACGGTCCCTTATTCATTCAAATGGTCCTCAGCGCCACATCAGCATCCTGGCCAGCCCACGTAAGCAGCAACACAGTGCCACATCCGTGCCAACAGAGCACCAGCACACGCCTGACACACTGCTCCCACAAGCAGCCACATGCCTGGCACACTCCAACACACTTTCAGCATATGCCAAAGCATATTCTCAGCATATGCCAATATTTTGCAGAGTCCGGTCAATTATCCAAATAACTGCATGCCAATATTTTGCAGAGTCATGATTTTATAGTACTCCAATATTTTGCAGAGTAATGATGAGTTTATAGTACTCCAATATTTTGTAGAGTCACGATAACTTTATAGTGCTCCAATATTTTGCAGTCAACATACGGGATATAAAAAATTAAATTAAATATGAACAAATTTTTCAATAATAATATGTCTCAATAAAACTCCAAAATTTATTAATTTAAATCATTGAAAATCAACTTAACAATCATTTTTGAATTTCTGGAATATTATTTTATAATGTTTTCGTAGAAAAGATACTTTGACTTTTCAAATAATTTCTTTCATCCTTAGAAGATCGGTTACCTAATCATTCATAATACTTGAATAACATTTTTATTAAATTCAATTGTTTATCTATTGCAGGGGGTTAGAGCTGATGTTAGTTTTAGATTGTTATATTGGATTTGAACAAGAATACTCCATTGATGAATTTGCATAATGAAGCAACTTTTTTATTACAACTATCAGATGATTAGAGGCATACATTTGTAGTTTACTATAATCTCAACAACTATAAAGTATTTTTGTTAATATTGGTGTTCATTGTGTTGGATTGGTTGCTTCCATAGTGAAGTTGTAACATGAGTATAATATTATCTTGACTAATCTGGCTTGATATTTTCACACCTAATAATATTAATATACTTTAAACTCCATATAAGTTGTTTCTAGAATAAATAAAATACTCTAACTTATTAATTAACCCACCATTTTTCAATGTCGTTACAATTTACATGTATTCAGATTAGTCGCATTTTCGTCATTAAGGGATGAGAGACAATGAAGTACAAATAAAATACACCACTTAATCAAATTAATTAAAATCGTTCACCAAAAGCCGACATCTATTAGCCGACTAACTTAAATTATTACGTAAACCCCGTATGAATGTAGTGCTCTTAAAACAAATTAATTAAAAGTTAATCAATTTGCGCTCATGCTAAAATTCCCAATTTTGATAAATTAAAATCTGCCCTACGCCAAAACAATGCTCAAGCTTCTAGCTCAAAACTGTGGGTTAAACCATGACGACACACCTCAGAGCTCACATGCTCAAAGACACACCGAACACACAGACCCAAGATTTTTGAAATTAATATCTTTAAGATCGAAATATTCCACATAGCTCCTCAACAGATTTGAAGATATTCCATTTAAGATACTAAAGAAACTCCAACAAATTTAATTCCTCATTTTGGCCCCTCAGCCTGATGGATGGTGCTCTTCACTGTCACAGCACTAGTGGTGTTCATTGTGTAGGTACCACCGGCCTGACCTTGCTGCAATCCTTGCATCCCCAGATTCAACAGCCTTCCTCTTCAGCTGCAAACTTTCCACAGAACTCATGAAGTACTACAGCTGGGATATTTCCATCTCTTGATCTGCTTCTCAAACTGTCACCATATCTAGTACCATACTTTCCAACAATGCCAACCTTCTTGGTTCTCTTGGCCATTTTGTGAAGATTGAATAATGAGCAAACCCCACTTATTCACCTAATTAATCCAACTTGTTGAGGAAACAAATAATGACCATGTTCGATATGTGCTTAGTAGTTATGCCTCAGCCGTTGAACCAACATCAGTTAAGTATATGTTTATGTTTTAATTAATTTACTGATCAAATTGTTTTTTATTATATTAAAAGGGTGTTTTCACTAATTTTATTTGGTAATTGCTTTTGAACTTATAGCGAGGGCTTTATTAGCGCCGGTTATAAGCAAGTCATGAAGTGTGGTGAATCTAGCCTAATGAAGTTTATTACTTAGGATGACGTCAACTTTTGAGGTATATTATTTTAATCACAATTAGAATTGCTTTGTTTTCTTCTTTTATTGGCTACAAATGCACTTTGTTTATGTGTTCGTTTGCTTATGTGTTTGTGAGTTAATTTATTTTTTTACGATTTAATTTTCATATTTCTTTAGAATTTGAGTTTTTTTTCAAAACAATGAATGAAATAGTTGCGAAGATGATGTTAATTTTTAATGCTACATAAAAAATTATTTGGACTAATTAATAAATTTGTAGTTTACTATAATCTCAACAACTATAAAATATTTTTGTTCATTGGTGTTCATTTTGCTGGATTGGTTGCTTCCATAGTGAAGTTGTAAATACGGAGTATAATATTATCTTGACTAATTCGGTTTGGATATTTTCACACCTAATAATATTAATATACTTTAAACTCCATATATAAGTTGTTTCTAGAATAATAAAATACTCTTATAACTTTATTAATTAACCCACCATTTTTTCAATGTCGTTACAATTTACATGTATCTAGATTAGTCGCATTTTTCGTCATTATGATGAGAGACAATGAAGTACAAATAAAATATGGATGACTTAATCAAATTAATTAAAATCGAGCCACTAAAAGTGATACGGCTAGAGTTCTCGATCGAATCCTAAATTTAATATGAAACCCTGTATAATGTAGGTTTCCGGAAAACAGTCCCGAATTAAAGGTTAATTTGAATTTGGCTCAGCTAAAAATCCCAATTTTATCAATTAAAATCGCCATATGGGCTAAAATTGAAGGTTCAAAGTTCTGGAGTTCAAAATGGATACTTAGTTATGTGTGGTTCAAAAATCAAGGTCTAAAAGTCCTGTCAATATTTAAAATGTGTTCGACTTAAGCGATTCTAACCTTCTTTCCTACATCAAAATAAAAGTATTTTTTTTCTAATTCTTGGAGAAAATTAATTTAAAAAATCCGACGGCTCGCATTTAGCCTCAAAATTCAACCTGCGATCAGATCCACCCGAAATCAAACCAATCAATCGAAGCAAGTATTCAAAGTCCTAAAACCTATAAATACCCTCCGAAATTCACATCTCATTCTCCCTTATCCTAAAATACACAAAAACACATGAGAAAATATAGAGACACTCTTAAATTCTATGAGTTAAATTCTTAAACCACTAGCGTAAACACCATTTTGGTGATTGAAAATAATTTCCTGCAACCTAAAATAGGTGCCTTCCAAAGGCAGTTACCGCACGCACCAGTAATTCTAAGTTAGCGACCGATGAGAATCTGATATAGGTCTCTCAGGAACGCTTTGAATATTTAGGCATAAGCTAAAATCACATGATTATTCATAAATCTTGCATGAACACCTGAAAATTCTCAGGTTTAATTAATCAAGTTCCTATATAGGAAATACACTAAATATTCACCTTATAATTGGATTCTAGACAAGAAACACGCCGTCAATGCCCTTGTCTCCCTCGACAAGTATCATCAACAAGGTCGAGATATCCCACCTTCATATCGATCATCACTACAACAACAAGCTCGCTATGCCGGGCCAGAAGACAAGCTAAGGCTATTATAGCTCAAGGCTTAACCAAATCCAAGTGAGATAAAATCTCACTAAGTCTCACTCAGACAACAACAAGCCGGCCGAGGCCATTGTAAGACAAGCAAAGATGCGTACATTGCTTCAACAACTTGGTTGTTATAACTCCATACAACTTAAGAGCTCTGAAGCCTCTATCCCAAATCAAATCCTAAAGACAGTCTCAAGCCACAAGTTCACTAAAGACAAGTAGTACAACCAAGGCTCACATGAAAACAAGAGTTTATCCAGCCTACGTAGTCGCACTCGGGCGTATCCAAATCCACCACAAAAGGTGAAGCCCCACACTCCAAAGACACTTCAAGAAGCTCCATCAAATCTAATATGCACTTGCATCAAGTCCAAGACCGCATCAAGTCCAAGACAGCCCAACACGTGAATACGCCTCCTCCTAAGGCCCCGGCTCTGACCATATCCATGTACCGACCAACATACCATCAAGACCAGACACGATCCGTACTTCATAGAGCTTCTATCCAAACTAAGTCAAGCCAAGTCAGGTTTCAAGTCAAGCAGCTCATACCAAGCTCCTATAAATACCAAGTCGCTCAAGAAGAAACATCTCACAAATCGTCAACAAACGCTTATGACTTATACGATTACTGACCTCTTGATTTTGATAAACCAAGATATTGAGGAATTTTCCCCAAAATGGGTTTGTATTTTGTACCCCTTTTAAATAAATCATAAAAATTCTTCCTTGCATTACATTAATATACTCTAGAAACATCACTTGGGAGGTATTTAGTTGAGGTTGGATTGAGATTATGTTGTAATTGATTTGGAGAAGTGCCTGCCAATGTCATAATATAAAAATGGTGTACCTGAAATCAGTGGAGGAATTAGGGAGTGTAGAGTAGTTTTTCTAAAATTTTGAAAATAATTTTTATTTTACTATTCATTTATTCAAAAAGTAATTTGTCAAAAACTATTTTTATTTTTACTATTCATTTATTCATAAAGTAATTTGTTCATTCCTAACAAATTTATAAACTTTTATTTATTTATATAAATTAGTTTCTTCATCACTTCTCCTACATAAAATTTTTGATTTGTATATCATCGTATCAAGAATTGAAAATAACATCCTGGTGTTCTATTATGGAACCTTGCCTTAAGATAATATTCAACTAACCATATATATTTTGCTTTGCTACTTAACTAGTTTAGTTATTTGAATTAATGATTAGTTTTACTATATGACAATCTTTGCTCAACTATGTCATGGAAGAAGTTATTATAAGTAGAGCATCATGAAGGAGAAATATACGTCGAGCGCCTTTGTAGACAAAAAAGCGACATGTGACTTTGTCCTTTTCGTCGTTTATACCTATTATTATACTCAAACAAATTAATTGTTAGTTGATAATCAAATAAAAAATTATGAAACAAAACACAAAAGAAAGAAATTAGTGTGAGTTGATAATCAAATAAAATGAATTATTAGTAATGAAAATAAAATACAAAATAAAAATAAAATGATAAATACCTGTCAAATCTTACTTAGAAAAGGACATGAAGTGGTGAAATGGTTCTATATATAGATATATGAGAGATGCAATTTGAATTTCGAAAAGCATAGTTCGTTGTATTTCGTCGTTTATGTATATTATAATTGCGCCTAAAATTTTCATTTTTCAGCCAAAAGATTCATAAGCCCCCAAATAAAATTCAAATGCTTTTTCACGCCTCGTCGTTTCATTCAAATATTCATAATCCCCTTAAATCTCAATAGTGAGTTCTAATAAATTATGTCTTGTATTAGGACAAATGCATATCATCTTTTTAAAAAGTTTGATAATTATAGTTTATTAAATTTATATTATAAGTGACTCAAACATCTCATCAAACGATTCAACACGATCATTATTAAAGAGGATCATTAAATATTACATTTTAACAACAAAGACTTCAACTCAGGAGTTGCTACGTTATTACATTTGGGTCACCCATACCATAATTGCTTCAGGTCAAACACGTTTAACACAGGAACGGACCCAGAGTTTTGACATGGGGTATTCATTTCATCATTTAAAATATAAAAATGATAATTAACGGCAATAAAATTGTTCAACGGTCTTTTAAAAGCTACGAATATTGCATAAACAAAAAGAAATGACAATTGAAACTACTTCAACTTTATCGGCATTCTTCTCTCTCTCATTGCTTGAAACCGGTTGATAATATCTCGATCATCAACGGTACAAAATACTTCTTTCTCTACAAAACTCAACAAACAATCATTAAGCCAAGCATTAGACATTTCCCTTCTTAAATCATTCATCAAGTAGTTCATCCCTGAAAATGCCTTTTCCACACTTGCAGTTGATACTGGTAAAGTCAAAGCCAATTTCACAAGTTTGTACACAAATCTGAAGGTTTTGTGTTTCTTTGTTCGTACAAGAGTCTTGCAAAGCTCCAAGAGACCCTTCAAATTGGAAAAGTTTGCATCCGTCCGAACACAATGAATATAAACTTCTAGTTGCGTAGACAACTCTTCATCTTCAACATCATTAAAATCATTTGGATATAATCTCGCCATCTTCACAATTGATCTAGTGTAAAAAGCTTCAAATGAGGAACAACGACTCAAGCATACAATCATATTTGAAAAACGTTCAATATCACATCTATAATATGAACGAAGCAATCATATTTGAAATAATGCAAATGGGTAAGGAAAGGAGTATTAAAATTAACAAATAGAATAAAACCCCAATTCTAATTTCTTAATAATACATGAGAAATAAAAAAGATGATAATTGATTTCGATCTGGACATTGATTTGGGTTGGAAGCGATCAAGGTGGTGTAGTTGCGTAGGAAGGCTGCCGGAGTGTAGTTAAGGGTTTTGTCACTTTGTGTTTATTGAGAATATGTGTTTCAGTGTTTGTCTTTTAGTTGTATGGTCCAGCGGATTCTTTTTGCTCTCTAATCTTCAGTTGCGGGCCAGGAGGTTTGGGGGTTGGGTTTTGCTTCTTGGGATAGATGAAAAATGCAAAAATATATTGGTTAGTGCATAGATTCGAGCTTGGACCTTATGGAAGTATGCCACGTGTTTTAACACTAGGCTATTTTATTTTATTCTATTTTATTTTAGGGTATTCAGAATACCTTACATATATGTTGGGTCGATCCCGGCTTAAAAACTAGGAATTTTAAGCGGTATTTAACTCATGAAGAAGAGACGCATCTGCATTGAGCATGAAGAAAAGACTTAATCAAATTCAAATTTCGTCAGCTATTAACACGTCATTTAAATTGTCACTCATTTATCTTTTATTCGTTATATGATACTCCCTCCACCACTAAAAGATAGAGGCATTTCATTTTTTTCAAAGTTTTATAAAAATTTGAATTCAATAATCCAAATTTTTCCTCCAATTTTTTACACTAAATATGAACCAATTAAGAAATATTTATTTTAGAAAAATATATCTATCAATTAAGGATTGGGACATTAATTATTATATTCTCCAAAATTGTACGGAGACAAAGAATCTAGTCCCTAAAATCTTTCTGCTTTTTACTCCGACCGATACAGTGTCTTCCACAATTCTATTTAATAAAGATTTGAACTCCAAAAGTTTTACAAAATATTATTTCTTGAGGATTTGAAGTCTTGAGGTCCGTTAACTTGAACCCTTCGGACCTTAATACTCTTTCTTTATATAACACGTGAATCCTTACAAGTCATTTTTTTCTTTTTTTGGTAGATAGTGCGTTAGATTGTTGTATTTGTCAACAATGTACAAACTTAATTAGCTACAACATTTAAAATTGATAGGGTGAATTGTCAAAAAAGAAATCTGGAGTGGGAAACCAAAGCATCTTAATTTTTCGGATTTAATTTTGATATGAAGAAAGATGTAAACACGAGATGACCACAAACGAATAGTACAAAACGTGTTGGAAATATTCGTGGTGATTTGTGAAGTCAATCTATTAAATCTAATAACATACCTACTTTAGTGTTTCAGGAAGCACGCTGCCACACGCCCTCCACACTCCCACACACGTTCAACATATTCTAAGACTACCCATAATGATGTCTATTTTACTAAGATTAGATAAATAATGGAGTCTATTCAATTGACTATTTATGAGTCATCAAGAGGAGAGAGGTGGTTTTGTATATTTCAAATAGACCGTCTAATTTCATGAAGAAATGAGAGGACCCACTTTTTAATTTCATATTCTTGCAAAAATGTGATGGGTTGTGCGTGAGGTGTCATTGGACACATTTAATAAGATTTTCATTATTCCTCATTTTTAATGTATATTGATATGTTATTTGTTTTTTGTAATTTTTTTTAAAATATTATTAGCATTTGTAAAAAAAAATTATCTATTAATGAAGTCCAAATTTGCCCATTTTATAAATTAAAAATTGTTTCTTATTTAAAATTATAAACTATAGATTATGGATTTGATGACGTATCATGGCCACAGAACATGTATCATATTGCATAATATGATAGTGGAAGATGAACATGCTAATTATAGGTACAATCAAGGAGTTGTTGATTATGATCAACCAAACCTTGATGGATTTAGCTCTGCATTTCAATACACTATTAATGTACTATCACAATTTGCAGCCCATGTTCGCACTAGATCCGAACTTCATGATAAAGTTGGACATCTTCAATTGAAGAATGACCTTATTCATCACATATGACAAAAATTTGATTTAACTAAATTTCAGAGTGCGTTTTCATTAAATTGAACTTTGTATGTTGTATTGAATAAATATTAAATAAAATTTGAATTTAGCAACTATTACTTATAATAAAAATAAAATCAAAATAATGATAATACTATTATTATTGGACAAAAAAATTTAATAAACTTTAAAAAGAATTAAATTTTAATAAATATTATTATGATGACAATTTTTTTGTCAAATTGGTATTTAATAATTTTTTTATGAAAAATATTAATAAATATTATAATTATACAATTAAAATGAGAAAGTATATGTATGTGATATATAAATGTATGGTGAGTTGAAATATTGGGAATTGATTGTTGGGTCCAAATTAGACATCAATTAGATACCATTGAAAATGATAACGGTTTTATGGGGCTATTTAATTATTTAGAAAAAAGAGAATATGATATGACATGTTGGTAAGAAGTTAACGTTGAACACGTAAGTTATCAACAAGTAGAACTTTCGCTATAAATCGAACAAGCTAAACATCAACCAAGGCTTCAGGCTAACATAATTTCTCGAACTGCATTTGCTCCTCACCCGTATGTGCTTAGGGACTTTAGAGAGCAATCATTCCAGGATAATGGTTAGAACTCTACACGCTTTAGAAGCACTCTAAGCAGTGTTCAGCGAACCAAGAGAAGCAAGAGTTTTCACCAGAAAATATTTTTTGCTTTGTGAGTGGATGATTTCGTTTTTCTTGTGTCTTCTAACTGATAGTGGTCAGTTTCAAGTTATATAAGCGAGTGATCAATACCCATTTACTCTACTACTTATTAGCTACTAACTCATGTAGTAGCACAGTCAGAATACCTCCCTGAATGCACTTCATGAATGTTGTGCCTCTTCATCTCAAAAACGGTAGAAGGGAAAAGGTCTGCAAACCTTTGGGGTGCAAAAGATAATATCCGAAAAATGAGTCTTCGAGCTCAATTAAGACCTCCCAAGACCCCCAAGGCCCCAAGGCCCCGCTCCCGGATTATTATTATCAATATATTATCAAACCGAACTAACGTACCTATACTGTGAACTACATACGCACTGCTGTGAGGGCAACAACATTCTCATGACTTCACTTTTACACTTTTTTACTTCAGAGGCAGTCACTATATAAAAGTTGAACTGCCAATTCACTCCACGCCCAATGGTTTTAAAATCACAAAATTGCATTCATTCCTCCAACACAAAAGAAATGGTGTATGAAATAAACACCATTGTACATAAGCATATTCCATGACATTTTCAGAGCCATCTCAGAATAGTAACTCCTCACATGGGTACATTAGGATAAAGTCTCCATTCATTCAACCCTCACCTACCGTCTGAGGTTCATTTGGAACCCAAACATGCTCTCTCTCCTCCCAATGTCAATTTCCAAATAAAGAAGTTGCTCCCCATTGTTAACATCATCTTACTCCGCATATAGTTATGTGGACTAAAAGTTTAGTCCCAAAAAGTTGATAGAATGCAAAAGACCGGAACCGACCGAACCTAAAAATAACCGAAATTTTTGGAACCGATCGAACCGAACCGATTTATGCTTACGCCGGAGAGAATCGGTCCAATCAGGTTCCTGGCACCAGTCATCCCAACCGATTTCTAAATTTTGTGTTTTATTTTTCAATTCTTTATTTATTATCATTTTCTAAGATCTTTGATTAGATTTAACTCTACCAAACGTTAATTCCTAAAAATCCTAAAAATTAATTCCTAAAATCCGACGTCAGATGAATCCCAAAATTCAACGGTTAATATCGTGATCCACCAAATCAAACCCACCAATCGTAAGAAGTATTCAAAATCCAAAACCTATAAATACCCCCTTTATTTTTGAAAATTCCATCTCATTCTCATTCAGAAATACACAAAAAACATAATAGAAAACAGAGGACACCTTTAAATTCTCTGAAGCAATTTTTAAAAACCACCGTGAGAAACACCATTTTGGTGGTCGGAAAACACCTCCTCCGGCAACCTAAAATAGTGCTCTATGGTATATCGCACAAACTAAGAATTTTCAGTTAGAAGCAAAAACTCGATGAGAATCCGATACAATTTCGAACGCTTTTAAATATTTGGGAATAAGCTAAATCACATGATTATTCATAAATCTTGCATGCACCCAAAAATTTCGTTTAATTCATCAAGTTCTCTAGATATAGGAAATACACTAAATATTCAGCCCTTTATAATTGATTTTAGATAAGAAACACGCTGAATCACCGGAACCGACCGAACCGAATTGAAAATAAATAAATTTTTGGAACCGATCGAACCGAATCACGAGTTCAAGAGAACTGACCACTTAGGTTCGGCCTTTGAAATAACCGAACCGAACCGAACCCGAATTTTTAATTTTGTGTAGATTTTTCAATTTTTATTTATTATCCTTTTCAAGATCTTGTAGTATTTGCATGTGTACATTTTAATAAGGGGAATTTAGATTTAATCAATATTTATAATGAAATAAAATATATATAAATTCTAAAACTAATAATATAGGGAATACAAAGATATGTAAAAATAAATTAGACACAGATCAATGGGTATGTAGATCGTATAATTAATCTTGAAAAGGAGTTCAATAAAATTATAATACAAATCTAGTTTGGTTGGGACTTGACTGAGTTCAAGACTATATGCTCAAAAATGACTCAAAAACCTAAATTTAACCGAAACCGAACCGAACCGATGGAACCTGATGGAATCGAACCAGTCTTCGACCTTTGAGAGAACTGATGAAATAGGTTCGGTTCTAATTTTGGCTCAAAACATAAACGAACCAAACCGTTGGAACCCCTAGTATCAAGTATATGTATAATTATTTTTTATTTTTGTAATTAGAGATATTTATAAAAGTTACCCACAATTCAGAAAGAGTAACATTGGAGAATGCGAGAAAAGTAACGTTGGCATAAGATATCTTGGTGTTTTAATCTAGCAAATGTACATCCGATTATGTCATGATGAAATCATTTCCAATGACCAACTGAGGTTCCATGAGCTAGATTCTGCATTATACAGTTGTATAGTTTTATTGCTATTGGAAAATATAGAATCTAGTTATAGGTGGAACAAATGATGTTGGTTAATAATATCTCCAATTCAAAATATAATTTTTATGTTTTGTTTTTCCGTATCCAACTTTAATCATAATAACTTGTTAATTATATTATGAAAAATACTTTTATAAAAAAAATTTAAATACAAATTTATTGCTATCAATTTTATATTTTTAAATACAAATTTATTAAGTTAACAACTTTGATTACAAAAGTGTTTACATCAAGATACTTCCTGTACAAAGAAGAGTTGGCTGAATATTATAAATCGCTAGATGAACAAGTGAACACGCATTCATCATTTGCTCAACAAAATAACAGACAAGATGGTGTCGTTTAATGGGGAGATTAACGACATTCCAAAGTATACAAAACATACAAAGGAGTGTGTATTGTACATTACGTGATGTGGGGTCGATCACGGAGTAGTCCGTGATGTAGTTGACTGCATAATTTGATTTTCTTTAAATTAATTTCTAGTTTTTAGTTATTATATGTAATCACTGAAGTTGGGCGAAAGTTAAGTGAAACTTAATCGGACATATGGAGAGTAAACCCATTAAAGAAAAAGATATCCAACTTATCAGCGACCGACAATTTGAATATAAGCCCCACAAAGCTTCAAAGAAACTCTTTAAATAAATAATTGATAAGTTAATAAATTTTATAAAAATAATAATTTTTTTCGATCTTATCATTAATAAAGTCTTTAAATTAATTCACAATTTAGACTATATAAATTAAATTTTATCGATCCCGAAATTGTTAGTTTATAGAATTTTTATGATAATTGGATTTAGTCTATTGGAATTGGAGGGAAAATGTATAACATTTTCTTGAAATGGGGAGGGGAGTAGTCATTAATCACATTCTGAGAACAAGTCCGTGAGTTTACCTTATATGGAGAGTTGGCAGTTTGAAGTAGCCATTCACTCTTTGGATGTAGCCAAATAAAGAAAAAGGAGTCTGCCATAGATATTCTCTGGAGGAAAAAGACGAAAAAAAAAGAACACATGACTCATGCATGTGAATTACCAATGAAATGAAAAAAAGACTCATAACTCTTCTTTGGAGACACAAGTGAATTAACAATGGAAACTACTTTATATTCTTCTTCTCTCTTCATAGCTTCATTTAAATATTTCGATATTATTTTCGTAGTGGAAGCTACTTCTTTCTATTGTAAATTTTATTCTATTTAGATATTTAATTTTAGTTATTTTTTTTTTAATAATTTGGTACATATTTAATAAAAATAAAAGTAATCAAAAAGACATTAAAATGTGAATTACTCAAGTAAAATTATATAATTGGCCGGTTAATAATTTAATAACAAAAAATAGTAAAAAAGTACATTGAAAATGTAAAAATACAATTTTCTACGGTAGAAGGAAAAGTATTTTGAAATAAAAAATTAAGGCTAGAAAGACAAGTAAAGAGAAACGGATGGAGTATTATTTTGGGTTGATAGTGGAAACTCTACAACATTTTAAAGTGAGGCGTAGAGTATACCTATTATTGGTTTTGGCTGCTTTTTAAAATGTAGCTTGTTATCTAAGTTTTGTTTGTGCTGGAGACAAATTTTTTGGTTCAGGTCAGTCACCAAATGAGCCTAAGGCTCGGCTGATGGCTCACCGAGCTGAGCTCCAAACTAGCTCATTTGGTGCAAATTTCAAATTTTAAAGGGTTCAAGTGCATAAAAAATAATATAGATGAATATTAATTGTCAATATAATCAGTTCACATTTTACTGATTATAACAAAAGTTAATCATTTAACAATACATTGGTCATCGACAATAAATTCAAATCATCACAAAAATATAACAAAAAATACATTATAACAACACCCTAATCCCAACTAAGCTATCGAGTCGGCTCACAGCCAACGAGTATGAACCAAATAAGCTCGCCTAATATAGACTCAAGCTGAGCTCGAGACCGACTCTATAATTCTGAACAACAATGTAAATAATCACTTCAAATCCATAGCCTTTTTTTTTATAAACAAAATCCATAGTTTTGATTGAATTAGAAGGTAATTAATTCCCCTTTTCAACCACTTTGTCCCTTTCCAACATCAAATTTGAAATTGAAGTACAAGGTAATTACTTTTTACACCCACCGAAAGCTCTTACCATAAATTGTGTAATTCTTCCTTTATTCGAATCTATGTTTTTGAGAAGAGAACAAATTCTCACAATATAACATTACTCTCTTTAAAGGTATCCCATTTTCACCTCTCTTAAACCTGTTCCATCTCAAATTTCTACCTTTAAATCAAGTTGAGTGGTTTTCAGAATTTTGTTGCATGTTTAAGTAAAGCAAACAAAATTTCTCGATTTTTTTTTGTTTTCTATTATTTAATTTTGTTTCAGATTTGACTAATTTATGTTTTTTAAAATATGTTTTATATCTTGGTTACTTTCTAATTATTAATATTTTATATGGCAGATTGGCAGAGATCGATACGGTTGTTTTGGTATGTATAATTTACAGCTTTAAAACTAATCTAATTTTGACTTTAATGTGCAATATGATAATACATAAGTGTGTACGTGTTATGTAATATTAAATTTTATTAATCTAATCTTTTGATACGAATAAAAAATCAAAAGAAATTAACTATAACTTCAAAAGGAGCTGAGGTTGATCTTTTGATAAAAAAAAAACATCCAATGGAACTAAATTTTAGGGAGTAGTAACATATACCTAAAATTTAACATCATATCACTTATAGATTTGGAATCCATTTTTATTTTGAAATTTCGAAATATATCTTGCCGGTTTAAACTTTAAAGTAAAGAAAAATAGAGAAAAAACGTCCAATAATTCAAATTGCTTTCACTTTAAAAAATTATTTTCAGTTTTAAATCACAACACATATATTCTATTCAGTAATGGAAATTATGGGTGAATTAAATGTTGAAATTACTTAAATTGTATGGGCTCATGATAATTGAAGTAGCCATGCATGTTAATAGCTATAGAGTTATTTCCATGCAAATATTAGTAATTGATTTCACCTACTGCATAACGATTATATATCTAGCTATAGTCTTGGTCAAATTACTTAATTTCACTTTATGATACTAGCTATAGTCTATAGACCTATTTCCATGCAACATTAATTGATTTCAGCCTTCTGATTCTCCTCCACCCATAAAAGATTTTACAACTTTATATTTTGATTGGTTGAGTTTTTAAATTTGAACTTAAATAATTTTTAATATGTTGTAAGATAGTTTTAATAATATATTATAATACAGTATTAACAACATATTTTTATAATAATTTAAATTATATTAAAGTTGAGTGTGTTTATTTTCAATTGATGATTTATTGATACCGAAATTTCCAAATGGCAGCAATTAGCCAATTACATATAGATCAAAGTTGATGGACAACAACTCTGATATAACAACACAGCTACTTTTTACTCAAAATGTACCATCACCTTTTTTATTTTTAACAACACAACTACTTTTTATTCAAAACTGGACAACAATTAAGATATAACAACACAACTATTTTTTACTCGTCTATCTACCATCACCTTTTTTACTTTTAACAACACACCTTCTTTTTACTCAAAACTGGACAACAATTAAGACATAACAACACAACTACTTTTTACTCGTCTATCTACCATCACCTTTTTAATTTTGACAAACTTCAAGTTTTTTGTTTCTTTTTTCGTTTCAGTTTATATAACAACGTAAGCTTTTTTGTGATTCTTTCTTTGGTGATGTATTGTCTTCAACATCGACTTCTTGATTTATGTTTACTGTAATGCAAAAGTCAGACTATATCGTTATGTGTATTTTTTCTTTCAATTGTGGAGAAGATATCCAATATGATTATGTGGTTTTTATGATTTAAGACATAGAATAGTGTAGGACTTCCAACAAAATACAAATCCGAATCCGGTCGATCCGAACCGAATCGAAAATAACCCGAGAGTGGAGGAATCGATTGGAACGAACGTTTCGGTTCCAAAAATAAAAAACCGAAAAAATTTCGGTTGGGGGGAGCGAACGATTAATTCAATTAAAAAAATTAAAATATTATATATATAACCGGTAATAACCGAACCGAACGAAAATAATCGAAGATAACCGGGCAATAACCGAGAACCGAACGTCGGAACCGATTTAATCGGAACCGACCCGGAACCGAACACCGACAGTCGGAGTTTGGTTTAAATATACTCAAACGAGCCTGAGGCAGGTGAGGCCAGGAATGAATTACTCTTATGTTTTAATCATTGATTATCCCTAAATTATTAACTTTGTTTGTTTAAGACATACAATTGTGCTTTCTCATATTATTCTCTATAAAACACCTTCCTCTACATTTTCCATAGACTTATTTTTTTCTCCAAATTTTGCAATGCTAGGGTGTGCTATTGTTCTACAATTGGAGATGGACAATACTGGTAGGAATATAAATTTTCAAGTTTTAATAAAATAATTTTACTCATGTTTCATAATAATGTTTTTAATCCTTACATTTTTCCTATTTATAGAACTACGGACTCGAGTTTGTAACGAATTAATCCAACTTGTTGAGGAAACAAATAATGACCATGTTCGATATGTGCTTAGTAGTTATGCCTCAGCCGTTGAAGTACCATCAGTTAAGTAAAGTGTATGTTTATGTTTTAATTAATTTACTGATCAAATTGTTTTGTATTATATTAAAAGGGTGTTTTCACTAATTTTATTTGGTAATTGCTTCAACTTATATAGCGAGGGCCGCATGCTAGGCGCTTTCTCGGTTATAAGCAAGCTATGAAGTGTGGTCAATCGAGTGATATATAGTGTTTATTACGAGGGATGGACGTCAACTTTTGAGGTATATTATTTTAATCACAATTAGAATTGCTTTGTTTTCTTCTTTTTATTGGCTACAAATCACGGTTTGCTTATGTGTTTGTGAGTTAATTTATTTTTTTACGATTTAATTTTCATATTCCTTTAGAATTTGAGTTTTTTTTCAAAACAATGAATGAAATAGTTATACATGATGTTAATTTTTTATGCTACATAAAAAATTATTTGGACTAATTAAATTGATTGTTCATCTATTATACAAAAATAATAATTTAGATTAATTAGTAAAATTAGACTTCTAAATTGAATTAATAATATCATAAAATTTATATCTTTTTAATAAAATATACACTACTATAAAATTTGAATTGAATAGTACTTATCTTTTGACTTATAGATACCGCTTTTAGGTTGCCATAAACGTTATCTAAGCAAGCCATAAATCCTATATAAGTCAAATACAATCGCTATGCAACCTGTAATTTGAATGTACTTTTTTGTTACATTATTACATAGCGCTTCTTGCATGTAATTATAAGTTCAAAATTTATCTTTTTCTACTCTGTAATTTAAGTTTTTTGATTTTTTAATTATTATTATTTATTTGAGATTATTCTCACAAAATTGACAGAACGTAAAATATAAGAATGATAACATTGTTACATATATACTCTCATAAAGTAGTACGGAGTACTATACTTTATAAATTTAATTTATATAATACATTACAAATACTAATTACAATTTACAACAATAATAAAATAAAATAATTCCAAGAATAAAAATGGTAACATTAAAAAATCCCAACCAATAAAAAATGTAAAAAATGTTTGATTAAGTATCTTCTACTTCTATTTTGGTTTTCTTCAAATCCATCACCGATTCACCTCTGTACCTCTTCTATATCCTAAATTCCTAATACTTGCAAAGAAAAATTGAAGTAAATAGAAGAGATGGTAAACAGTATGAATATCTCAAAGTGAAAACCAGAAAAAGGCTATATACCAACAAATCAAAGAAATACGGAGTAATAATTGTTTGGAGTCATAAACTACATGTTCACAATTTATTTCATGTACCAGTTGGACTGAAAATATGCACATCGACATCGTCCATTATGCTTAAATCACGTTGATCTTCTATTATGGAAAATCATGCCCCTCCATAGTATAACAAGTAAAGAAGATGAGCAAAAAATTGATAATAGTAGAAAATTGGTCGAAGTTGGTTCTTAGATTTTTATCATCATTATCTTCCTCAATTTTCTCTGTCAGTGCTATTGAGTAATGACCCTGTAAAAACAAACACAAATATGAGCATCTAAGAAGTTGAACATGAAATCACTTTTTGATCAGAATCAATAAATATTCATATGAACAACCACCAAGCCAGACAACTTCTAACTAATCAATTATTCTTCATATGAAATAATAGGCTTTTTGAATTTAAATGAATATGAAATCAATTACCATTATCTAAACAAATTAAACAAAATGTTTTCTTCAGCCATATTAAACATATAAGATTAGTAGGAGAGGGAAAACATGTTTTCTTCAGCTACATTAAACATATAAGGTTAGTAGAAGGAAAAATGACATGAATAATTTATTTTTACAAATTTAAATGTATATGATTTACTTATAAATGACATAAATTTAATATTCATATGTAGGGGTCTTTCTCAGTGCATATTTTCTTGGACCAAAAGGGGAATGGATGCTTCATCATTTGATATAAATTGGGGTTCGACTTCCCAATATCACGATGTAGTTACTGGATTCATTCCTTTAACACGAGATCCTTCAAATCATCCTGTTGTTTTTCAAATTTTGGCTGATATGATACAAAAATATTTCTCAAGCTCTGAAAGTCGACTAAATGCCGGGTATGATAAATTCCCATCAGGGGTAACTCATTTCAACTATCTCGCTTGACGAGATACAAGGGTAAAGATATCAGATTTTTAAGTTTAATATTTTTATTGTTTATTTATTTTTATTTTAACTTTATATCACATCATTTATGTTGGTTCTTATTTACATATCTAAAATTAGTAACATATCCATATGTTTATTCTAATAATCTAATATCTGCTTTAATTATCAAAATTTTTCTACTTAATTTTTATAAGTCTACAGCCCGGGTTCCAAAGTGGAAGTTACCAGTCAAGCAATGAAAGATTAGCAGCGGCCATTCATAATCACATTTTGATGGCCTCAAGTATCTAAGGGGTGTTTCCGGGGCCATAGTGCATCAATTGTAAGGATATTATCATGGAAATGAGTCAAACAACATCGAGAGGCTACCGAACGAACGCCTCAAGGAAATTTAACTTACTAGACTCGAAGAAGAATACCGAAGATCTGGTTCTTGGACCGACACTAATATCTCTACTAACCCACGGGATTTGTTGCAGAGAATTTTTAACAAATCAAATGCACGTATAAGAAATCCAAGAAAACGTACTAACTTGTTTTTAGATGTTGGACCAATTATTTTAATGCGGCATACTTTTGAGCACTATATGGAGCATTCAAATAGCACTCAGGTAAACTATATGTACTCGATTTTATTTTCAGTTGTTGTGTGTTCTTTTTATCCTTAATTTACTCTCATTAATATTCTACATAAATTATCCCCTCGATCATTCTTTCTTATTTGTATTGAGAAATATTTACCTAAAACTTTCATGACAATATTATTTTTGTTTCCTTATGATTATGTGTTTTAATTTTAATTTTTATAAACAATGTGATTTATAAATCATGATACATAACTTTTCAAATAATGGTGAGATCGACACTAAAATATTGACATATATTATATCATTCTCTATACCTCAAATAAAAACTCATTAATTTTTGTAGTTAAGAGATTTAGATGAAGTTTCAACATATTTTCTGGACCAGTTTTAGGATTATTTGGTAGTTGTAATGAGCTTTCTTCACACGGATAATGAGACTTCAGATGAGCAAGTTATGACAAGTGAAGTATGCAAATTCTCATTCACAAAATTTAATAGAATTATATTCATTAAATATATTCTAACACACCTTTTCGTGTGTCTTACATTGGTGTTACTAGTAATTGAGAGGTATAATCTCGTTATGATTTGAGGTACTTCACTTTTGATAATGAGCAATGTTGTTGATATTAATTGTTACATCGACATTTGTTGAAATTTTCAGTCATAGTAGCAAATTGAAGATCGGGCTGAGACGGCATGTGTACTCACCGAGCTGCAAGGGGTATGAGATGATGACCAAATGACCAAATTTTTATCATTTTATTTAGACTACTGCTTGACACGCATCGTCTAGTTTAATTTCCCCGATGCGATCAGATTAATATTTTATTTATGTTTTGAACATTTATCTTGTTGTTATAAGATTACCCCTAGTTGTTTTAATCTTTACATGAAAAATGCAAATGATAATAAATTTCCATTATGTTAGTTTGAGCGACATAAATACCAAGATGTATGCTTATAAGAATTCAAGTAATACGACTTGAAATTTCATTTCCTAATGATATATGAATCATAAAAGTAATAATTACATAAATGAAAGATCATACAAATGAAATCTTTGAGATTATATATTTAGAAATATGATTAGATGAATAATACTGTATATCATAGCTGGGTAATCATTTAGTAAAATTAAATGTTTAGAATAAACTATTTATTAAAGTCATAAATTAGATTTATGAGATCAATAAATAAATAAAAGCATTCTTTTCTTATTATTAATACAATTAGTAGAACATAAATATATGTGTTTATTGATTTAATGTTGTATTTTAGAAATACAATGTATATTTGAATAATTCAAAATGAACAAGAGTTGTCTTAAGTAAATATTTAACATTCTTTAAGAGTTAAAAGAAGTATATTACTAGATGTACTAGGATTCATCTAATAAACTCGGATTAGATATTTTCCTCGGCTTAGCTCAAACAATAAAGTGTATATTCAACTAATCAATATCAAGATAGTCACATAAGACGCGATATGGAATCGTTCCATAATAGTCGAGTTTAAAAAATCTATAAAAGCTTTCACTCAAGTCAAACAAATGGACAAATTATAAGACCTCGAACTCAACTTGTTGTTTCTACAATGACAATCCTAATAAAGGTGATGACTTTCGTGATATAACCATGAATAATAATGATGATGATTTAGGATTTTGTAAAGAGTCAGTTATAGTTTAATATTCCAAATACATATTTGCATATTAACGTATTCACTCAAAGATAACCAGTTTATCAAGGAATAAATGACTATCATAATACAAATGATTAATTGAATGAAAGTATCCATGTTTATTATATTGACTCCGATAAATAGAATTTATCCAAATTAAGGTGATTCTTGTAACGTTAATTCTATTAATCATAAATATTTTAAATTACCCGATCTACAATAGTTGGAAATGTACATGAATTGATGAACATTTCAAATAGTTTGAATTTATTAAAGAAACATCTTTGTAGAGACAAGAAGGTCGCAAGGGGAGCTATTTAGCGCATAACGGATTAGGATGCGAGAGCCACACTAATTATAGAAAGTGAAGTGATTATACAAAATTAGATTGTGTATAGACTTTCTTCTAATGCATCAAGGATGGTTCGAATCTTCTAGGATTCATAAAGATCCAATTAATGAACTCAATAATAAGTTGCGGTATGCTGCTTATAATGATAAGGCATCTAACTTGGATCCAAGATGAATACTTTAAAAGAAAGATTCTTTTTCAAGAAATACAACTTTTCTCCCACTTCGTAAAGTAATATAAATGGAAAGAAGAGCAATGAAAAGAGGCTTACATTTGTATCAGTTACTTAATCTAACAGAGTCGACTGTCTATCTTAGTTAAACTAAAGTAAGCTGATATGTGGGGTTGTAAACATCTTGTTAAAATAAACAATAATAGTACAACTGAGGACTACAAAACATCGAAATTGAGTACAATTACAACTTCAGAAGTTGTGAATAAGAAGCAAGTCGGATTATAACACCAATGAGTGATCTTGAAAGTTGCCTAACTAGATGTCGGGGTAAAAGATGGTTTATCTCTAGCAGCTTACTCAAACAAGAAAATCAAGATCTCATTGTTGGTCCGAATATGTATTTAGAGAATGATAGTACTCCTTTCATATTTGAATATAGCAAAGACATATATATAGACTTGAAGTCAAGGAACAACATTTGACTAGGACCATCTAATCAACTACACTAGTATAGCATACTGCGGTGTTAAGCAATGTTCTTCTCGATGCTTAAGTGGTTCTTAGATTTACTGAGCTATCTCTTCGCCTAAATGTCATACACAACCATTGTATGACAATGCTCTTGTATAAAATACACTTTATTACTATAAGTAATGAACTCCTTGATTCCACCGCAATCTATGTTTTTTCGAGAAGTCTTTGACAGATCCAAACAAGAAAGCCTCTAACAAGCCAAGAAAATAATGAAATTTCTTGTCCCGAGTCGTGTTCACCGATTGAATCGAATATCAAATGACTAAGATGTGCTTGATTGTGCGATCAATTTCTGGATTAAAAGGAGTATGGTACTTTAATCAATCATATGGGTTTGGCGAAGTTGAAACTGTGAAAAGTATCGGGACTCCGCGACCGCGCGAGAACTTAGAAGATAGAATATCTGCAGCATGTCTCGCAGCTTAATGACAATTTTGACCCGAGTGACAACATTTCATAGGTACTGAGTAATGTACTTTAACGCTGACAAACGCCCTCTCAGAATAGAGTGATCATAACGGGATTCATCCAATCGGATATCTCGATAGATTTCTGTGGATTCCTCGAGAAGTTGGTGGTGACTTCGTGTACTACCACCATGAATCGGATATCACATTAACTTGTCTATTACCAAGATAACTCGATGGTGCAAGAGTTTGATGACAATTTTCTTACCATAGCTTGACCGTGGGAAACTGGCATCAAAGGAATCGCGATATTATATCATAAAATCGCCCAAAGCGTACGCTGGAGCGTTGAACCAAGAGATATTAGATATCATAAATGGCTTGCCAATAATTTGATTGATCAACCGATTTATACATTCAAGATTATAAGTTTAATATATATTAACTGTTAGACAATTAATATTTAGGATTTACCAAGACGTATTATTGTGGGTTACGAATTTACCATTGTGAGTCCACTCGTAATCTATATATTAAAGAATAGTCGGTTAATATTGTTTAATATATTACTTTGTCGATTCTGCCCAAGAGGTCACACATAAACAACAATCCAACTAATAATATTGTATTATAACTTCCCGGTTTTAAAGTGAAACACGAAGGAAATATTCGGGACGAAAAAATCGGGTTCACGGACAAGTTGATAAAGTGTTTTGTAGTTGGAGATGATAAATGATGGAGTTTTGAGGCAATAAAAGGAGTTTCATTCTCCTTAAAAACTCTCTCATAAACTTATTATTATATTAAGTGTTTTAATCATCATAATTCATTGCTCATTTTTATTTTTCCTCGTGAATCAAACTTTCTCTCCTCCTTCTCCCCATCAACTCGGCCGCCCTGGTGAAGAGAAGTCGTTGTTTCGCTTTCACTTGAATCATTCTAGTAAAAAGCATAAAATAATTCGACCAATTGTCGTGTGGATATTCTTGGAGATACTATACTTTAAATAATTAGGCTCACTCGCTTCGCTTGCCATTAAAATATTTCGTAAGAAAGATAGACTCTGTAATTCGTTATTTATTATTTTGTAATGCATAGTATTCTGAGATTCGCTACTGCATCGCTTTGAATGCATATAAGAACTCCAACATTTGTCCCCATCAATGTCAACCCTTTGATGAATCACCTTTCGCTTTACGGTAGTCATAGCGATTAAAATATTAACATGCCGAACAAACATAAATTTTATTATTAGAGGTAATGACACTGTATTAGGTTCAAGTAAATTATCCAACGCCCGCCGCCTATATTTATATCTCTAATGTTTTATTTCTAATCTAATTTGCACCTTATGATATATAAAAATTCTAATAAATTTTGAGTTCCTTTATTTTTTCTACTTCACATTATCAAATGTAATCTTATCCTTTAAAAATTAGGCAAAAGTATAGTTTAAATGAGATATACTATAGAAAAAAATACTAATACTCATATTAAACTAATAATAGACACAATATGTCCTATTTCGCAAAGGTAATCATCGCCCTTCGACATTAATAATACTCTCCGCCATCATTATAGTCCTCTCACGTTAAACAACTCGAGGAGTAATTATTCTAACCCGCCCATCTAAGAGTGTCTCTACCAAATGCCCTACTGACTACTTTGTTTGTGAGATACATCTTTAGCAAATCATTTTCACTTTTTAAATATTTTGATAATATGATGAATTGAACTAATAATAAATATATTTCATTATATTAATTATATATTTTAATATTATTTATTACTAGACTAAGTTAACTATTATTCGTCGAGCGAGAATGATTTATGAAATCAGTATGAAGAAGAAAAAATTAGAATGGAACTATTAATCTCTATATTTTAGAATAAATTCATTGTGATTGATTGTATGTTTTAATTGAACTATCTATTATTTAACGAATGATTATGAAATTTTGTGTAGAAATATAATTAAACAATTAATCATGTTTTTCGAATTAAATTAAACACATTTACACTTAAATAGTTAAATTAGCATATTTTTAGAGTTAAATTAATCATATTAGCCACCTTATCCATTACTAATTTTGAATCATTATGAAAACTATGGAGAAATTGTATGATTATTGATTAGACACAAAAAAGAAAATAAACTAAATAAATAAAAATGAAAAGGAAATAAAGAAGTTGAAATCCTGCTTATTAGAAAGATGTAAATGTTTGAAGTATAAATTTACCAATTCAAAACATGGCGGATATGGATTGGATTGGCAGTTTCCTTTAATGGATCAAAGACCTATCATGTAGAAGATGTTAGAATCTAAGATGAATTTTATTTGTGATAAACACCGAATTTCATATCCCGATCCTCAAAATGATATAAATTAATCTAAAACACATAATTAACAATTATGAATACAAGAGTTCTTACAGAGATGCCAGCGGAAGTCTATCTCCAAATCTTTCACGAAGCCTCCTTTGAATTCCATCATTGAGCACTTCAAATGTAGTGCCTCTAGTTGGTCCACACCAGGAGAGGTTGAATCCTACATTTGTGTTTGCTAGAACATGGATTGATTGAGTGGAAAATCGCAGTTAATTTTCAATTCTTCCCTTTGAATATTTCGCCATAGCTGAGGAGAGGAGGAGTGAGGGAGGCTAGGTTTTTGTTTTCATTTCATGAAAACTTATGTTGAAAATCTAATAAGCTTAGCTTATATAGGTCAAACCTAAAAGCCCAACCGAATAGCTTAATGAGCCGACCCATTAAATTTAATTAAACCGTTAAGTAAAATCAAACACTAACAAGTTGTTAACAAGCTCAACTAACTATCAAATTAATTCAATTGACTAATTAATTAATTCGATTCATCCAATTTATATTTTACATTATCAATGTAAAATCCCAATTGAGAATATTCGTTGATTACAATCAACTCTCAATTTAGCAAATGTAGTTTAATTTCATACATGAAATATAATCAACGGCCACCGAGTGTGTGTGACCTTCTAGGCTCGTATAATAGTAAGTCAGATAATAATAATAATTGACCAATTACTATTATTATAACGATTAATGAGTAAGATCTAGCAATCGCTCATAACCCCCCTTAAATTATCACGAGAACCCAAACTAGTAATATACAATTAATAAGGCTAACACTAAGTTCCAAAGAATCACATTTAACTAACCCGTAAAATGAATCGATACAATAATTGTCGCAACGGGCATAATAAATGGGAATCAATTTTCATTGATTTCCCCAAATGTAAGATTCAATTGGTATTAGCCCACGACATAAGTCAAATCGTGGTCATTCAGCCTTAAGATCGTGACACTGGCCCACATCTTAAGTGGACCTTGACCCCTAAATATTTCCTATAAATTCCTATTAATTTAGCTTCATTTCAAGGTAATAAGCAAAGTTGATAACTAACCGCTCATTAGCCATAAACACCTCGAACTAACTTAGCATCGGAGTGGTCAAGGACGATCCGGTCGCCGTCTAGAATTTAACCCCCGGGTTTCATCAATGAGAACATGGACCAAGCGAGGGAAATCTTTGAATACGCAATGATCTCAGCTCAACGCCACCAATAACGGTCAATTGGCGAAGCCATGGTAACGGGGTTATTGCTAGCTCAAAATCTAAGGGTGACCCGAATCCTGGTTAAAGGGGATTCTGCTGGGCGATTGAACAACCGTGAGACCGCGGGAGTCCGTAATCCAGAACCGAGAAATATCACTCTAAGGCCACGAACATTGTCTCAAAGTTTGACTACGTGGTCTTTGAGAATATACCCCGAGGAGAAAACGAGCATGCTGATCATCTATCTCGACCGGGTTACCACTTACCATGCAGGGATATATTCCCCAAGGCTGCTCATATTGAACATCGGGAAAGTTCCCCATTCACGAAGAGTATCTAACGTATTCTCGGGAGTAAGAGGGGGAAGATTGGCGTAGTCCCATAGTCAAGTTTTTAAACACTGGAGAGTTGCCCGAGGACAAGGTCGAGGCTAGGAAATTGCAAAACAGAAGCTATAAATTCCAAATGTTCCAAGGGGAGTTGTATAAAACTTCCCATCTGGGACCCTTGCTATTTTGCATCCCTGAAGATAAAATCCAACAAACTCTGTTTGAAGTCCATGAGGAGATTAAGTGACATCATATCGTGTCTCTGGCCCTAAAAAATTACCTGAGCAGTTATTTCGGCCCACACTCATGAAATCCACTCTTGTGAGTACGTGAAAATGTGCGATTCTTTCCAAAAGTACGGCAGCCCCAAGACAACCCGTGGCGTAAATGACTCCGGGTCGTTTGTCCCATGCCATTTGCAATGTGGGGGCATCGATGTGATGGGACAATTGTAGCCTCTACAACCAAATACAAAGACGCAAAGTGTAAAGGTGGACTATTTCAAAGAAATGGTATATGTCATGCCCCTAAAGAACACTACCGAAGATATCAAGAATTCCATATGAAAGAACATCATTACCGCTATGGGATACCAAAAGATATTGTTATCCGATAACGGCCCCTCGATTCGATTTCTTTACTTCTCGAGACACGTGTAAACGCCTCGGATAGAAGACGTTTTGTACCAAAGATGTTACCCTGCCAATGGGGACAGCGGAAGTCAGCGAACAAGACCATTTTTCAAGGAATAAAGAAAAATCTCCTAGAGTCAGGGGCGAAATGGTACGAGAAGCTCCCACGAGTTCTCTGGTCCTACCGATCCACTCCCTCCAATGCCACGGGAGAGACCCCTTCTCACCTCTAGTATTCTGTGGGAAGTTGTCAGTTGGCCTCAGAGGTTTGTCTACCCAATATCCGACAGCTTTGCTTCAAAGAAGAGGAAAATGGAGAGCAGATGAGAGAATGCCTCAACTTCACAGATGAATTAAGTACAAATTTTATACCTGACGCAGAGGTGCAATTAGCTAATGGCATGATTCTACAACCGGCGGTTAGAACGCAACAAGAAATCTTTAAACCAAGAGATAAACTTGAGTATAAAAGTTTCATTTAAGAAATTTGTATGCCTGGGAAATAAATAAGTTTGTCGAGCAACGAGAAATATTTAAACCAAGAGATAAAAATTGAGCGGAATAAGATCACTTAAATTTCCCTTCGGAGGAAAACCCGAGCGAGTAAGATCACTTTGTATGTCCGCTCAATCAGAGTCACCCGGGGTCGAATGAATAAGATCATTCAACCTTTATTAACTTAAAGTAGAAACCCGAAAGGAATTAGATCACTCGTGGTCCTCCGTGAATCGATCACTGGGTTATGGGAAAACTGGGGTACAAACTACCCGAGGTATCCAGAAGGAAACGCTAAAATAGCAAAACTATCACTTAAGTCATTTCCCAAAGAGAGAGTGATTTCGTGATAGGGGGCAAGGTGTTATGTTATTACAAATAACATTTATAAGAGAAATAAAAGAACAGAGTGATGAATAAAAGATAAAGAGAAGATTAAATTTAAAATTGCAAAAAAGTGCGTAGCCATTACTAAACAAAAAGTTACAAAGTAATGGCACCCGCACTAATGGCGAGCCCGAGGAACATAAGTAAAAAATTTACAGAGCAAAAGGCAGAATGATATCTTCTTCAATCCTCCCCGAGGCCGCATCACTTTCAAGACCAAAGAACCTGCTTTCGGGATCCACCAGAGGGATCACATATTCCTTCCCGAAGTGTTCTTCCACGAACTCTGGGAAGATAGTCTGAACGCCATCAAACTTCTCAGAGATCTTCAGACTATAAGTCTTCATTATGGAGACGGTGTCATCCACAAGGATGTCCTTATAATTCTGACCCTCCTTAAAGTTAGCTATGACTTCTTCGGGAGGAGGTCTCCTCTTCAACTCTTCTAAGGCGCCAGCTAGCAATCTCCGAGTGTCTTGATATGTTCTGAGCTCTTTATATATTCCTTGGCTTCCACTGTAGAGCTCTCTTCGTGGAACGCCGTGCCAAGCCAGACGAGAAGAGAGACCGCTTTCGATCTCATGAGTTCGATATAATCGATTCAAGATCCCCATGCTTGTTCTTGAAATTAGCAGCTTGGGCCTTGAAATCCTCAGCTTGTGCCTGAGCTTCATCTCTTTCTCTTAGGACCTCGGACAGACGCTTCTTCAGAGAAAGCTTTGTCAAGCTTTTGCTGCCCTGGATTCTTCATCTACTCCATTTCAAGAAAATCCCCCGAGCACACTCCAGGGACTGAAACAAACAAAGAAGTTAGACAAGCAAGAAAAAACAATAGTAAAAACTCATAATTAAGGCGAAAACATACCTTGAGGTGGAAATGAGAGAAGGCACGCGACTCCATTTAGCGAGTCGTGAACTCATACGCCCTTATGTCTTTGTATTGAAAGCAAACAAGCCTATAACAAGAGGGAAGACGTGGATTCTTCTCTTTGGATATTCTTTCCTCGCTAGCGCAATACCCGAAGGAAGCGATAAGGAAACCCGAACGAATCCACGGCTAGAACTCTACCTGAGCAGAGTGAGGAGCAGCTGATGACCCAAGTCCACCACATCCACTGCATGTGAGGGAAATGACGGGGAAGCAAACGGTGGAAAGGGTATAAAGTGACAACCTGAGGAGAAGCGGAAATGACAACGCCCCTCTGGAGTCACTCTTCGGAGCTCGAGGCTTCTTCGGACGGAGCCTACGGGAGGAACGCTAGTACTCTCCCGGCTAAGCGCTTCCTCTTGACGCCTTTAGCCAAAGAGCAATACGTAACTGGAACGAAGTACAATTGA
>JADFUC010002185.1:0-97494 GCA_019722365.1 Lithospermum erythrorhizon | reverse complement strand
TAAATGTCGCTATACATTATTAAATAAATAATTAAATCCCATATAATAATAATATCAACGCCATAATAACGCCACACACTTAATATTAAATAATTAATTTATAAAATATAATAATATTCAACACGCCATAAAAACGTCAAGACTATTAATAATATTAAATAAATAATTAATAATATATCAATTTTCATAATAATCGCCACACAATTAATATTAATTAATTAATTTATAAAATATAATAATATCAACGCCATGAAAACGCCACACTATTAATATTAAATAAATAATTAAATCGATATAATAATAATATCAACGCCATAATAACGCTACAATAATTTAATATTAAATAATTAATTTATAAAATATAATAATATTCAACTTGTTACAAAAACGCTACATTAATATAATACGCGACATGTATAAGAGACGACATGTTACTAAACGTGAAAGCAAAAAATGTCATATAGAATTTTTTTTTTAGATAAATATTTTAATCACTTTTCGTAATATTATGAAATCTATTTATATGTATGAAACGCCGCAAACATGTCATAGTGGATTCAAACGCTCAAACTTAATAAATATATAGTGTAACCCGCATGCATTTTGACATTTTCCATTATAAATCGAGATATTCCATAATCGATTTCACAATTCATTTTTTTCACAATCACAAAATTTCTCCCAAAATGCCCAAGTGATAACCTTGAACCCTTAAGCTGAGTAGTTTTATAGAATGCTTATCGAACCCCGCAAAGCCTCGATTTGTAATATATGTACTTTTTTTTTATATAATTACTTTAATTTTTGTGTAGTTAATATATATATTATTATGCCGTTGATGCATCAGGAAATACCTCAAGATTTTACTGTGAAATGGCAAAAGTCAGTTTCCTAACTATTAGTGGAATTTGCAAATCAAAGTTAGATAGAGTTTTTGATGCGAAGATTCAAATTAAGCATTAAATAATAATGAAGTTAATACCCAAATTATTCTTTACCGACGGGTGATGGAATTTGTGCAAGCAAACAACACAGATGTGAGAGTTCATGGATTTCGAAATGTATCATGAATTCTGCGGAAGATCCGGATCGCATGATTATCTCCTTTCGGGTCTCAATTTGTGGTCTCGATGGCGTTTGTTAGAACTCTAATACCTTATTAGGAGAAGTTTAATGTTTCAATAAACTATGTAGACTTTAACGTTTGAATAAATTAAGGTGTATTTTTTTTGTTTTCATTTTTAATTTTATGTTAATGAAAATGAAAAGGTTCTAGAATCTTGACATATATGTGACGTACTCAAGATATTAATTTAATTAGGAATATTTGTAACGCCACATAACCGCCACATTAAACATTAATTTAATTTAAATATCGATATAAAATTGTTGATTAAAAAGCAATTTGAAATTAATATCATAATTGATATTGCTAATTAAAATTGTAACGCCACAAAACACGCCACATTAGAAAATTAATTTAATTTAAATATTTACGAAACGTCACAGAACCGCCACAATAGAAAATTATATCATAATTAATATCATAATGATATAAAATTGTTGATTAAATGAAATTTATGAATAAATTATTTACACAACGCCATATTAACGAGACAAATAATTTAATTAATTTTATAAATAATTTAAATGTTTATTACATTTAAGGTAACGTCACACAAATGTCATTATCTAAAGTTTTAGGAAAGTAATTTTAAATTAAAAATTAGTTAATATTGAGCATGAGGCATATTGGGTTAAATAAAAGTTAATTTGAAATATATGAGAATAATTATTAAACGCCATACTAATGACACAAACTATTAAATTATTTCCCTAAATAATTTAAATTTTTATTCAAGTAAAATCTAACGCCTCATAAATACATTCTAAGAAAATGATAAATTAGTTAATATTAATATGATAAATTATAAAAATTATGTTATTAGTGTTAATTATACATAACGCCACAATTACATTGGCTGCACAAAAAGAATTAGATTTCTCACCTTAGCGTGGTACTTGAAAGATAATATGTAAACGCCACAATTATGTCATACGGTTATTAAAACCGTGACGCTGACACGCTGTTTACCCGAGAAAGAGACCAGACGCGAGCGGCATCAGATACCCGCAAAAACTCAAGCACGCTTTTATGGCGGATGTTTTCGAAATAATTATTATGCCAAAATAACGCTATAGTATTTTTGTTGGGAAAAACTATTAGCGCCACACACAAACGCCATATTGCCGCATTTTTACCCGGAAATTTTTAAGTGGTTTTTATTATTCTCGAGGCATTATCGTTGGAAGAATGCCACACAAGCCGCGACATTCAGGTGACTCGCTTATAATTATGTGTCACATTTGCTCATTTTTCTAGTAAGGAAACTAGCATCAGCGCACTACCACACCCAAATAGTCATCTCTGCCATGTACTCAAGAATGCATCTTAAGTTCTTTTCAGATACTACAAGATGTCATTCACTACAATCCAAATGTGATTTTGCCTATAGACCGCCTCGTATCGTTTAGTCGAAGCATAAGGTGTGTGTACTACATGAAAAACATGGACCCTATAGTCGGAAGATAAGGTGCGTCTTCATCTTGTCCATCTCATCATTCATTAGGACATTATGACTCATTGAAATAACCGCATGTCTCATGGGAGATGACCTTTCTTAGAATCATTCATTTTGCCCCTTCGCTACACTTTATTGATATAAGTGTTCTGGCAAGGTCCAATCAGCCGGTTGGCTCAATTCAGATTCCGAGAAAGTATTTCGCTTCACTCAAGCCCTTTATTGAGAACCATTTACACAAATAAACCTTGACTCGAGTTAAGCAAATTTCAAGACTAAGCTTCAAATGATTAGTATGTTATCGACATACAGGACTACGAATGTTATGTAACTCCCACTCACCTTCTTTTGTATATACAACATTCTTTTCTTCATCTTCAATGAATCAAAATCTTAGATTACTTTACCAAAATGAAGTGTTCAACTCGAGGTTGCTTGCTTAAGCACTATGAATGGACCTCTGTGAGGCTCGCAAACCTTTAGGTCCTCGACACGTAAAGCCTCGGAAATTGTACCTCGTGACGCTTTCTCTCATGATATCCGCTCAGAAAAACGGCCTTACATCCATTTGTCGCGTTTCATTAGTCATGGAATGTCAAAGTAATGGCTAAGATTATCCGAATGCAATTAAGCATGCCTGATCGCGAAGAGGTTTCATCATAGTCAATGTCATGAATTTGCTTGAAACCTTTATCCACGAGCCTCGCTTTGAAAACACGGACGTTCCCGTCTTTGTCATGTTTATTCTAAATACCCATTTACACACAATAAAATCCTCATTGGGTAAATCTAACAAGGACCAATCCTTGCTTCGTACATCGAATCTTATCTCGACTTCATGGCTATCACCATTTATCAAAGATTTTAGTTACTCAGCCTCGTAAGAGGTAGGCTCGTCATCTTCAATTAAAAAAGATTCACCATACCATCGGTCTGGTTCTTGACGATCTCTAGTGGATCTCCTTAGGGTCGGTTCTTCCACAACTTCCTGTGGATCAAGAATTGGTTCTTCTATGTAAGAAGGCACTAATTGCGGGCGTGGGCCAATCGCCTCTACACCGGTCAGACACGCCCCTTCATCATCTTCAGATTTCTCGCGTGAACACCATCACTCCTAGCCCTTTCTCGAATGTATATTCCTTTTCAAGAAATACCCCGATCTAGCAAATATTTTATTCTCATGCACGTGTAAGTAGTAAACTTCAATAGCTTCCTTTTTTAGGATAACCACAAAAGTAAATATGACGATTAAGGTACTAGTCTATCTTTTGTCAATTTCTTGAACATAAGCTTCATAGCCCCAAATCCTAAGAAAATCTAATTTGGGAAACTTTCCAAAACACAATGCATGAGGAGTTTTCTCTACTGATATTGTTAGACATTTTATTAAGGAGCGACAAGGCTATAGCAGTATATTTCTACAAATTAACCGGGTCAAGGGATAGCCTCATCATATATCGAACCATGTTGAGCAATTTTATGTCTTTGGATACGATACTTCATTTAAATGACCTATTCGCAATGCCATAGGTATATGGGCTTTAAGCCGTTGCTCAGGCTATATCAATGTTATGTTCTCGGACACCTGTAGTAGCCTGCACACACCTTCGATAAATGTATTACTTTATACTATACCTTTAAGATAGAGATCCTAAATGCATTGCAATCACTTTTGAAATGGAAGGAAAAACCCTTCATTATTCAAAAATACCAAAATGTAGTAATATCTGCTTATAAGCTTAGACGCTGTTAGTGAAATATTGTTTAAATTTAGAAACACCCGGAGGCAAAAATTCAACCGACGGATCCCACTCCTGTGGTCAAGAACCTCGACTGCCCTTTACGCCGATCCATTCTCAAGCTCATTTCTACTTTGCCCGTATATCTATATATACCTATAAAGGAGCTGTCGCACCATTCTTCCTATCTTCCAAGAACTTCTGGCTGTGTCGATTTAGTGACCCAGATCCCAATAGAATGCCACTTGCCATCCTTCGTTGATTCCCCGCCTAAATGCCTTGGTAACCTTTAGCTTCGAACCCTTAACCTTACTATCAACTTCTTCGCTTTTGGACCACCAAAATAAGGAGTAGGATTTTTAACCTTCCATTCGCCTCAACATTAGTGATCATCTTATGCTACGCCGCTTGTAGATAGCTCAAACTACGCATATTGAAGTTCATGACAAATCGAGAACTTTTTGGAAGAGATTTCGTGACAAGTCTATAGCCGCTCTTTCTCGAAACATCGGAGCCCAAGACACTAAGTCGTTCGACCAAGCCTATCATTGTAATGACACGCTGGCTCGCACTGCCCATTTCCCTACCACCAATAAGAGTACAGACAATGTCATATCTCTCATTTGTAGCCTTTTGAATATCTTATCGAAGTCAAGTAGTACATGTTACATGAATCTGACTCCGCCCCAGTCGGCGCCTGCTGGTAGCCATTAAAACTGAACACCGTGAGTCACCAAACCGACGGACGACTCGCTTTTAAAATACAATTCGCTTTCATCCAAAAAATGTGATCACAATTAAGTTTCCCAAATCAAAATGCTTTTAAAAATTTATAATCCATCACCGATATCGAAACTAATTAACCCATATATATATACACAACATATCTCAAAATAAAGTAATGCCGCAGGTTACAACAGATGATAATGCATCAGATCCTAAATACAAAAATGACTGCCGACAAGGCTAAAGTTTCGAAAGGAAATACAACAATGAAAACTGGTTGACAACACATCAAAATGAGATCAGCGAGATCCTCAGCCAAATTCGACGCCACCTAGCCACTGAACAAACTCTCCAATGTGCCCTCTTGGCTCAACCGAATGCCGCCCAAAGTCGGTGCGGGTGTAAGGTTTTCAAGCTCAGTGAAACTTAACGCTAGGCGAATCCTGCCATACGGAACGAGATAAATAAATTTAATAATCAACTATGAATAATATACATATATCCGTGACTATCTAATCAGTCATACAATAAGGTTTCAAGAAGGTCTTAGGCATAACATGTTAAAATATAATAGAAGGTCTCAATAAAGCACACAATCACCAATGAAATCACAGACTCAACATCGACTTATAAATCTAGTCATCCCTTCTATCTCTCATATCTCCAATAAGTATACTAACCTCTAACGCAAGATATACCAAATCACCCAGGAATGGATCAACCGCTAATAAACACCGCTCTTATACCGGCGCATAGGCCAACCGCACGCCTATACCGTAGTATGTGGCCACATCGACAATGCACACAAAGAAAGGGATCAAAAGACTCATACCGCTTCCTTATAAATCGGGCATAAGGCCAAACCGCACGCTATACCGTAGTATGGCCACACCGACACGCACACAAAGAAAGCGATCAAAAGAGAGTCATACCGCTCTTATACCGGCATAAGTGCCAACCGCACGCTTATACCGTAGTATAAAATAATAAGGCCAAGACATATCCTCAAGTAAGGAAGGAGTAGTCACCTAATCCCTACTAATCCCAACTATGGTCACCCCTCGATACTCAAGTCACCTCAAGTCATAGATAACTCTAACCATCACCTCTCAATAACCAACCTACTCTACTCCCAAACAATATCCAATACGCCTAAAACATCTCACAATCAGTGAAGTCAAACACAATCGCCAACAAGCACATAAATCATAAAAGGCTTTACAAGGCCACGTAAATCATAAGTTGGAGTTCAAGCCTACTTACCTCCAAAGAATCTCTACCATGCAACACAATCACATAACACAATTACATGTATCATTCTCATAATCATAACACAAACGACATGCCACCATTCTCACATAATCATATCATAATAACATGTATATCACAAATCAAGGTAAGTCGTGAAAGTAACACCAGATAAGTACTCACCTCCTCGCTAGCTAACAAACCTTCGCGAAAGACAATCACGGTAACTGGCCCTTCCCACGATCAACGCCTAACAAAACACCCATAAAGTATGATCAAAACCTATTACTATACCGGCGTTCTAGAGGATACATAACCAATTCTTATGGGAACTATTTCTAAATGGTCTAACTTGACGGATAAACTATCGAAACATCGGACACAACCCAATCGATCCCCGCTTAAATTCCATCTTATCACTTTCTCAATAAAAATCAATAACTTATAAGCTATTCTAATTAATCATCGTTCATAATTAACAATCTATGCTCCGAATATCAATTATAACTCAACTTGGAAATTTCACTTTTTCAACATAACACCCTTTTAATAAATTAAATCGCTAATTTAACATCATAACAACTATAATAAGGTCCTGCACGTAACCTCCTACACATTTAAAGTTTTATAAAAATATCCACATAAAAAAGTCAACTTAAACCCCAAAAGTCAACTCCCCACTCATAATCGCCCCTCAAACGATCTCTAAATCACGAATTCAATACTCAAATACGTCACAGAACCCATAACCAACTAAGATTTATCATAAAATTCAATTATGTAAAAGTCAACTAAAAGTCAACTATCTCAAAACCCAAGAAATATCTCGAAAGACTTGAAATTTCTTACCTTAACTCGAAGAGAATGATGAAGAGAACAATATTCTACAAACGGTTTTGAGTTCGGTTTTACAATCAAGAGAAATGGAAAAAAATGTCTGGCCGGGGGAAGAGGAAGTATTTCATTCAAATAGGAACAAGACGAAGATGGTGAAGTGTTTGATGACATGAGGATAAAACAAAAAAGATATTTAGAGTAAAAAATCGAAGTCCTGCTCGTTTCCGTTAATTCTCCGCTTATCGTGTATTCTTAAATCTCCAATGCAACCCGATTTCAAAGATAAAATTCTTCCATGGCAAACACTACTAAATTATAAATGAAATTGCTCAAAAAATTTTACGAAATAATATCATCATCTAAAAAAAAATTATACTATTCTCGGTCCCACCGCCGACCGAAAAAAATTTAAAAATTAATTTTTTTTTTTTTTTTCTAACGGGTTATTGGCATCATATGCTTTCACCTTCATACCGAAGCCTGAACACAAGTTCCATATCAAGCAAGCAAGACATTGACATTTACAAGACGATTGCTTCTCAGAAGTTTCCTTTTCCCCTATTAAGGGTGCCAGCTATTTGGTCTAGATGGACCCTATGTTCAATACATAGTCTGCCTTTCCGGCTGGTAAAAAATCCTCGCTTTCTTGCACTGGGCCATCAAAGTTCGAGTTGTTGAATTCTGCACTTCTCAAGTGCATCTGTCGAAGCTCTAGGCGTGGTTAAAAGGGCCATTTCAATTATAAGAATAAGTATGTAAATGACAAATGCTTAGCAATCTATCATGTCAAATACTTAAAAACAAATTGTAAACTAATACCAATACTCAAAATCTCACAAAATGTATTAGTATCCAAGACCTACTATATCAATTTCAAACGACAACACCGCAACACATTTTGAAAATTCAACATACCAAAGAGGTTAACTAACCACCATGTGGAACACCACATAACTCTTGTGTTACTAAAGATACCTGGCCAGGATGCTACCTAATGTGTGTATTATTTGTTCCACAACGTTAGTGGAAATTACCGTTGCCGACCAATTAAACCAACTTACTCGAACGAACCATTATATAATAAACGCACAAATACCACTCATGGCGCACAGATAATTACTCTCAAACAATTCAAACTTCAAATACATGATTGACAATCATATAGATACTTTCCATTATTGATTATACAAATCAAATCAATCACATAAATATACAATTTAAATGTGATAGGAAATTAATACAAATTTGAATCTCATAATTAATTCCATAAAATATATATTATTAAAATACATTAATAAATATATATATTTATGTTTAATAGTTATTAGTAATAACTATTTCATATATACAATAAATAATCATTCTAACAATAATTATTTCATATAAATATAATAAGATAAAACTAGCAAGTTTTTATCTACACATTTATAGTTTAACTAGATATTGTTACCATAATTATATCCTCAAATATATACATTTATAAAAGGATAAATAATAAAAGAGATTATTGAATTAAATTTATCATCATTAAAATTGATAATTACAATTACCATAATAATAAAATGATAATAATATACAAAAAACCGAAATTAATAATTTTAAAACGGATTAGGGTTTTGTAACAACCAAACCCGAGGAAGAACGCGACGGATGACCGGCCTCCGCCGGTCTCCGGTCGACACGAGCCGGACCGCCGGATGGTCCGTCCAGAGATGCGTCCAACGGTGGCCAGAACGTCCCGTTTGGCCACCGGACGCGCCCTGGAGGGCCTCCGCAAGGTCGCGCCTCCATTTCACAAAAATTCCAGTTTTTCGATTCAATTCAAATGTTTGGAAAAAACCGATTTGAAGGCCTTAAACACATCCAAAAATTCTAAACTTTTTACAATACATTCCACACAATTTTATTGAACTTTTCCAATTGAAATTTTGTAAAAAAGAATTTACCAAAAATTAATTATTCAATAAATATTCTTGAAATCAAAAAATTGTTTTGAGACATTTAAGCTATCCAAAAAATTATAAAAAAAATTCAGAGATGGTTCTCGTCCCCTTTGGAATACAGACGAAAATTGGTGGAAGTTTTAGAATATTTTAAACGCCTCAAATCCAATAAAAACATTTACATTTTAAACAAAATATGTTTTAAAAACCCTCTCAATTCATGAAGCACAAATCTAAATTCAAATCATCAAAATTAATAATATGATGAATTTGAATAATGTATAAAATACATATTTATTTATGGATCAATTTTCATAATATATATTCATGGTCAAGAATATATAATATGAAAATCAATATAAAAAGTGTTTATATAAAAAATTATATATAAAATGTAATCAAAGTTATACAACTTAAATATGTTCATGATGCCACTGTTGGAAAAATTACACAACTTATTCATAATAAGAACAAATGCAACCAAGATCGAATAAATGTATAATTACGAATTACAAAACATACATATATAAAATCAAACACGTATGAATACAAGAGTACTTACAATACGCAATGGATATTAGCAACTTTCTTCCTAACGAATCCTCCGTAGAATCCCTCAGCACCTCAAGTGAAATGCCTCTAGTTAGTGCACATCAAGAGCGGTTGAATCTCGCGATTGGATTTGCTAGAATCTTACGAGTGTTTGGACAAGAATTTGAGTCAAAACGTGACTCGAAAAAACCCAAAGGGGAGAGGGGAGGGGCGGCGGAAATGAGAGGGAGGAGGAGAGAAATGAAAAATGCTTAGGTTTTCATTTCAGTTGTTCCCTTATATAGTCCCGTTTGGTTTCGGCCTTATAGATTGACTTGTTTGATAAATAGCTAACTCGTTAAGCCGAACTAACTTATTACTAAATGAGTAAGTAACTTAAAAAGTTACTAACGAGTTTCCTCAAAACCGCCAATCGAATTAGCTAGTTAATTGATTCGCTTTTGTTCAATTTGTATTTTACATTATCAATGTAAAACTCGATTGGGTATCTCGATTTTAATCAACTCCCAATTTGACATTCACGATTTAATTCCATACATGGAATACGACTCAACGTTAATAGATGGCATGACCTTCTAGGCTCGTATATTAGCCGTATAATAATATAATTGACCATTATGATTAGTTCTATCGATTGGCGATGGGATCTAGCACCGGGCATAACCCGGGAGACATCGTGAGTTTCATTTTAGTAATTCTTACAATTACTATTTATTGAACACTTAGTTTGTGTAATCTCATTTAACTAAAAACTAGTAAATGAACCGTTACAACAATTGTCGCAATACTCGATTTCAAAGAATGGGTTCCACCCGACGGCCCAAAGCCACCTACAATACGTTGTTGGGAAGACCTTGGATCCATAGCAGCAATGTAGTACCTTCTACCCTACATCAATGCTTGAAGTACCGCATATTTTGCTCGTAACGGATGACCGCGCCATTGGTGAATCCATTCACCATCAGAGTCACACTTCGCAGACGCAAAGTACCACAAAAGAAAGAAGACAAAAGCCAAATTCAAATTTAAGGAAGTGCAAGAGAAGCCGAGAAGCTCAACCCCTCATCCCAAAGCAAATGAAGAAGTCATCGAAGGCCTAAAGCGGTCGGTTAATACCTCAAGCGTAGGGAGGTCAGGATTCACACCCGCCAAGGACTTTGTTACACCAGTACAAGGGTCAAAGATAGAGCATTGAGCGCTGGACCCTAGGCTTATGACCTCTTAGTCAAAGGAGGATACGCCGATGTGTGGTCAAGTGGCCAGCAGTGTTACCACCAAAAGTCACAAAAGGCAAAGTGCATGGATTGAACGAGACTCAGAGGATGCTACAACACAAACGATACGCCATCAAAAGCTCAACAATGACCGGGTAGCCTCAAGCCCATTACACGCCTTTGATCACAAGGGCGGCCAACTACTACGCAGCCGAGTAGCTAATCAAGAATACCTCAGAATCCAAGCATTGAAGAAAGAAACAAGCACTCAAAGGAAAATACATATCCAAGCAAATGTACAAGGACTGCAACCCAATATCCCCACAAAGACAGAAAGAGGCATACAACCTCATTCAAAATCATGACAAGAAGTCGATAGGACAGCCTAAGCACTAGCATATCCGACTATCCAAAGCATTGATGTTTCAAAAGTCAAGCATATCCCACTATCCAAAAGGAAGACGGGACAGCCTCCGTGAGAGCTACTGCATCTACATCCAAAAACAAGTCGGTAAGTTCAGCATATTCCACCATCCAATAAAAACCAAGATAGGCATCCCAAGAGGGTCAGCATACCCCATTACCTAAAAATAAATCGACGGATGAAGTCTAGTATATCCCACCATCCAAAAGGAGAAGATGGGGTAGCACCCGAAAGGGTTAACATACCCCATAATCCAAAATAAGCTGGGATGGGGATAACCGTAACTCTGCAAGATATCCCACCATCCAAAAGCAAGACAGGCAAAATTTCAGAAGTGGTTAAATATTACCCATGTAATCCAAAATGTAAGTCGTCGGGATGCCTTAAGTTCAAAGATATCCCACCATCCAAGCAAGCATGGACAAATTCCTCCCAGCGGTTACAAGATACCCCATAATCCAAACAAGTCGGGACGGCATAAGCTCCAAAGATATCCCACCATCCAGCAAGGCATTGGGCAGCTCAAAAGGGTTAGTATACCCCATAATCCAAAAAATAAGTCGGACGGGATACTCGTAAGTCTAACATATCCCACCCTCCAAGTTAATAAGACAAGTATCTCCGAAAGCGGTTTACATATCCCATAACTAAAAAGTCGACGGGATACCTGTAAGTCTAAGATATCCCACCATCCAAAAGTAAGGAAGACTAAGCCAAGATACCCCAATTCAAAAACAAGTCGGATAAGATGTTTTAAGCCCTGCATATCCATCAAATAAACCAACCCCCACCCCAGGGAGAAGGGATACACTCAAAAGGGTACAGGACACCACTACCCAACTCCATAAAAAAAGGAACAAAACAAGGAAAAAGCAAGCATATGCACAAATATGGACACAGTCTATTCCAAGTTAGATTTGGACATGAAAACGAACTCAATGCAGAGAAGTTCAAAAGACAGAAGATAGAGGGTTCAGATACCTAGGCATTCATATATATACCATCAAAAACAGACAAATGAGCAAGGAGATATGACCAAATATATACGAAAATCATAGGGACTTCCTCTAATTCATATATCTAAAAGATCGCACTCCACCTACTCTGCGGGCCAACACCACGCCTCCGTCTCACTGAGCATCTTCGAGACCATAGCGGTTCTCACAAGACGATGAAGAACAAGTGAAGATATGAAATCTCGCACCACAAGTCAGCACAAAAAGAGAACAACTATATACAATGTACTAATCAGGCATCATAGAAATTCGTAAAATTAAGGAAACAATCAGAGCGATGAGCCCTACAAGCACTCCTACCAAATTTCAAATCATTCCGGTCACCCAATCAACATAAATAAAATAAATAAAGTTCAGCTCTACACAAAAACGGGATTGCTACCAAATTTCATGCAAATACTATGCGAATTACGAATTTTATACCGTTCTAACTCTAATTCAAATATTATATGGCATAAAAAAGCATCAAGACCATCTATCCGGTTTGAAATTTATGCAAGATTCAAGAAAAAAGGAGGAGTCTTTACCAGAACAAGAATCTCGAAAATAGTTGAGAAACTGAGAAGTCCAACAGGGAACAGGAACTCTCTTAAGGGGATGGCTGCAATACAAAACGGTTATCAGATATCATCAAAGACCAACCCGGAAGAAAAAGAATCAAAAAATATCGTTTTTGAACTATATTAGGTTCGAAAATTAAAAAAAAAAGTTTTTAAACCATGTTTTGTTTGAAAATCATGAGGAAGGGAGGGAGAAATATTCAAGCTCGATTCTATATCCTCTACACTACATCCAAGCATCAAAAAAAGAGAAGAAAAAATCCACCTTGGATGGTGATGATGAATTCGACCAACACTATGGAGAAAGAAGGAAAACCTTTTCTTTTCTTGCAACTTATGAGTCTAACTTTATGTACAAGGGTTTAAGTAAAGAGAGTAGGCTCATGTCATGAAGTGTCCAACAAGACAAAAGCAAGTGAACCCTGTCTCATATGATTTTCGAAAATCATGGGGTCTATTAGGCCAAATTTTCGGCCAACTCATGTCCAACCCGAAGAGCAAATGCAAGTACACGATCTATCTGGTATGTTGAAAGGTCTGGACACGTGAGATAAATCGAAGACCCATGGATTAATTTTTGCAATATTAGCCTAAAATTAAAAATGGTATATATTTTATTATGATTACAATTCATAATAAAATTATATTCATGGAAATTAATTCTCTATACATCCCCGAGGGATCCAAAATTGATAAAGCCGAAGATCAAGACCTCGATACTATACTAAATTTATGTCGGGACGTATCCAAGATGATGATTAATTTCTTAAATTATGAATTAAATTGTGCGATGACATACCCAACAACGGAGCAGAAAAATCTATGAGAATGCAAGGATCCGGCCGGGTAGAAAGTTTGATAAGGTCCGAAACCTAAACTCAGATTAACACTACATCTCGACGCAGTAACTCCTGGTGGGATTCAACACCGGCTACTTACTACGTGATGTGCCTCGAAGCCCGGGAGGGGGCATTTGTAGATAAATGGAATGTTAATTAATAAAATTCATTTTTATGGATTTATTAACTAAATTAATTTTCAACCGATCACACGGTTACGCTATGAGCCGATTAGGGTTCACCCAGCTCCGAATTAAATTCAAGTCGAGAAAATAATGTGGTTCCCTGATTCAAGGGACCGGAGTATTAATTTTAGGGTAAATTAGGGTTTTACATTAAAAACCTAATTTTAAACCTGCATTAGGGTTTCCGAAGACGCGGGATAATTAATTGCTAAAAGTGGAATGTCGGAGTCAATAAATAAATTCATCCTTGACCTAAAAAAACCCTATAATAGGCGCCTACTCCATATTCTCGAGAATAAGTCATGCAAAATATCCGACGCTTCTAGACGATACCTCAAAATCAATCTAATAATCTACGTAGTAAAATACGCCACTGCCCCTACACCACCTCAAATTCAGAGAGATCAAGTTGTCAGCCGCTACCTCCTACATCAACAAAAGTGTCTCTGAATACTAGAGTAAGAGTGCCACCATCCCATGTGCCCTCGACTTTTGGGGTTTCGATTCCAAATTAATCGACCCCCCAACAAATCAAAGAAAGTACGATCAACCTCACGTTCTCTACTCTATATCCAACATCAGATACAAGGAAGTCACAAGGTCCTAAGTATCAAGAACCTTAGCCTCAAAGCTATAATGTCATCAAGTGTCCCACCAACAAATCCACATCCAAGAAGTGGTCATATCCAAACCACCCCCCGCATATCCAAGAAAGAAGTTAAGATCCACCGCCTGCCTATCTCAAGTCGGTCTGGGCGCCCAACCTACCCCGCCTAGCCTACCTATCCAATCAAGAGAGGTCGAAGTCCCTCCATCCAACCCATATCTCAAGGATCCAAGTCCAAAGCACAACGACGTTCATACAATTTCACATCACTTATCAAGAGATGCTCAAGCACCCTGTTCGGACCATATCTCAAGTCAAAGACCAAATCCTCGGCCCCCTGCACTCTGTAGACGCATTACCATATCCAAACTGAACCAAGCTCCGCCAGTCGAGTCCATGCCATGCCGCCCAAAGTTCTATATGAGATAACTGTAATCGATAAATTCAACCTCAACCTTTTGATAAATCTCTTTGTACCTTGAAAGATTTCCCCAAAAAGATTTTATTATTTGGAGCGCAATATAAATAATAAAATCTTTTATCACGATACAATTATTTTTATATGTTTGATTTTTATCATTATTTATAAAATCCCAAGAATTATTAACAAATCACGTAACTAATATTTATTTATAACCCAAAATATTTGAAATTGACCCTGCTTATTTTTAACCACTAGATTATTACTTCCATTTCAGCAAAGCATTTCACTTTCGACTTTTTGTTATACCTCTAAATTTTGATCTAGATATTTTTATTTTTATTGTATAATACTTATTAAAACTTAATGTATTTTAAACTCTTTTCATTGATATATTTTTTTATAAAATATTATACAACACAAACTAATATATTTAAGATCAAAATTTAAAAGTTATAACTATAAAAAAAAGTGGACAATCTTTGTGGGATGAAGGGAGTATTTTTTTTTTTTTGTGATACTTAACACTCATCAAACTGTCATGTCATCTCTAATGTATTTTGAAGTTTTCGAATTAATGTATCGTCAACTTATTACTTATTTAGATGACGAGATGGAACAGTTGTATATATGATACATTCATATCTTTGAGAAATTTGTTGAAGTAACACCCTCAATTCGATCAATTTATTAATTTTTGAAACCTTTTCAATAATTTTTCCGTTATTTTGGCCAATTTCTCCATAGCTTTCCAAAATATAAAGTGGATTATTTAATTTCACAAAAAGATAAGGTCGATCAAGATATTTTGATGTAGGTAACTAATTTTGAACATATGAAAACTAGTGAATATTGATAAATTTCTTCAGGTCTACATCGTGCAGTATTCATTAAATATTGAGACTGTCATCCATACTTTCCAGATGTATTAACTAGATGTATTAATAATGTTGCGAGCTATATTCATCTATGACGATCAATTTGTTTTAGTATGTACTCAAACCTCTTTATTAGATGTATCATGTATGTCTAACCTATTGTAGTAACTTGATGGGTGTATGTTCAGCTGATTATGTAAAGTCGCCCTCTTCATCATATTCATACATAACAAAACGCAAATAAAACTATGCCCACTAAATCAGGATGGGATAGTGAAGAATTTGAATGATTTCTTGATTGATAATGATGATACAAGTTACATTTTATACACAATAACTGATGGGCCTAATATACATATCTTAGGTCAAAATAACGCCTGACATCGGGAGTAAGATCGGGAGTTTGTAAGTCCCGATCTTCTCCCGAACACTACTGACTCTACACATCAAAAGATCGGGACCAATAAGTACCGACTATGTCCCGACAACAACATAACCTCCGTAATAGATAGGACTTCAATTTAATTTGTTGGGTACAATAGTGCATTTAGTATATCTATCTGGATCCAGTCGAGTTGGACAAAAAATTCGCCCCACTGAGATGGAAATTACAAGAGAAGTAGAGAACCTTATCATGTTTACCAAGTTTAGTGTGAGGAAAGGAATATAGGTTATATTATCAGCTCCTGCCTGGCCTGCCACTAGCGAATTTGAACACCCACTACTACTAATGTTCTAGCTTCCCTTTGTTGCTTAGCTCTCTTTTGTTTATGTGAATGATAATCATGATTGCAAAATCAAGCGAGTAATAATCTTAGTATAACTGTTGTAATGCCCTGCTCCAAAATCTCGGAATGATTAAGTCTTTGCTACAAGTTTTATCTTCTATCATGTGTTACCCGAGATAACTTCGATCAATCGGAGCTATTAGGAGTCGAATTTGTGAAAGAAAAAATAATGTATCAAATCATATCAACATACACTATTAGCTTTATTACATTAGATCATATATATTGGTGGGGATTAAACTCCAACTAAGGGGTTGAATTGATGCAATGGTGAATTTATTTTGATGGTTGAATTACATGAAAGAAAGAACCGTTTGAATTCTCACAAAAGCACTCATTATGTGGCAATTTTAGAAGGGACCCACTCACTTTTTACCAAGTAATGAGTAGAAATGAACAAGATTAGTTTCATTTGGTATGTTTAGCGTGGACTATTTCATTTGAAAGTAATTAAAAAAATTAACTAAACATATATATAAACTTTTATCTTACAAAATAATGAAAAAAATGTTGAACAATTTTAAAAATTATATTAATAATAATAATTACTATAAAATCATAATAATAAAGTATATAAATAATGAATATGTGATAAATGATGTGACTTGTAAGATATATGATGAGGAGTTGTAAGAGAGAGAATTTAGATTAAATTAAATTATTGTAGAAGTAAGAGTTGAATTGTTGTTGAATTATTAAATGGAAGAGAAAGAAGATGATGTGGAGTATTGAGAGATAAAAAGGTTAGGATTTAATATGCAAGCCATTGTTGATAGTCTTAGTCATTGCCTACTTTTAGATTGAGGTATTACTTCAATTAATCTTAATTTATTTGATAGCTAATAACTGTAGGTATCTAAATTCAAGGCATCGTGTATTCCTATAGGTTTCGGTGCATATTTCATGAAGTTCATGAAGGACCTCATAGTTCATACAAAATGTTAAACAACTTAAAAGGAATTTTGCGCAATTTCTGAAATTAGAGGGCCTCGGTATAATAGTTTTTGCATTTTTAGAGGTGTTTATTTGATGCAACTCCAATTTTATTTTATTTTTGTAAATAAGCGATGATTTTATTTCAACAAATAAAAAAAGAGTACAACTTATTGAGAAAGCTTAAGCAAACCTCTTTAATAAAAACTATTATAACTTAGATGTTCCATGTACCATGGACATCCAACTTAATCCGCACTAAGCCAATCCAAAACTGTCCAAACCAGTCTTATACTAACCCCGGCCCAAGCACCCCAACCGAACCCCAAGTCCACTAATGATCCGGGTAAAGAGAGTAACACGCGGATCTCCATAAAACCGGGTAAACTCGCAAACAGTTCTATAAATACATGCCATTAAAACCCTAACCCTCATTCTTACGGGCGCCCAGATGAGCAAATCCGCCACCATCTTCTACCTCTCAACTACAATCTATTAAACCCATCTCAGTAGCCTATCATGGACCGAGGGTCACCGCTTATTTCCAGCCCCTTGAGACCTCCACGTTAGTTGTACACCACAACCAAAACCCATTTCAAGTCCTCACTGCTGTGTTAACCCCATAAAACCCACAACCTTTTAAAGTACAATTCTCGAACTAATATCCTTCCATTGTTCAACTGCAGAGAGGTGGTTTGTAAGGAACCCCTCAGGAAAACGTTTAATTTCTTGGGGAAAACGAAAGGTCTCACCATTGAGCTTGTGGTTCTGCTGATACCATAAATCTCACATGCATGTCACCCAGAGAAGGAACTCATTCCGATGAAGGCTAACTCTTCATTGTGCAAAGAGATCTTGAAAGGTCTCAGCTCCTACAATCGCATCTTGAATAGTAAGTTCTTTGCAGACCCCTTTAGCTACCTTGAATGTGTTGAATAAATGGACAATCGATTCCTTGTAATGCACACATAAAGAACATGAAGGGTCTATATTAATCTTACTGCGCACTAGATTATCAGTGGTTGGTAGGGAATCTGTAAGTCCTCTCCAAAGAAAGTGCTTTATCTTCTCGAGAATTTGTAGTTTCCACATTTTTGTGAAGATTGGGTTTACCCTTGTACTTGTGCTTAGCTGCATATGGTCCTGATCATTTCTACTTCTGTCAATTTGTAAGCACTCTTAACACTAAACTGCTCATTTGTATTTGTCCCCCATATAAAAGTATCCTCCCTATCTAGATTCTGCAATGGCATGCTTAAAATAACATCTGCATCCACACTTAACATCATATGACGAATCAGGTTAATCTTCCAAACCCCAATGTCACTATCAATAAGATCACTCACTCTTAAGTGTGCATAATCCGGATTAACAAGAGTAATAGGCTTATTAGAATGAGTATATGGAAGTTCGCCTATAATTCTATACCTCAGAGGCCTTTCCATTAGATAATCGTCTCTTTGTTCTTTTATCGTCGGCAACAACAAGGAGGCTTCTCCATGTTTGGCTTGGTGTATGTCCTAGAAATGGATCCTAGAAATTACCATAAGCATAGTACTTGGCCCTATACATTTGTGCTAACTAGCTTGAAGGGTTTGAAGCTATTCGTCAAGCTTGTTTGCTCAACAATGCAATGTTAAAGGCATGATTATCTCTAAAACCAAGACCCCCTTCAAATTTCCGTCTCGCACGCTTATCAAATGCTACCGAGTGTATCTTTCCTACACAGTGTATCCCACCAGTAGTTAGCCACTTGAGAATTTAGTTTATGACACGAATGTATAGGTAGCTTGAAGCATTGCAAAGAAAAGGTGGGGGACATGTAACACTAAAGTAATGAAAACAGATTTACCTGCTTTTGATAAAAAAAAAATGTATATTTAAAGTAGTTTTGGCATGTATATTTGAAATTTTATTTCTAGAAAGAATTCTTGAAAGTTTTAGTAAACATTAATTACTTCATCTTACTCAATTTAATTGGTATTCCCTTTTCAAATTGTGTTGATCATAAATTAGTATTTAGCACTATTTAAATATTAACGATTTTTCTAATAATGTAACACATATAAGAAAATTTAAAACAAAATATAAATTCTCGAAAGATAAAGGAAATATTCAAAAAATATTTTCATCTGAATCAAATATTTTTCTAAATTATCATCTTAACATGTGCCCGCACATATAACTTAGAATAATGAAGTATCATCATTTGGTCTGATTATTATAAAAAGGTTTTCATATCACTATATTATTTTAATTCACTATACTATAATTAAAAAATAATCACGATAAAGATTTCATAACAAAAACTTTAATTAAATAAATGAATTCATTAGTACAACGTAATTTGGTAAATAAAACAACATAGTCGACATTAATGAAGTTTCTCCATCAATCACGACGGGAATGAATAGAAATCCTATAATAGGTGAAAGAAATAGGGAACAACCTGTCAATCAAATTGTCATTTACCAACATGTCAAAATAGATTCTTAGTATACCATTGTTCAAATAGTAATAGACTGGACAAGTGCATCATGTTTCCTAGACAACTTTGCATTGGTATTTTTATCATCTTGCTGATCACATATACATATATAGCTAGAAGTATGTGCGTGGCTTTTAATAATTCATTTATTTTAAAATCAATTGATATAGAAAGAATAATTTGAGATTTTATAAATACATTTGGCCGATTCAATTTTTCCAACGTCGGACACACTCACACACCCTTCTCATGTGCAAGCCCGTTTCTTTTTGGACCAATCATTTGGGTTGTATGTTTCGATTTTTCAATCTTTTCTTTTTAATTTTTCTAATTTCATGCCAAATGCGTAACTATGATATCATGTTAAAAATTTATGAGATTTTCATGATATAAATAAATTGTTGAATTAGAAGACCAAAAGAATGTCTATTAAAGGGCCCATTTAATATCAGGATTGAGCCTCATTATCCTGAAGACAAGGACAGTTGGATTCAGGAGTTTACGACACGTGTCAAAATGTCCGGAACACTGACCTTTGAAATTTTCCTATAAATACCCTTCCATTTTTATTATTTCAATGTAATAATGTTGAACTCAATTTCCTTAAGTTTTATCTTCCTATAAATACTGATCTTATCATCGAAATGACTGCGATCGACTTCGGTCATGGTCTAGGTACCTCGGCGCCCCCGCCTCATCGTCAGTGAACATGGTTCCACAGACTTTTTCCAAACCCGAAATTAGCACAAGAGCCAAAAGTATCCTCAAACCTTTAGAAGACCGAGGGCAACCAATCGATCAAGATGCTCACCCAAATAGGGCTCTTTGCCCATCTCATATGGGCAAAGAGATTCGGACGAGAACCATGTCAGAAGGCCCTCACCGCCTTCAAATGATTCCTGAAGAGACCAATCCAGTGAATCATAATGTGAGACAAGACAACGATTACAGAGCCAGCCAGGAGGCCATCGTCAAATTCCACTACATCAAGTTTCATCTTAAAATTAATTGGTGTTATAATGATGCCTTCTACTATATTTAGGAGGATTTTTTTTTCAGAGGGAGAATATTTTATAAGATCCCTCTATGAATCGAACCCATGACATCTCATATGGAGGCTTGGGTGATAACCATTAGGCTACCATATTTAACGAGTTTGCTCAATAATAAAATAAGGGAGATATTTTACTAATATACTTCTTGTGGAAAGACTATTCGGATTGAAAAATTAATAAAGTATATGTCAATTTATAAGACCATGATTATTATGTTATATAATCGATTGATTTTAGGATCAAAATTTAAGAATTCTTAACAATTCGTTTATGTAAAATCAATATGGCTTAGCTTAATTATTGTTTGATAGCATCTGTAAAATTGATAGAAGAACGAACAAAATTAATTAGTGTTTCATACTATGATACTACTATACATAATTTGTTGTTTATTCTTTCAAATTTCTTGACGTATTAGTCCAGTAGGTTATTGTCGGGAGAGATTCGGCCCTCATATTTTTTAGCTAAAGTATATTGGAGTATTGGTGTGTACATGATAATAATTGATAATAAAATGAATGCATTAAAAATATCATTCAATAATTCATTATATGCCAGGATAACACCGTGGATTGAAGTCTGAGCTAGGATAGCATTCAATTATTAGTCTACATAGTCAAAGAGATGACATCCTCCTTATATGATAATCACAAACTATAATTTCAATCTGTATTTCCCTCTCGGTTTGCTAGATTAAATCAACATCAGATTCATTCTTATTCATTTTACATTAAAAAGTACCAACTTAACATAAATTAAGCCAACCATCCATGATCCATACGGAGGGATGTGTGGCTATTATTATTTTGTATTTTTTTCTCAAGGACATAATAAATTACACATTCTAAAGATAGAGTAATTGAATAATGGAGACTTGAGTCTACAATAGACATTTTTGTATTCTTTTTGAAGTTTATCACATAATTATTTTTTTTTTGAATATGATTTCAAGTCCATCTAACAATTGAAATCCAATAACTAAAACCTGAAATTCATTAGAGTCGAGGATATTTAAAACGTGTAAAGAAATGAATAAAAGTCCTATAAAATAGTACGATGACATAATAGCGTAATTGGCATCGTACAGACCCCCCATGAAAGGAGGTCTTGGATTACAATTGTTAGATCGTATTACTTTTTGTAACTGGCATGCTTTGGTTAGAAATTTGTATTCATAAATTGTAATACTATGTAATCGTACTCTTTATCGCTAATTTAAAAAAAAATCCTATGAAATAAGCCCATGAAGTACTCGCTAGTTAAACTTACTAGTTGTCTTCACAGCCATTTGCATAGATTAAGGAAATGAAAAGTAGTCAAAGTATATTGAAAATGTAGAATGATAATTAATTAATCTTATATTATTGGTTGGTTGATAATTTAATATGAAAAAGTAGGCAAAAAATGCGTTGAAAATGTAAATTTTGATTTTTCTATATTAGAAGACAAGTAATTTGAAACAAAAATTAATTTTAAAAACAGAGTAAATAAGAACGGAGGGAGTAATACATATTCCTCTAACTAAAATGGAACGAAAGATTTCTTTAATTAAAAACTAAATAAGTTGAATTGGTTCATTATTCTCTTTTTAAATATTCTTTTTTATCAGCTGACTCAACCACACGTTACGGCTGCTTGTACGCTGACTCATTGTTTTTGCAATACATGCATGCATTCCCAATTTGACACACTTGCCGTAGTTATGGAATATTAAATGTCGAGACAAAATATATAATTGCAGCTATCTGGAATTGGTTTTATTTGGCTTTAAAGTACTGATTTTCAATCGCCAATTAAAATTCTGTAATTTTAAATGATACATGTAATCGTATGATAATTTTGACCTAGATTGAATTAAATTAACATTTTAATAATGTAGTACATGTAATAGTTAGAAAGATTTTATTATTTATAATGTATGTACACTGATTATAATAAAAAGCGGCTAGGGAAATCGCCCAGATCTGAAAATAATTTATCAGTCGTTGGGGGTTTGGCCCATCGATACATTGTTACAAGCGGGCTAGAAACCTTTGAATCTTGAACTTTGATTTAATGTAGTCTTTAGCGGAGCAGTTGGGCTTTAGTGCTTGATTTGGGCACTTGTGGGCTTGATTTGTGTGCGGGCGGATTATATGATCTGGTTGGATTTGAATTTGTCTTTATATGGATTTGTATGATCTGGTACATTTGGTTGTGCCTCCAATTTGGGTGAGGCTGGATAAGGAGTGCGGATCGATGTGATTTAAAATTTGGATAGAGAAACTTTGAGTGTTGCTTTGAACTGATGCGAGCGATCTTTGGTTTATAGACTTGAGTGGGTGAGAGACTTAGACTTATTTTGTTATGTGTAATACAGTAAGAAAGATGCTTATGACGATAAATGCATTTAGGCCGAGTTGAGTGCTTATCGGTACATCCCGAGCTTGGTGCTAATGCATATCGAGAGAGATATGCTTGTCTTTGTCGAGAGGATGCGCTTAGCGAACTTTCTCGCGTATTTTAAGACGGTTGAGCAAGGGTTATGCAGCTTATATTTTATGACTTCTTATGGGGTATTTATAGGCTTGTCACACGAGTTTATTTGATTTGTGAGATGCAGATTATCGATTACCATCGTTTTAATTGATCCACAGAAATTTATGCGTTGTGCGTGATTCAACCATACAGTGCAGGCCTGTATTTTGATGCGAAGTTGAAGAGATTTTTGTGTTAGCCTTCAATTTCTTTAATTTGGCCTTTTATTTGAGACATAGATTGAAGAGTTGATGTTTTTCTCACGAATAAAAAGCAATCTTTAAAGGTTTTTCTGAAGAAATCTTTCTGAAATTGTTATCTTCAAGTCTCTTAGGAGCTTTTTATTGTATTTTTTGTGCGTTTCAGGATGAAATTTTCTAATGAAATAAGGGGGTATTTATAGGCTTTAGGGCTTTCTTCGATTGGTTGATCCGACGATCACATAGTGCGATCTTAGCAGGGTGATTTTTTGAGCGATATCTCAACCATCGTATATTATTAAAATAATAATATATTTCAAATTGTTTTTTCTTAGACTGATGCGGAAGTTAAGTGCCACCGCCTCGCACTTATATTTTTAATTAAAGGTTATCTTAAGCTCGTTTATTTTTGTCGGGGTCTCCGTTTTGAACATGATTTATCAGAAAACCTCGTTTTTAATTTGATTTTAAATATTATTTTTTAATCCGTAAATTTAGGAACCTGTTTAATATTATAATTAGGCTTTATTAATAATAAAACTAATTTCACCACATTAATTATTTCGGGTGACTAAAATATCGGGGAACATAATTCATGTATTCGATTTTTCATTGGATTTTTAATTGACCACAATAAGTCACGTATAACTTTTCGTACAGTCGATCTTTATTTAATTAATTTAACTAATTTAAATAAATTTAATTTAATTTAATTTAATTATTAAATTTAATTATTAAATTTCGACTGGCTACAGTACATAATATCATTTGATATATAGTAATATCAAATATTAACATATATAAAAATACTTAAATTTAACTTTAAAAAATGGATCATTAAAATTTTAAATTATTAAAATTGTTTTCGAGAGCAAGAAACTACTAGAACATAATCATAAAAACCAAGGATCTTTGTCCTCTTACGGCGAGACTTCATGATGATAGTCTTTGTGAATGTTTGTTATGTGTGGCTAAAAGGATCCATTACATTCTAATTTATTATCTCATTCTATTAGTAGCAATAAAAAATTATTATAATAGTATTATATATAATACAATTATTATATGGCTTGTACTGTATGTGGAAGCCGAAAGTACCTTACGAAGTTCATCAAAAACCAAAATTGACCACATAATGTGGAGAATGGAGAAAGAAAGGTAAGAAAAGCTGAAGCTCAATGGGTAAGCTTGATCGAATGTCACTGTCAGCAGATTCTGGGATATTTGATCTAACCTAATCTGATAACCTAGCGATGTAAAATAAAAAGGCTGTAAAGTAAATATGGCCTTACAGAATGGTAAGCAGGTTCGATTGTAGCCGATATGCTGGTAGATGCGAGACAAGCAAATGGGGAGAAGCTTCATTTATGATGACAGGCTTGATTTAATGAGAACTTGTCAGAATGCTCGGCGTTACAACACCGTGACTACACTCCAAATGAGCAGGCCCAGGATACTTTATCGTATTATACTCTTCGGCGCTCTCCCAGGTGTTGGGCTTGAATTAATCAAACAATTAAAAAGCTCTCAATGATTGTTATAAAAAATATGTTATAAGCGATAGTGCGGTGGATAGAAGATTAAAATTGCTTAAAAACGGAAATAGGCTTTACACTAAAACACTAGTTGTTTGCTCTCGAATATGCAAGAATGCTTTGTAGAAAACAATATGTGAGGTAGACTTCTATTCATGATATCGCCGTCTTTATATAGTGTAAGCTCTCTTTGGCTTTGGTCTTCAATTAGGTAAGGTGTTTGATATGAGATCAAAAACTTTTTCATAAAAACACATAGTCACCAGCAGAAACAAACTAACTTGCTTACCTGACAACGATGTCTTGAGGAATATCTTTTGAGATCTTCACGTATTACCAAGATCTTCCTTATGCACAAATCTTTGAATCATATCTTTCTGGTAGAGACATCCAGGAAGCCTCTTTGTTTTAACAACTTGGTCTAGATGATAAATGACCATCCGTGGTAGCAGTCAAATGTCCTTGTTATAACGGTAGCGGTTCTTGGAAAAACTTTATCCATGATACACTCACCAACAAACTCCCCACAGGTGGTTTTTCATGACAAATCCCCGATGACTTGGCTTCGCCGAGGAAGCCAGAGACCTGAGTGTTAAAAGCAGCGCATAACGAAGAAATAGTAGTAATAATTGTCGGACCCATTTGTCGTGACAGTTGATCGCTTTAGAAATCAAAATAAACAAAAGAAAAAAAATATCCAGAACAAATACAGGGGCTAAACACACACACATACTCCCCCTATTTGTCTTAAAAACAAGCCCAAAGACGATTACACATGAGACTAAGAAGTCTAATTAGGATTATCACCACCATGAGATGGAGGATCATTGACTGTTGAAGGGATCGCCTAAAGTTTACTTGACATCGGTGATGCAGGAGTCATTATTTGAATGGATCACCTGCGATTCTGCGGCATCCATTTGGTATAGGATCGTGGCGGCGGGGAGGGACGGTGAATTCTTCCAAGGCTTAGATTTTTTGGATTGCCGGTTCAACAACTTTGCCCTTAACTTGTGGATTTGACTTCCCGACCTTTGTTGCTCTCCTCATAGGCCTTGATCAACAAGGAAAACAACAATCTCCCCCACCAGTGCATCAAATTTTTTAACACCTTTAACGTCCACATCGACAACGTGCTTCGGCCATTAATTTATGATAGTGAGGAGGCTTGGCATGCTTCTCGAGACCATCTTAGCTACTTTGACACCTCGGGATATTGGTGAATCGAAATCTGCCAGATTAAGTTGGGAATCAATGGGCTTTAGTTTTGCTCAGTCTAGAAGTGATCATGATTTGATCAAAATCACCCTTCAATCAGAAATCACGATCGGATCCCGTCAGCAGCCATTTGTGTTGTTTGAGGTAGGTACGGTTGTAGCCAATACTTTGTGCATAACAACATACCTCTGACTCAAAGAACAAGCTTTGCAATTGTCCCTTGGTTGGCCATGCAGATAAGGCATTCCTTGTCAGAGTCTTGATAATGTCAGCCAATTTGAGTGTTGATCCAGTGATACTTCGTCGTATCTTTCATGGTGCCTATTGATCGGCCACTGTGGCGAACTCAAAACCCGTCCTCTGCATCTTGAATTTATGGAACATAGGCGCGATGGATCGTGATATCACCGATTGAGATTGCAAATGAACTCTCTACATAATGCTTGAGTCGTGTGGCCCCGATATCGCGAGAAATAGCAGGCGTCAGTTCTGATAATTTCCATACGAGGTTTGATTTTCATGGTGGCCTCGAGAAGATACTTCCCGGGGAGGATGTTCCTTGCACAGACAAAGTTCCACCTAGCCTCATTCTCCTTAGAATTGAAATGCTTTTTACATCGATAGACATATCTTGGCATACTTAGCAATCCTACGTGTTGATCCTATTCCTATCATTCATAGAAGTAACCATAGATTTTCTCTATGACACTAACGTATCCTATATCTAAACCTACACATCATCAACTACAAGTTGTGCTTTATCTACACCATGGAGGTTTAGAGATATGACTCCAAACTATAACTGTGGCATAGTACACTCCTTTTAAATCATCATTACTGACCTATTGACGCTGCACTGCCTTGGCGGCGCCTTGCTTACTCACATTAACCTCTCGAAGCTCCCTCGAGATCCATGCTTTCATCGGGGCTTCTGCGAGTCTCCGGCATCTCCCATTAAGCCGGTCGCATTCCTGCTTTTTTCTCGGTGCGACTGTAGCCTAGTTCTCCTCCTACTAGTAATTCGAGGACACAACTTCTGACAATAAATCGTCACATCTTGATTCTCCTAGAATCAATTTCTATTTCCTCGGCAAAATGGATTCGCGTCCCTAATCGTACTAACGTATACGCTATTTTCTTAACCTTTCTTTTCCTACTCTAACATCACCAATCTTGGCTTTACTCATCTCAGCCAATATTTCTACTATAGTAGCATCTAAGCATAGGTAGAAAATTTATGGTTGTTTTGGCAGACGTATCTTGATACTTGGTTGAACACCGCCCAGCATGCTCGATTAAACTCTATCGAGGTTGACCTCAACTTTGATATTCTCAACCTCACATGTTGGAATCTAGAACACCACTTTCTATTTTCTGGATTGGGCTAATTAGGACTTGATTACTAGCGAGTCGTCATTTAGTTGGAGGGACATGCATCCGTTCCTTCCGTTGTTGCCAACATGTTGGGTTTGGAATTGCTCACGTAATGCTGCAGGTTGGAGCCTACAGTGCGGCATTGTCCTTCCATGGGAGTAGAAAAACCTTAAGCATTTCTTGAGGGAATCTTTTTCTTGTTGATTTGGTAGGGAGAATGGATTGTAGGGGTATGGGCTCTCCTTTTTCATTTACCCCAACAAGTTGAGGCGGTTGAGTGTCTCGATCATGCCTTTGCTTCGCCCGAAGGTGCCTCAGCGAGTTTTCACCATTGTTTTGTGAAGGAGAAGGTTTATTTCGCGATGCTTGATTTGGGAGAAATTTTGGAATGGTTGCGATGAGTGATGATTTGAATGTGAAAGGTTGCTTGAAGTCCCCAACGACAATGGAATTTGTTTGAGTGAGTTGAGAAGTATATAGTGGTGAGGGGAGGAAAACTCCATCTGACTTTCTTGATAAAGATGCGTGTAATTAACTCACGATGGCTGGCTTCGATTTCCAAAAATAATCGTTGAGCCATCAGCCATCCAATTGTTATAACACTTGGCTCTTTCCCGATAAGGTTATAATTCGTGGTTGCTGTTGTCCATTACACACAGTCCTAAGGCAGTCCTTAGATGCTCAAATTGGAGTTCCGTCCCCGACCACTTTTTGGTGAAGATATACAATACGTAACCTACATACTCGCGTGCTCCAATTTAATGATAACTGTCTTGACAATTTTAGAATAAAGTGATGCCTTATGTCAATGTGTGCTTGGTTCTCACCCATGTTTCCACTAGATTCAGAGATACTTGCCAAGCACTCATATTATCCACGGTTGAGTGTTATAACACGGATTGACATATTTTCACAGTATGTCTTGCGTCCATAAAAATTTGGAGTGCAAGCCTCGGCGATATACTCGAGAACTTCGGTTATTGGATGGGGATCTGAAATTATGCTTACTCTGCGAACCATGACACTAGATTATTTTCAAGAAAGAAACATCCTCATTGCTTTTCTTATCTCGGCATTCGCCGATCAATGTCATAATATCAACAAAGAAAGGCTGTTAGTATCAAATGTATAAAATAATCCATGATTAAAAGGTATGAATAAAACTTAGCGGATGATTCGCGAGGAAGGGAAAATATACTTGAAAACAAAACAAAAATCACCCACTGAGAACCTAGCGATTAATTTCGAGCCTAGGAGTGGATGCGGTGGCGATCTCGAATCTGGCGGTGGATTTGGATACGGAGGTAGGTGGTGGTATAGAGGAGGAAGAGGGGCACCACTAGAGGTGGGTGGAGAGAGTGAAGAGGGGTGCAAATCAGGTGGAGTTGAAGTATGTGAAACTTGAAATTGAGGATGGAATTCCTACGATTAATTATCAATCGAGTGAAATTAAGGCACATGTGGATAAGTGAAGGAATGCTCTGGTAGATTATGTATTTGGGATGAACCCTAACCATGTGGGGATGGAGAGTTTTATGAAGAGGCAATGGAAAAATTTGGGGAAAATTGAGGTTTATAAGATGGATTATGGGTTGTTTGAGCAATTTTGATGCGTAAGAGATCGCAGTCGAGGCACGTTGGAGGAGGGGACGTGTACATTTGCGCAAAGACCTCTTGTTTTGCAGAGATGGGTTCCGGGAATGAAGATGGATATGAGTTGTATTGCGGCGTTTCCAATATGGATTAGGTTACTTGGATTAGGGCTTGAGCACTGGAATATGGAGATGTTTAGCGAAATTGGAGTGTTGTAGGAAGTGACTTTGTTTCACTGATTTTACCGCTTTCACGGCGGAGATGACTAGGCTATCTTATGCACGGATTTGTGTAAAGGTGACTGTGAAATCGGATATGTCTAGGCAAGTGAAGCTTAAGGATGATCAGATGAGGGAGGTGGTCTAGGGGATTGGTATGAGTGGGTTCCCTATTGTTGCAAAATATGTAACCTCTTGGGGCATAAAACTGAATGTTGTAAGGCAGTGGAGAGGTACGTGGTTAAGGGAAATGGTAAAAGTCTAATGCTTTTAGGCCACTCATTTGAGTGGTGTTGGATAGTAGGAAAACTGCCGGTGGTGGTGAGGAAGCGAGAGGGGTGGGTATGACAATGGATGCAATGAAGCCGAATGAGTAGTTGTCTCGAGAGAGTCTCGGGTATCTCCCGATGGTTTAATAAGGTGGATGGGAGGTAGTATTATGCATTTAGTGTGATGATGATCTTGCGAATGATGCAGAGGTTAATGGTATAAATGATGTGTTATTTCACAGAAAGCAACACAGTCGGTGAGGAATGCTTATGCGTGTTTGGAAAAAAGTATCGGAGGTAATATAGAGGAAAAAGCAAATCGATAAATGAGATGAAGGAGAATGTAATTTTAGGGGTGCTTAGGGGTAGGGTAATACTAATTTTGTAGAAAGTACTCTATTGGAATGTGAGGGGAATAAATAACCACAAAAAAGTAAAAAATATTAGTAATAAAAATATAAAATATGATATTGTTTGTGTTGTGGAAAATAAGGTCAGGTTGGACCATTTTGATTCTGCGTTTGATGGTTGTTTTGAGGATGGTTGTTTATACATATATTTGTCAGTGAGAGATGTAGGAAGAATGCAGGTATGTTAGGACAAGGATAAGGTACAGGTGTAGAGTTTAAGAATGTCACAACAACATGTGATGGTGGATGTTGTTAGTGAGAAGGTGTAATGTGTACTATCTGTTATATATGGTGATAACTTGAGGATGCCTAGCAAGAGTTATGGGATGATCTAAGGGATAGTGTTGCCCTGGTAGGAGATAAGCCTTGGATTTGGACTCTGGACTTTAAATGTGTGCTGAGTATGGAGGAGGCTAGTAGTGGAGGTGCTCCTAATCATTATGCTATGGCTGATTTCAAGAAATGTGTGGATAAGTTGGAGATGGAGGATTTGGTAGGGAGAGGTTGTGAATTTACTTGGTACAGAAGATGAACAATAAGAAAGAATGATAGGGTGTTAATGAACATGGTATGGAATGGTAAATTCCTAGGCCGCACAGTAATGAGATCATTCGATGTATATTAATATTGAGAAAGAAGTTCTTAAGTATGGGAGATCATTTAAATTTCATGAGTTCTGGTGTAATCACCCAGAATATGAGGAGATCTTGAAGAAAGCTTAGACTGAAGAGGTTGTAGGGGATGAGATGCTCATACTCGAGAGAAAACATGATTGTGTTAAAGAGGCATTGAAGGAGTTTAGTAAGAATTACTTGATCGGTTGTGGGGAGAGTGAAAGAAGAAGAAAGGAATTGATAGTTGTGCGAGGTGTATTTTGTGACGGTGCTATAGTCTGGATGTATATGATAAAGAGAGGCAGTGTAGGGAGGAGTTGTATACACTAAAAAATGTTGAAGAGGCATATTACGGGGGCTAGGTCTAGGGTATCACATGAAAAATAACTGGCAGCGATCCAGGGATATGCGAGGTAATGTGATTACCCAGCGGGAGGGATTATCAAGGAGGTTATTAGTTTTTATGAGAGGTTGTTTTCGGAAGATAAATGAGAGCTTAGTGGTGGGGAGAAGAGCGAGGTAGGGAGAGGCTTTTTTGCTAAGAGGATCCTTGTACATAAGTAGAAAAGCGGGTAACCCGCTATTTTGCCTATAGCAGGGAACAATACGGCCGGGGCGGATAGTTTCTTGTGGAATTTTTATAAGAGAGGGTCGAATGTTGTGGGCAAGGAGGTGGTTGCTCCGGTGAAATATTTTTTTCCTGCGGGGTTATGCCAGAACAATGCGTTCTACTCTGATCTCCGTCATCCGGCAAGAAGTATCCGATCCTGATATGAAGGACTATAGGCCGATTTCATATTGTAATGTATTGTATAAGTGTATAACAAAGATTATGGCGGATAGAATGAAGGAGGTGCTACCTGACATCATAAGTGACAACCAGTTTGCTTTTGTCAAGAGGAGAGTGATAGGGGATAATATCCTTATGATGCAGGAGTTGGTGAGTGGGTATCATAAAGAGGGTAAAGTGGATAGATGTGCCATTAAAATTGATGTTATGAAGGCGTACGATTCGGTGAGATGGGAGTATCTTTCGATGGTTATGAAAACAGTGGGATTCCCTGATGTGTATGTGAGATATTAGGTGAAGCGAGGGTGTTGAGTGAAAAAAATTTCGGTCTACATACATGGGGGTTGCATGGATATTTTAGTAGTCGAGAAGGGAGGCTTGGCGGAGGGATCTGTATCCACACTTGTTCTGCTTGGTGATGGAAAAGAGACTAACAAATGCATTGAAGGTGGAAAGCTATGAAGTACAGAGTTTTGTTTATCATCCAGAATGTGAGGAAGTGGGGCTAATCAATATGATATTTGCTGATGTATATTTATTATGTCATCAGTAGATAGGAGCTCCTTGCAGTGTGTTAAGTTGGTGATTGTTGAGTTTGGAGAGATGTCAGGACTTAGACTTAATTTGGAGAAGGGTAACATTTTTGTGGCTGGTGCTGATGAGGTGAAAACATAGGAGATTAGTAGGTTTATGCAAATTCCAAGGGGGAGATTACCAGTTAGATATTTGGGGATATCTTTAAATTCTCAAAAATTGAATAGCCAAGACTGTAGAGTTCTTGTTAATGAATTATAGAAGAGTTCAAGGGTGGCAGTAAAAATTTGTTGACTATGTTGGTAAGGATTCGGTAGATAGATGCCCATCTTGCGGGGGGTATGAATCAAATCTTTAGGCTAGTATTTATCTCTTCTACGATTACATGTGGGATGAAGTGAAGCTCGATGAGAGCCGGGTTGTTCTGTAGGGAAGTAATGAGCGAGGAGTAGGTACAAAGCTAAAGTGAGGTGGAAAGATGTATGTATGGCTAAAGAGGAATATGGCTCAGGGATCAAATATATGAGGATGTGAAATAAGGCAAATATGATCAATAAATTGTGGGATGTGAGTCTTGGTGATCGGAGCGTGGAGAACTTCGGGCAGTAGTAGAGGAGTGGCTCGGAGCCGTTTCCCGGCTTATCTTATATAAGATGGCGGTTTTCTCAGTAGCTCTGTCGCTATATAGGTAAAGTGGGTAAATCTGGGGTGAGAATTTGAAGGGGAAGTTAGTATGGGGGCATAAAGGGAAGGCTACAGATAGTTAGATTTGGAGGAGTATTTGGAAACATAGGGTGTGGTTGTATGAGCATGTTGAGGTGGAGGTTGGAGATGGAAGAGGCTCACGAATGCGGTAAGATCCCACTGGTTGGATGGGAGGTCCTTGGGTGAGCTACCCACAAACATGTAAGGAGATGAATTGCTAGAATTTAGGCACTATGAAGGATGTCTGTGGAGGCATGGATGGCGTTGACTGCAGTGGGAGAATGATTGGGGACCTTGTGGAGTTGAAGGAGAAAGTAGACGCAGTGGTTATTGTGGCTGATAAGGAGGATAGGGTGCAGTGGAGAGATGCAGTTGGTAATAAACCTAGAAATTGTCTACGCAAGTTATTGAAGAACCAATTGAGAAAAGTGAAATGGGCCAAGTTTCTTTGGCATAGTTTTGATATTTCTCGTCACAACTTTATTATTTATTTGTTGATAGGGGAAGGCATTATAAGAATAGAAATTAATAGAAGTGGTTGCCCCAGCGTGAGAGGTCCTATTTGTTTTTGTGAGAAAGAGGAGACTCGGGGAGCATTTATTCTTTGACTATGTTTATTAAAGGAGAGAATTAAAGGAGACAAGTGTTAGATATGTTGGGACTTTACAAAGGGTAATGGAGATTGAGGATGGAGTTTTCATGGGGTGATTAATGTCAAGACAAAGCCAATTTGCGGTGCTTGATGTTAAAAAGGTGGCTAGTCTTTATTACAGTTTACTTTGTTTTGGAGGAAAGAAATAGAAGAATGCATGGTAAGGGGATGAAGAGTGAAGGTGTGATTATACAAGAGATTGTTATGGTTCTGGTTGATCGGTTAAGTATCCTGAGGGGATTAAATGTGAGAAGATAGATGGAAAAGAGCTATTATGTGGGGATACATAGGAGGATTTTTACATAGCTTGTTATAGGTGTTGTATAGAGGTAAGTTCGGTAGGAAGTGCGCCTCATTGACTACTTATGCAGTTTGTTTTACGATAATACAAAAATATATATTGAAAAAAAAATTACGCCCGAACATATTTGATGATCGTTTTCACAAGGTTCAGATGGCTTTCCTTGGAGGCTGCTTGATAGTGCGAACTCCAGCGAGAATGAGCAATGTATAAACTCTGTAGCCGGTTAGATATAATAAACTTCCAATCATGTTTCTATAGTTGTTGATATCTACTTAACACCGTGCCCGTCCACACAGTAATGCTGACATGAGTTTCGAGTGGAGTTCTCTTTGAGTTACTTGATTGAGGCCAAAGCGTTTTCTGATATTCTTGGTATACTTGGGTAGAGATAAATATATTCCTCCATTTGACTTATCTGAATGCCCAAGAAGTTTTCGAGTTTTTCCACCATACTCATTTCAAATTCAGCTTCCATCTGTTGAATAAACTATTTTACCAGTGGGTTTGACACTTTCCCAAAAATAATGTCATCGACATATATTTGAGCAACCATCAACTGATTTTTCTTCTTTTTAATGAAGAGAGTGTTGTCGGCTCCTCCGCGAACATATCCATTCTTCAACAAAAATAAGGTCAACCATTCATACTAAGCCCTTGGAGCTTATTTCAACCAATATAGAGCCTTCTTCAGTTTGTACACATGATCAGGCTTGGTAGCATCCTCAAATCCTGTAGGTTATTCTACATATATTTCTTCTTTGCAATGCCAAATTCAAGAATGTAGTTAACCGAGGTTCGTCGATTTATTCTTGAAAATCCACTTTGTGCCAATGACATTGTGGTCTTTAGGTATTGACACTAATTCCCATATATTATTCATAAGTGCACAGTCTTCCTCCATGCGTTGATTCAATTCTCGTCTTGCGTGACACTTACATCCTTTGGTTTAATGTTGGAAAGAAAACATGTTTTTGCAAGAAGTCCAGCCATCTTCCTGTAATCTACCATGTCCTTCTTTTTAGTGGTCGTCCCACTAAAAGTCCATCACTACTTTGATTATGTTGCCCTCTGAGATAGATGCTTACGGACCGTGCGGTGGCTCAATCTTTAGCATCCAATAACAGTTGGAGTGACATTGTTGTACGCTTCGGTTATACGTCGGCTTGAGAGTGTCAATGACTAATGGAATGACAACTTTGAGTTCTTAACTTTCCCTCTTACGGAAGTGGCGATCGACAACTTTGACATTTATGGATTCCATTGTGACACATTATGCGTTTGTTATACACTCACAAAGATATGGAAATATTGAACACCCATTTATTTAGAATCTAGTATGAATTTAATCGTGATAAACACCAATTCATACATCAGTTCTCAAAATAATGTAGAATTAATCTAAACATAAAATGACAAATGTATGAATACGAAATTCTTGCATTTTGAGGCGGATTGGGCAATTCCCCACGTAGTGCCTCGCGTGAAAGCCTCGAATCCTCTCCAATATTTGTTCAGCTTACCGGCGAGGATGTCCTCTGAATTGCCTTTAGAGAGGAATCGAGGCCAGGAGAACTGAAGCTTTGCTTAGAGTTTAGTGATGAAATGTGGTGGAAGATGCAGAGAGGAGGCGAGTATTCTTTGGAGGGGGTGGAGGTTTTGTGATTCTTATGTCATCAGCCTAATCCCCTCTTTAATGCCAAGTCCCAAAAAATTTCACTCGTTAAGCAACTCGTTAAGACATCGGTTTAACTCGTTAACTTAATTAGACACGTTATGAACTTACAATTAAATAATGTGAGTTCTTAGTGAGATTGTTACATTTTAATTAACTTAAAAGTCCAATTAAAATGCTAGCGAGTCACTATCGAATAGCTTATCAAGTTATTCATCGATCTGATTGCTTAATTGATTAAACTTGCAAGTTTAACCCAATTGATGTTCATCGACATATATATTTGACAAATATATAAATATTGAGAAATACATTTCTCGATATACAAGTCGTTAATTTCATTCATGAAATATTATTCGAATATCGTTGTGTGTGTGTGGCATACAGGCTCGAGATAACTAGTAAAGTTGTATAATAATAATAATTGACCAATTATTATTATTATAACGATAATAAATGAATCTAGCGATATTTCATAACCCTTAAATTATCATGAGGAGCCACGCTTTTTAATGTCTCGTTACTAAAGGTGAACACTAAAGTTCGATGTCACATTTAATAACCCGGTAAATGAATTGATACACAATTATTAAGCAGCGAGGCACAATAAAGGGAATCAATTCATTGATTTCGACACTCAGCTTGCCACTTGGTTGATTACTTTACGATTCCTTTATCATGCTTGATCTACAGTATTAAAATTTAACCATAAGAAGTGTGTCATGAAACACCCCACAACTTTCTTTACTTTCAGTATGGTGAATAAGCATTTATGGTCCTTAAACCAATCGGTACCAGCTGTGTGAGAGGCTGAGATATTCCTTGTATATCAGGGCCGGATAAATCCCTCGATATGTCAGCGTCTAATAAGATTATCTTTATTTGTGTGATGACATATGCCGTTATGATCACCGCTTAGCGGGGCGTTGAGTCATAGTCAAGAAATCACAGGCTTATATAACACGGATAGTTATATGAGTCTAAGGGTGTCGAACCTAAATTCTAAACAGAAATATCATAGGACACGGATATCATGTCTTGTGAATTGGATTTAAATTAAATTACCCGGTCCCGATTCGGCCGTAGCGTGTGTCTGATCTGCTTGAGGCTAACGTGATCCAATCTTGATCACTAATCACCAAAACACCATGTTAGTCATATAGTAGCATGGCTAACTATATGTCGACCCGAGGCCTTTGTTATCTGTATGTTTCTAGGCTTGAAGAGGTATAATCAGCAATTCGTATTTGCCTCTGCAGAAACATAGACTAACGTTTTAACTTTTCTTTCATCGAGGGATTAATACATGTATATTATATGTAAAATATAAACATATGACCTTGATAAACAAATATACTTTCGAATATAAAATATGATATTAGGATATTTGTTCACGCTAACCTGATGGATACTATCTTGACTCCAGCAACCTAACGCTTGGCTGGAGCATTTGTCTACAAGACCTATATTTAAGCTCTAATACTAAATCATGCTTTGCGATTTAGTGGTTTAGTAAAGGGGTCATTGATATTTTCTGTTGCTACTTTACATGTACTTTGATATCCTACAATTAAGCGTATATCTCTAATTGGGTGATATTTTACTAAGAATGCGTGCTTGGATTTGTGATGTGCTAGGTTAACAGCTTGAAATTTATTGCAGTATTGTCACAAAGTAACTCAATGATCCTACATTGCTAGGTACTATACGAGAGGAGTTCAGTCCGCAATTTCTTAATCAAACATGCTTCTTTGCTTGACTTTGAATATTGCGATGTACTTTCAGATACATTGGTAGAATAGAAACTAGCGATCTTCTGCCCGGAACTCCTCAGTCTTGCTCCGCGTTGAGACAAAACACATACCCAGGCCCAGGAGCGATAATCGTCTCTACGTCGGTTTGAAAGCGGCATCGGTGTACCCGGTGACGCTCATCATCTCCACCATATACAAGAAAGCATCTGGTTCTTCTCCAGATGCTTCAAAGATGCGCTACAATCCAGTGGTTCTCCACCTGGATTAAAAGCAGTATCTACTGTGGTTATACTCAGTGCATAAGACACATCAGGTCTAGTGCATAACATGGCATACATGATGGATCCTATAGCCGAAGCGTAAGGTACATCCTTCATTTTGTTCATCTCAGCACTAGTAGTGGGACACTGTGCTCTGCTGAGTTGAACTCCATGTCTCATGGGGAGTGCCTTTGGGAATTACTCCATGTGACTCTTTGCAGTACCTTGTTCACATAGGTGTCTGACAAAGTCCAATTAGCCTTGATCTCGATGGATCTTTAATTCCAGAAAGTATATGTTATTGTGCTTCGCCTAAGTCCTTCATTGAGAAACATTTACACAGCCAATCCTTGACTGAGTTCAGTAACTCTACGTTGTTTCCAATGATAAGTATGTCATCGACATACAGGACTATGAATGATACGTAACTCCCACTTACCTTCTTGTATACACAAGATTCTTCTTCGTTCTTGATGAAACCAAAATCTTTAATTGATTCATCAAAACGTAGATTCCAACTGCGGGATGCCTGCTTAAGACCATAAATGGACCTTTGCAACTTGCATACCTTCTTAGGTCCTTTAGGACATGTAAAGCCTGGAGGTTGCACCATATACACATCCTCCTCTAAATTTCCATTCAGGAAGGCAGTCTTTACATCCATTTGCCATATTTCATAGTCATGAAATGCAGCAATGGCTAAGATTATCCGGATGGATTTAAGCATAGCCACTGGCGAGTAGGTTTCGTCATAGTCCACGCCGTGAACTTGTTTGAAACCTTTCGCTACAAGTCTAGCTTTGAAAACATCGACGTTTCCGTCTTTATCATGTTTCTTCTTAAATACCCATTTACATTCAATAGGGCGAACCCCATTTGGTAAATCCAACAAGGACCAAACCTTGTTCTGGTACATAGAATCCATCTCAGATTGCATGGCTATTTGCCATTTGTCAGCATCCTTGCTATTTATCGCTTCTTTATAAGAAGTGGGCTCGTCACTTTCAATGATGAAGGCTTCACCATACCAGCGCTCTGGTTCGTGACGATCCCTGTTGGATCTCCTAAGGGTTGGTTCTTCCATAACTTCTTGTGGATCAAGGACTGGATCTTCTATGAAAGAAGGTGCCAATTCTTTAACAATTGCGTCAGATGTGCCATTGGATGCATCGACATTGACTTCTATCAACGAGCTTCATCAAGATGAACACCATTACTTCTAGTCCTTCTGAACAGATATTCCTTTTCAAGGAACACTCCTGTCTTAGCAATGAAGATTTTATTCTCATGCTTTAGGTAGAAGTAGTAACCAACTGTTTCCTTTGGATATCCTATGAAATAGCATTTATCGGATTTGGGCACAAGTTTATCCTTTGTTAATCTCTTAACATAAGCTTCACAACCCCAAATCCTGAGAAAACCCAACTTGGGAATCTTCCCAAACCACAGTTCATAGAGGAGTTTTTCTCTCTTGTGAAACTTTTGTTGGACATTTGATGTTTAAGGTAGTGTCGGCTTAAGTGCATATCCCCATAAATTAAGCTGGTAGATCGGATAGGCTCGTCATAAGGCCGAACCATATCGAAGGGTTCGATTTCTCCTTCCAGACCATCGTATGTTGGCGTTCACGCGGAGTGAGTTGTGAAACGATACACTTCTAAGATGAGTATTGAACTTCATTGAAGCTCAAATATTCTCCACCTCTATCGGACAGGAGAATCTTTATTGTCTTGTTCAATTGGTTTTGTAGCATTTGGAACTCCTTGAATTTCTCAAAGGACTGGAGTGTTTGTGTCATCGGATACAAAACATATCTTTTGTAATCTCGATGAATGTAAATGAAGTAACGTTATAACCTCGCCTTTGAGATGTGTTAGATTCGCCCGCATGCACCCGGAGTGTATGATCCCCGATAAATCTTTGCCCTTTCTGTTAGTCAAGAAGGGTGATTTAGTCATTTTACAAAGGCAAGATTCACACTTATGTCGTGTTATGATTCATAATCGAAACCTTAGTATCCACCGGAGTAAGGTTCTTGATTAGGTTCTGGATTAATATATTGATCTGTGATACTTACGCAGGTTTGTACAGTTTGCAAGTAATTAAGAGCTTATTCCGTTTAAGTTTATGTTATATTTCGATCATCATGTCTAAAAGCGAATAAGACCATTTTGAAGGAGGCGGTACCAAATACTGCCCATTCACGAGGTGATCCCCAAATTCACGACCGGGATCTATTGAAAATGAAAACCCATCATTATTCAAAGCGAAGCGGAAATAATATTCACGCAGAATTAGGTGCCAGTAAAGGCGGAGATAAGTTCAAAAACAAGGCCCGTGAGCAGAAATTTAAAAGCGATGGATCCTACGCAAGACTGACCCGGCGCCATTCCCAGCGTGGAATCCATATCCCTCTTTAGTCTTCTTGAAACTTTGAGTTCCTGCGTATTATGACAAATATGAGAACGCTGACCGGTGTCTACTCGCCCCACAGTAGAATTAGAAGTTGTACAAACTTCAATGACACTCTGTGCAACCGGGCTAACCATTCTTCTATCATCTGTGAACTTCTGTGAGTGGAGCTTCCATTGACCTAGGTTCCCATGAATAATGACATTTGTCGTCCGCACCTTTAGTGTTCCCTGTCAGCTGACTTGGGATTCCTCGAACCCTTGGCTTTGCTGGTAACCTTCTTCTTCTTCTTGAATTTCTTCTTGTTTTGGACCACCAAAACAGAAGAAGTAGAGGTTTTAGTCTTACCCAAGTTAAATCACCGGCGTCGTGATCATCTTATGCAATTCATTGAGATAACTCAAACTTGTGCATATTGAAGTTCACTGACAAAGCTGGAAAATTTGTCTGAAGAAGACCGAGGATGAGGATCCCACAGCAGTTCTTGAGACAATTGCCCAAGCGTTAGGTGGTCGATCAACGAGCCAATCATTTTAATGATATGAGGGCTACATGACTGTCCGTTCCCAGTACACTAGCATCCCACGGAAACACAGACAAATCGTATGCTATTCTTTCCCTTTAGAATAATTCCTCGAGTTGCGGTATATGTCTCTGCCACCTTTTCATATTGAATTTGGAGCAGAGGTTCACTATTAGCTGACATGAGACATTGGACAATACATCATCATACTTGTGCTTTTTGAGGATCCTTTCCTGATGGGGCGCTGTCATTAGGTTTCGGAGGAACCTTAGTGTTGTCACGTATTCAGTTCTCTGCTAGCTTGAGAATAATCCTCAAATTTGAGACCACTCGTCAGAAGTTTGAGTGTCTGCACTTTTCAAGTCTTTGTGACAGTTTTTTATAGTAATGTAGTAGCGGTAGCCATTAAAATTCTACAAAGAATAAGTAAAATAGAACAGAATGGAGTAAACTATCATGCACTAACACTTACAAATAAATTGTAAAGTAAATACCCCAATACTTCAAATCTCACGAAATATATTAGTATCAAGATCTATTATGCTTAAATCAAGCGACAACCTTTGCATACATAACTTTCTTGTGTCGTTAGCATACTAATCAAGATGCTACCGACTTTTTGTATCTCGAAACAAACCGGTTAAGCGTACGATTAAACCAAAAATTACTTGGAATGATCATCGAAACCCAGCGTTAGGTAAATGCTAACATGATCCATTTCCTTATCAAAGTACAAGAAAATTGTAACACTGCCGTCGCGGTGTGTCGGATATCTGACGATTTCTAACTTTAAAATTGAAAGCTTGATACGTTGCTTAATTTTAAATTGGTGAGATTATTATTACTTTCCTTTATTTACCATGCAATGCGTAGCACATAATCAAAGCATATGTACAATATGAAAAATAAAACAAATAAATGCAAATTCAAAGAGGTGTATGGTATGAATACAGGAGCCTAATGCATTTCAAAACTTAATGCATTTATTTATTATAATTCTTTGTCTTGCAAACATACGAGTCTCCTTTGAGCTCCGTCTTGAATTACAATTCAAATACTAATCCCAACTTGAGCAGCATGCAAGCTTGTGGGAGAAACAAAGAAAATTAAATAAAATAAAATAATATGACTCAAATGGTCATATCTGACAATCTGATACGGACGGAAAAACCACAGATCAATATCGATACACCTCCATTCAGGAATTCCATAACAATATATGGGAAAAACATTAAAACAAATAATGCACTTAATGTCACATATATTAAATGAAATAGAAAATAATTGTGCTCATAATTGACTAATTAATTACCCGTTATATTACAGTGGTATCAATTAATATAAATTTAAATTCAAAAGTATATTCACACATGATTAATGATAATTATTACAATAATTACCAACCTCATAAATTATGGAATAATTGCCTGAAGTAATTAACTCCAAAATTTAAAATTCAAAAGTTATCATGAAAATATTTTCAAAAATTATCAATTAATGAAAATAATTTTGAAGAAATATAAATCAAATTAATTCCATTCAAGATATATATTCAATCATCATCTTAATAAAATTTATGATTTAACATTTAAAACGAAATTAATATTGCAATAATTTTAAAACAAAAAATAATTACATAAAATCGTTTGGGGTTTTCTAAAGCGGGCGGCGAACTTGACGGCAATCATGAGCCTCGGCCACCGCATATGACCACTTGGCACGGCGGTACCATAGTAAGACCAATGGGCTACGTCGGTGGCGGGCGTCAGGCCGACACCGGACGGCGCCCGGGAGGCCGTTCGCGAAGTTAATCCGATTTTGGTAATTCATTTGATTTCGGTTTTCGGTGTAATTGCGAAATTTAAAAACAGTTGGAGGCTCTAAAAAATTCAAAATTCTGGGGATTTTCTTGAACATCAACAATATCATTATTTGAACAATGTTAGTTTATCAAAAACACTTCTAGTTTTAGATTAAACCCAAACAATCAGAAATTCAATTTTTTGGGTACCTAAAAAATTCAAAAAAATCTGAAAAAACTGGCATGAACCTCAAAGGGTCTAAAGAACACACAGTTTTTAATTTAAGTAATTTTCACAGAAATTTTAAACCTCCCTGTAAAATAAAATAATTCTACCTCAAGAATTAAAATGCAAATTAATCGAATTTTAATCCCTTTCATTTCATGAAACAATTAAAATAAACTTCAAATAATCAAAATCAATACATGGAAGTGATGATTCAGCCATGTAAAACATATATTAAAATGGGCTGATTTTTTCATATTATATATTCATCGATTGAATATATAAATCATGAAATAATCAAAATTAACTAACAACTATGTGACCTACCTGATAAAACTAGATAAAATACATTAAACTTGAGTATAGGCTCTAGAAGTGCTTGTTAGATCTAGTATGAATTTGATAAATGATAAACACCAATTCATACATCCCGGATTCTCGAAATAATATAAATTAATCTAAACATAAAATGACAAATGTATGAATACAAGAATTACTTGCATTTCCAGCGGAAGCGGATTAGACCCAATTCCCCCACACGTGAATTACCTGGCAGTAAAAGCCCCTCAAGATCCTCTCAATCTTTTTGTTATTCAACACTGACTGAGATGTCCTCTAGATTGCGCTGAGAGGGAATCGAACAGGAAAGCTTGAGCTTTCTTCAGAATTTAGTGAAATGTGAATTGGAAGATGAAATCTTCCAATTCTCTAGAAGAGGCTATTCTTTTGAGGGTAAGGAGGTTTTTAAGATTCTTATGTCGAAACCTAATCCCCTCTTTAAATACCGTCCCAAAATTCCACTTTCGTTCGCCTTCGTTAAAATCGAGTTTAACTCGTTAGCTTAGTGAACAAGTTATGAACTTCTACTTAAATAATGAGTTACTAGTGAGTTGTTCTATTTTAATTAACTTAACAAATCAATTAAAATACAAGCGAGTCACTATCGGAATAAGCTTGTCAAGTTATTCATAGATCCTCGATTGGCAATTGATTAAACTTGCAAGTTTAACCAATTGTTCATCGACATATATATTTGACAAATATATAAATATTGAAAATACATTTCGATATACAAGTCTCGTTTAATTTCATTCATGAAATATTATTCGAATATCATTGTATGTAATGTGACCTTACAGCTTTCCGGATAATAGTAAGTTGTATAATAATAATAATTGACCAATTATTATTATTATAAAATTAATAAGTAAGATCTATGATACTTTCATAACCCCTTAAATTATCATGAGAACCACTAGTAATATACATTACTGAGTGAACACTAAGTTCCGGTAATCACATTTAACCAACCCGGTAAAAATGAATTGATACCTGATTGTCGCTTGGCAGGCACAATAAAAGAGAATCAGAGAATTCGTTGATTTCTGACATAGGCTTCCTCGCTAATATCAGACTTTGTCTTTGTTCTCTGACATCAACAAGGATATAACAAACACTACGAAATATATAAAATATTGAACCTTGGGCTCCTCCTCTTCCATGTTCCTCAATTGTGAATGTATTAATGACTTCTGAAGATTTCTTTGCATGTAGCATCACTCGAGCCATCTCCTGAATAGTCCTATTTTTCCTTTCCACAATTCCGTTACATTTGAAAGTGATAGAGTGAAAATTCATGCTTTATTCCTTCCGAGCTACAAAATTCATTGATCATGGAATTCTCGAATTCCTTGCCATAATCAAACCAGTCTGATAATATTCAATCCTTCTCCTGCAGCCTGGGCGGGTAGCAAGTTGTTGAAAGGCATCAAAAGATTTTTCTCTAATGAATTCAACTCATGTATATCTCGAGAAATCATCTAGACAAACATAGAATACACTTGGAGCCTTGACATTCTTACTTTCGCATTAGCCATGTCATTAATTTTTGTGTTGTAGGTAGTAATTATTTAAATCCTCCTCCGTCTTTAAAGCCTCCCAGCGTAATTAGGTTATTTGGAGCCTTGACATTCTTACTTGATCCATGTATCACGGTCTCTAGTATTTCCCATGCTTCCTTGGCAACACTGCATTTGCTAATAATTTTGAATACACTTGGATCTATAACTGTTGAAATGGGTTAGTACTTGTATTGTTTCCCAGGCGATTCATCTTACTGGTCTAGTCACCTTCTTCTTTACCCTCTTCCTCCCTCACTTACTGCGGCGGCTTGAGTAGGGCGTGTCAATCAGTGAGTCTGACCTTCACGATTTTGGTATCAACAGATTTCAAAAATGCAGTCATCCTAGCCTTCCAGTATGGATAATTCTTCCCATCCAACAGGGGAGGTCTCGTGATTGACCCTCCTTCCTTATTTGCTTTCATAATCCATTGTTCACTACGTCTCACTGCGTATCGGTACCCGCTCTCGATATCAAAAAGTGAACTCAACCGTGAAAGCTTGACAAGTGTCACATAGCAGTTCTTACGACAATTGATACAACTAGTGCGAGTAGCAGCGTGTAAATAAAAGAATGTAAAGTAAATGACACAGAGAATGGTAACCCGATTGAGTCTGGGTAGCACCTAGATGCGGGGGGACGGCCTTCGGGGAGAACTTTCACTGTGATATGAAAGAATTATAGAGCGGACTAGTCGAATGCTCCCTTCTACTTCGCCCGAAGCTACTCCAAATAGCTTCTAAGACTAGGATCCACCTATCTTCTATTCTCCCTTGTCAACACTCTCCCAGTGTTCGACTTACAATAATCAAACAAATAAAAGCTCTCAATGATTGTTATAACAATGTGTTATAAACAATCGTACATCAGTTAGAAGATTAGAGAGTTCTTCTAATATAAATAGGCCTACACTAAAACACTAATTGTTTGCTCTCGAATATGCAAGAATGCTTTGTAGAAAATAATATGTGAGGTGCACTTCAATTCTTAATATCATACAGATCTTGCTTTATATAGTGTAGGCTCTCTAAGAACTAGGTCTTCAATTAAGGTAAAGGTGTTTGATATGAGATCGAAAACTTTTCATAAAACACAAAATTAAGCTTAGCAAACTCTATGACTTTGCCTTACTCCTTTAATGACTTGATCTTGAGAATATCTTTTGAGATATTCACATATCGACAAGATATTTAAATCTACTGGCATAAATTCAGATCATATTTTGCAAGTGGGGCAATCTGCCCTACTTATTTAACGCGAGTAAGTAGATGATATATTCATCCGTGCTAGCAGATCCAAATGCCAACTATTACAATAACGGGGTTCTTGAAAAAAATTTATCCAATAATAATCTGGCATGACAAGAATGCAGATTCAATCGTTTGGCAACTCATCAATCCAAAAAGGTTTGTTTTAAGAACATATCATATTACATACGGAGTATTAATCATAATTTATGACAAGTTTATTTAATTTCTAACGAGAGTCAGGTAATTCAAGTAGTTATCAATGAAAAATTAAGGAAATTCTAATTTGAAAATAAAATATTGATGATCACCAAGAATAAGATTTAATTTTCCAAATGGTCCCGGCGATTTAGTCCCTGTAAGTGACATCAGTGCGCAAATGGTCTCTATAATTGGGTATCGGGTGAAAATTGGTCCCTAAAATAATTTTGGGAGCTACTTTTGTGTCTAATTTGGTATTTTAGGGAATTATTAGGCATAAGTAAAAATTATTTTTTCTTTGCAATCCGCTAACACAGTGCTTTGTTACCCAAATATTACCTTTTAGATGTGAAAATATTATTATATCCCTCAATTTTTAATGGTCGTGTTTGAGAAAATTTTAAGTAGAGATATAATAGTCATTTTGCATTCTTTTATTTACTACTCGTTAGGACCTTGACTTTTACCCGTGCTCGAGGTGGCGATTTTTGATTCCAAATTGAGTTTGGTTTGATAGTCTCTCTTCAAATCAGTTGGTAGAATTAATCTCATATGAAATTACGGTTGATTTGGAGTCACCGCGTAGAGTTAGGCTTATGGTGATAGGGATGAAATTGAGTCTGGTGGTGATTGGGGTTTGTAGTCTTCGCCATGGGTTCGAAATTGGAACCACCCCCAGGCGTGCGGAACCTGAGAGAGAAATTTGGAAGGTTCTAGGGCAACACTCCACTCCTCCCACCCCAGGTGCTTGCGGATCGAGAAGGGCGAGGAGGTTGAGCCCTTCCACTTAACATTTTTGTAGGGTTTATCCTTGAGACATTTTGGTGTTCCCCTTACTCCTTCCCAAAAAAGGATAGGTATTAGGAATGTTAAAACGCCTCTATATAAAGAACTTTCATTTGGATGAATTCTTTGCTCGTTACTTTGTAGAAAGGCAAAAAAGCTCTCTTTCTCCTTTCATTTTAGTCGACTAGTGAGTTGAAGATGTCTTGCTTTGTTGGGTTTTAGAATGTAAAATAATAATTACAAATAAACCCGAAATCGAGGATTCTCACGAATAATATAAAAATAATAATATACAAGTGTGTACCTTTCTTGAGAGTTTGCGTGGAATATATATGAGAGACTTTGAATAATCAAAGTAGATTGTCTCTAAGAATAGTCAATACCAACGTATAAATGAACCCCTCCGTGAGCTTTACAAGAGCTCTTTAAAATATTAAACTCTAGACGAGATTGGGTAGAAAAATCCAATGAGATTTTTTCCACCTAGAGAGAGAGAGAGAGAGAGAGTTTTGCCTTTTTGCTTTTCATAAAAGAACAAAAGATAATTTTCTTCTCGGAAGTGGCCTTTATAGGCACTAAAATCTCTCTACTTTTAGGCTTTGAAAGAAGTGGCAAAAACTCTTCCTCCTCTTGAGAGTGGGCTATAAGGATTTCTAGAACACTTCCCATGCTTATCATTAAAATCAAAGCTTTATCTCATTGTAGTTAAGAAAATTTTGAAACCACTTATTAATTATGTTGAATATCATATTAATATATAGATTAGCGGACTGCAATGGCAATATGACCCACAATGTCAATCGAGTTAATCTTAATATATATTAATTGTCAATAATTAACATATCCGAAGTTATTATTATGTAAATGTTAATCGATTGTACAATCTAATTGTTCAACGGGCATATATTTATGAGATCTAACGACTCATATTTCCAGCCAACTCGGCATACTTTGGCGATTGTTGTAAAGCGAATACTTATTAATCAATTACATCTGACACGATCTCTCGTACGTAATTTCCAACAGTCAAGCTATGGTAAGATTTGTCTCACCATACTCTTGCACCTGTACTTTTCTTGATGGTATGAAGTGATGTGATGCCGATGCAAATGCGAGGTTGTAACAAAATCACCGTGAGTTCTCGAACTTTGAAAATCTAAAGCATTATATATGCAGTTTATGCGAATTCCATCTTGTGTACAAGAATTCACAACTACACTTGTAGTATACAGAACTCAAGTCTTTTATAATCCTCCAGTTATTGAAGACGTTTAGACAATGTCAAAGTACATTACTCCTGTAAAGTGAAACCAGGTCACTTAGGTCTAAGAATTTTCATTTAACATAAGTTCTATGAGAAACTTCTTAGGACACAGATATACAATCTTCTAAGTTCTCATAGCGGTCAATGTCCATTATCACGGTTGAAACCATTTCACACCGTATACCTATGTGATTGGTAGGTAAAGTTCTCCTTTACGATCCAAGAAGCGTGGTCAGACAATCAAAACTATACTAATCAATGGTGTTCTATTCCAATAGTAGATGCAGATTAGGACCTGATATCATTGTTTTCTAAATTTTGGATAGACAAGTTTCTTGTTTGAATCCTTAACTCCAAACACCTCTCTAGAAAATTTTATATTGCAAATGGAATATATTCATTACTCGTGGTAATGATGCATACATACATATTATATATATATACGTATTGATCATAGTTCCGAAATAAATTATATATATTTGAATTTTGAAGCTTAAAATTCAAGCATTGTCTTACAATCATTTGACATATATAAAGAAAAAACCAAACCATACAAGACTAACACCACTCCAAGCGTGTCCTTAAGACCAGTACTATGCATGTATTTATCATGCATCTTTGAAGCGATGGTTTGATTAATGGATGCCTTTCATTACCATTGGTCGGAACCTTACATATCATAAGATCTCCTCTATCGGTTATCTCCCGAATAAGATGATACTTCTGATGCGTACTTGGATGCGTAATGTGATGCTTGGTGCTTAGTTTGATCTATTGCTCGATGTTATCCTGATATATTCCGTTGTGGACCTTCAATGCTAGAGTACTACTCTAAGTTCTCACAAATTTCTTGATCATAGCTTTCCTTCACAACCCGAAGTTGTAATGTACTCGGCTTTTGTTGTCGAGTCATTCTGATGTCTTCAACACTCTTACGAGACGCGCGCGTAGATTCGAGCGGAATACATAACCAGATTGAGATCGACTATATCGTCTCTATTAATTTGGAAAGGCGGCATTGGTGCGACCCTCATCGATAACTTTCATTACCTGTAGTATATAAGGAACATATCTTTTGGTCGCCGTAAGTACTTGTATGGCACTTATTTCTGATTCAGTGATTTTCACTGAACGCCGTTGAGTCGCGGCTTGTTACACCACGAGCGCACGTCGTCTAGCGTGTACAACATGGCATGAAGATGGATCTATGGTCATAAGGAAAGCCCTTTTCGTCCTTTTCTCTTATGACCCACCGTTAGTGGGACAATTGAAGCTTGGTGAGGAAGCGATACCATGTCTTAACCGTTTTGATTGTAACAAGAATGTATTGAGCTTCTCCTAAGTCTTTCATAGAGAAATACTTACATAGCCATGACTTGACAGATTCAAGCATAGGTATCTCGTTTCCCTATGATCGTGTAATAAATGCACAAAGCGGGACTATAAATACAGTATTGCTAACTTTCTTGTATATGCAAAGAATCTTCTTCGTTTTTAATGAAACGAAATTCTTTGATTGAATCATCAAAACAAAAATTCTAACTTCTTGATGTTTGCTTAAGTTCATAAATGGATCTTTGTAGCTTGCATCTTAGGATTCCTTAGGGCGTATAAAGCTTTGGAGATTATGTAAATGTACCGTCCTTTATATATTTTCATTAAGAAATACGGTCTTTCACATTATGCGAGATCATATAATCACTAATAATTAGCATTGTTAGATATTCGAATGGATTTAACCTTCAAAACTGGAGAGAAAGGTTTCGCCATGGCGATTAAACCGAATTTGTTTGGAAACCGCAGCTCTAGTCCCCAGCCTTATAAACATGGACATTTTTCATCTTTATCGTTTTGCGTTTAAAAATCCATTGCGCTCGATAGATGCTTGCGCTTGAGATAGATATCAATGTGGCCAAACATTATTTTTCAGTGCATTGAAACTATCTCGGATTTCATGGTTATAAGCCATTAAGTACGACTACCATTCTTTCGCGAAGCCTTGTAGAGAAAAGGCTTGCCGCTTCAATTAAGAAAGATTCCACATACCGTCTATCGGGTTCTTGACGAGTTCTATCCGATCTTCTAAGGGTAGTGTGAGTCTCAGTTGGCTCGATCCACGCGGTTTCACGTGGTCGAGTTGAACTTCCTCACATATAAGAGGGCTGTTCGCCTCTGAGGTGAATCGATCACGTTCTCGATATTGACTTCACCGCTTCTCGTGAACAACTTCAAGATTCTCAACTGTACATATCTCTTGGCTAAGTATTCCTTCTCAAGGAAAGCGTCATTTCGTGCAATGAAAATCTTGTTTTCATGCTGGAGATAGAAGTAATACCCTTTGGTTTCTTTCGAATAACCAATGAAATAGCATTTCTCATATTTGGGTCTAAGTTTGTCCGTGATCAATTTCTTGACATAGGCTTCACTACAACAAAACTTCATATGACCAATCTTGGGACGGTTCCCAAACCACATCTCATGTGGGGTCTTAACTGTTGATTCATTTGGACATTTATTTGAGTGTGTACATGACGGTTTATGGCGTATCCAAAAGGCATTTGTGGCGGCTCGGATGTGCTCATCGTGGATTGAACCGTATCAGTAGTGTTGATTTCTCCTTTCGGATACACCGTTATGTTGGGAGTGTTCAGTGAGGAGTGAGCTTTGATACAATACCACACTTTTAAGATGCTTCAAATACATGACAGTATTTTTGTCATGCAGTTAACCATAATCGTTTATTGAGTTGGTTCTCGACTTTTTTCTAAAACTCTTTGGAACTTTAAAAGCTTCGTTCTTATGCTTGATGAATATATGTAACCATATCTCTGTAGTCATCGATAAAAGTGATGAAGTATAAGTAACCTCTCTAGTAGGCATATTCATTTGGTACATCGGTGTATGATGCCCAATAAAATACGTTGCCCTCTTGCCAAATGCTTAGTGAAGGTGATTTGAATTAAATGCTTGCTATGGCTTATGATTCGCATTGATCATCGGTTCAAAACAGGATGATGTCAAAATTCATCGGTATGCAATTTCTTAATCGTTTATAACTTATGTGACCCAGTACTGATGCAAATAGGAAGGATTGATTCATTTGGCTTATTGCTTTTATTATTTATGTTTGTAGATCTCAGCGTTGTATCTAATACATAGAGATCATTCTTGAGATGGCGTACCATAAACTATACTATTTCGGTAAATGAAACAACCCAACTTTTACTAATCTGACATAGCCATCATTTCAATTATTGAAAGCTGAAATGATATTTACGCTTAGAAGCGAGGTACATTGTAGACATTGTTTAGTTTAAGTACCATTCCTATTGGTAAAATTAAACAAACCGATCCATCAATGATAGCGCAACTTTTGCTCATTGCCTACCTGAGTCTACTTTATCTCGTACTCCCTTTCTTCTATTTTGTAGATCTCTGCTATTTTTACAAATGTGAGAGCCACATCGGTGTCAAAGCGCCCGTATGTCGAGAGAAGTGAAGTAGCTAGTGATCAACATAAATATATGCTTGACTTAAGTGGTAGTCATTTTCCTCGTCTCATACGTCATGTATTTATTGTCATTCCATGATTTGTTTATATATCATGTGGAAGAAGTGTCATGCATGTTGCATTTCTCTAAAGTGGAGTGGAGTATTTACAGAGTTATTATTCATAGGGGCTATTTGACTATTCTGAAGATGCGGCAAAATAATATAGTTTAGTTATTCATGTCATAATAAGTAATTCTAAAAATCATATAATGATTAATTTGTACTTACAATCCCTCTTGAGAAAGCGCACTAAGTATGCCAAGACCCTACATGATTGAGAGTCGAGCTGACAACACGCATACATTTCGAACCCCGATCACATGAATGGAGTGCACAGAAATGCTTGTCGTGACTATGATGACTCTTGGTGTATCTAAGTTAAATGCTAGGCGTATGGTAATAACATCAACGGTAAAATTAAGTCAATTGAAATCACAATTTAAGTAACCAGTCTACCGGCGTATTAGAGAATGAGTTAGATGTTCATAATAGTCGATCAATTGGGAATCGTATAGCACCCCATTGAAAGAAAGAGTCTTTAAGTATGATAAGTCTACCAATACAGTGAGTCAGCATAAATAAGGCTCATTCCAACTTTAGAGTGGTATGACAAATATATTACTTAATTTATGGTGGGATTAATTATATTTAACTAGTCTTATAATCAAGTTAAGCATATACACAGCGGTTATATATAACATAGATTACAAGCATAAATATAACACTAATAAGACTGTGATATATTATATAAAATCTGGTAGTTCTAAACTATGCAGTCTGCGATGATCTACCATCATTTTATGCGGCTCCTTGGATTGGTCTCGATTTTCAATTATTCATATTTATATTAAATGATAATAAATTGGAAGCATAGTACGAATTCTAATTCATTTTAGGCAAAAACTATCAATTCATTGTTTAAAAATATATCTAAGTCATATAAGCAATCTTATTTTATATCCATTTATCATTATGCTTATAGCATGCATTTTAATTATCTAATAATGAAATTAAACTATTTCATTATTATAGTTCTATAATAATAGTAGATAAGAACCGTATTTTAAAGAAACACCGAATAATCTAAATAAATGTAATAATAGGTGCATATTAAATCAAATAAAATATAGATTTAATTGCATAAGTGTAAAATATTCATAGCTATTTTTAAGTATTTTAACGAATTAATATTAAATAATAAATATTTCTAAAATACTAGTTATCGTAAATTCATTTATTTTTAAAGTTATAATTAAATTATGGATTCGATTTCGTTGTTGTGTGACCTCTTGGCTCGATCGATGCTTGATATATTAATTATATTAACCGAACATCATATTAATATATAGATTATGAATTTCTAGTAAAAGAGCATCATGACCACAATGTCAATCAAGTTAATCCTAATATATTAATTGTCATTTGTCCGACAATTTAACATATCGAACTTATTATTATTTAAATATAATAATCGGTTGTTGTCCCGTTATTCCAGCGGGCGTATATTTATGACATGTCTGTATTTCAACACTACCATTGAAGACGTTCCATATTTGGAGACAAAAGCTTAATTAAAATTCGATAAGGTTATATTCTGAGTTATCATAATGTATTTTTTTTTTTTTTTTTTTTTTTTTTTTTTTTTTGGAAGGATTTTCAATATATAATCTACCATATTTTTAATCTGATTAGTTATCAATTGGGGATGAACTTCACTTAATTGATATATAATTAACTTGAATTTGTAGTATGTCTATAATTTATTAATGAATGTTAATTGTTTCTAATAAAAAATAATAATACAATTTTGACTTAAAATAACAGATTTGTAAAGATAAATTCCCCTAATATATTCCATAATTATATCCCTAAATTTTAATTTCTTACAAATGAAAAAAATAACAACTTAATTTTGAACAAATATTATTGAACTACTTACTAAATATTTACCTATTTCCTTAATGTTCTTACATTTGACTTAAAGTTAAAGTCATTAATTTCTTTTTTCAATCCCAATCATCATTGATATTTATCAAAAACTATTGAATTTCTAACTGTAGAACATCAATACAGAAACCACTCTTATCTGTAAAAGTTCGAATTTTTTGTTATATTTAGTTATATACTTTATTATTACACTTCATCCAAATCACACCACATGTTTTATTTTAATTTAAGAAATAACTAAAAAAATATTTGTCATGACATTAATAAACTAAAACAAAGAAGGCCACAAAAAAATCTCACATAATTTACATATTCAATTTTTATAATATTTATATTAAATTTGTACGTTTCTACCTTATCCATTTAGACCACATGTTAAGAAGTAAATATGGAAACAAATATAACAATTGAAAACAAACTATAAACGATATTTAAATATTCTTTTGATAAAATAATTTATTTTGGATATCAAATGTAGGTACATTGACTATCTTATTTTTTCATACTATCACATTTTAAAAAACTCGAATTACTATTATATCAATTTATTTCCCTTTTGAAAACTATAATCAGAAACTTCCAATTTATTATTTCATTATAAATTTAACGAATTATAACCAAGAAAGCCACATAAAATATATAATTTACATACTCAGTTTATAGAGATTTTTACATTAAACTTACTTGAGATTTTTAATCTTATTCATTTAGACAACATATTAAGAACTAAATATAGAAACAAAAATATAACGGTTGAAAACAAACAATAAACAATATTAAAAAATTCTTCCATAAAATCTTTGACTCCGGTCTTTGGATATACATCACCCATATATAATGTCTGAGGAATTGGATTGTGATTCAAAATATGAGCGAATTTCAAGCTTTTTATTTCTTTAGTGATCACTTAGTACAGAATTCAGTCACCACTTTGATTATTTAACATTTTAAATTTCTTTATAAATAAGCTTTGATAAATGTAGGTAATTATTCGCTATATTGTTAACGGAATTTTTATATATGAGAGTTTACGTCGCATATAATAGATTCGATTATTTTCTTCAAGTATAATTTTGAATTATATAAAAAGTATTTTTACTCTTAACTACATGTTTTCAATTCATTATTTATACTTATAAAATATATTATAAAAATTAATGGATTAATTTGCGCGAGTTAGGCATGCTTAAATAACAGTGAAATATAATTTAGTTTGTGCGCAAATAGTAGTGAAATATAATTCGTTCACCATGCTGTTTTTCATACGAACACAGTTTTAGAAAAACCGAATTTATAATTATATTCGTTTCTTTTACCTATTTTTGAAAAGGTAAAGTTTGGGAACCTTCCAATTTCATTATATATATTCAGACATCTTCCTTGATCTCTCCTAATCCACCTGTCTGAATACCACAACACCACCCCCTCCCCACCCACCCCCACCCCTTTATGGGTTCTTCATTCTCATTCTTGACCACAAAACCACCATCTCCACCTCGACAAACAACCCTTGATGATTTACCAGAGAGCTGTGTAGCATCTGTTCTTGAACACCTTGACCCTCAAAAGATTTGTCAACTTGCAATGCTCAATAAGGCATTTGTTAACAGCTAATACTGATTTGTTTAGGAATTGAAATTGCAAGGAATTATGAGATTTGACAAGGGTGTTTCTTGAGTGTGGTAATCATGAAGATGAGGGAAAATTGTGCAAGAAAGATGTTTATGCTAGGCTTTGTAGGCCTAATTCGTTTGATGGTGGCCTAAAGGTGAGATTTTTTTTTCATATTTTGTTGTTTTAATTGGATTTGTTGTTGTGTTTTTTCAATGCTTTTGATGGGTTGATGAGTTGAATATTAGAGGGAATATTGATATTGTGATATTATCTTCATGTTGGAAATGAAATGAATTTTATTATTATTGATTTGTTGAAGTTTTTATTTATTTTTTGTTTTGATTGATTATGTTAGTTTTGATTAATAGAAAGGGAATCATAGCTAGGTTAATGGACAATTTTTTTGAAGAATTTTAGATTTTGGAATCCCTATTCAATGACTTTACGTGTATTTGCTAGATTGGATATGTTTCAAAATTGAGTGGATTAATTTTGTTTTACATTGTGACAAAGGTTTTTGATGGTTCTTTATGAGATTGTTGGTCTTTGACTTTGTTGTAGTGGGCTAGATTATATTAGTTTCAATAAATAGAAAGGAAATCATTGCTAGATTTTTGGAAAAGGGGTTTGAAAAATCGAAGAATGTTAGATTTTGGAATCCATGTTCAATGATTGTATGTATATGTATTTGCTAGAGGGGATATGTTTCAAAATTGTTCAATTCATTTTGATATTATTGAGAAAATGGTTTTTTATGGTTCTTGATGAGGTTGTTGGTCTTTGGCTTTGTTGTAGAGGGCTTGGTTGGATAAGAGTACAGCTAGAGTTTGTCTGTCTGTAGCTTCCAATGGATTGGCTATAACCGGGATTGAGGATCGGAGATATTGGAGCAGGTTACCAACCGATGAATCGACGTGAGGCCTTGATCTGCGTTTGTTTCTTTTATTTTTATTGTGTGTGAAAATGGATATGTCATACTATATGATTGATACATGGGTTTTGCATTGGTCGATCAAGTTCAACTTTTCATGATACTTCATTGTTGTAATTGAAAATAATAATAAGGAGGAGGGTTGTATTAGGCATCGACAGCCCGTGGAAAACCTTTTCAATACCCTATTATGAATATGACACAAGATGACGTATTCATATAGCCGATCCCACTTAGTGGGTTAAGGCTTAGTTTTGTTTGGGTTTTAATTGAAAAGAATAGGTCTTTTGGTGTTCATTTCGCCTTTGCTGTGGTGACTAGTCAAGTGATAGAAATTTTCCTGTTTATTAAAAGCTATAGCATAGTTCTGATTTGTATTAGTTATGGCATTATTAATATGGTCTTGTTAATTCTTCCTCCTCTATAGTTGGTTAGAGGTATATATTGGATCTTAAAAATGTCTGACATTCTTTTTATTGTACTTGTTCTATGTCATGCTCTTCGTGTTCAGTTATACGAACACACTGTGATTCTCATTTTGCCTCTTATGGTACTTTCGTGTCTCATCACAACACAGTAGCACTTGTTTTCCAATCCTAGACAATGCAATACCATATACGTCTAAAGACTTTGAACCTTGTTAATAATTGATGAGTATTCATTGATATCGATTTCTCTTCTTCTATGTAGATTCTATTCGGTAGCTTATCTCCAGCAAACCTGGTGGTTTGAAGTTGATGGGGAGGTCGAGTTTCCATTCCCACCAGGCTCCTACAGTCTATTCTTTAGGCTGCAACTAGGACGTTCGTCCAGGAGATTTGGTCGTCGGATTTGTAACACCGAGCACGTTCATGGCTGGGACGTAAAGCCCGTACAATTCCAGATCTCGACTTCAGAGGGCCAGAAAGCAACGAGCCAATGTTACTTGAAAGAACCTGGGAAATGGATTCTCTACCAGGCCGGCAATTTCACGGTGAATTCTAGCAACCCAACAAGAGTAAAGTTTTCAATGACTCAGATTGATTGCACACATACAAAGGGTGGCCTCTGTGTAGACTCTGTATTTATATATCCTAGTGAGTTTGGTGAGAGGTTAAAGCGTTTTTAATTGCTCTTAATCTCTAGTTAGCGAGTAATATATGGTAGTTGTAGGCCTTTGGAACTAAGAGGGTTCTTGTTCATGGTAGCTCTTGTATATGTCCTTTGATGCATCCATCTAATTTGTAATGGATCTTTAAAAGGAAGAATACTCTGATTAGCCAAAAATCTTCTTTACTCCCTTTATTTCGAAAATATAGTTTAATTTTGAATTTTGACGATTGGTTTTTCAAATTTTAGCACTCTGATATATTTTGATAATAGTATTTTAATATTCTTAGTTTCTTAAACTTCAGCATACTTTAGGTTAATTTTTTATTTGACTTAATAACACATGTATTAGAAAATTGCGATTATGTTTTTAATTTATTTTTTGTTTATTTTTTATTATTAAATTATCATCAACTAATGATGGTTTGATTAATTGTAATTTCATTTACATATATTTTTTAACTATTTTTTGTTTCTTAATATATATGCAAATGGTAGAAGACAATTAAATGAAGCTTGAAGAAATAGCTTTCTAAACAAATATCAAAAATTGAGAATTTCAACGTATTAAACTACCAACATTGTAATTTTGACTTAATTTGTAATTATATGTGTTAAAGTAATATACTTCGTATTTCTTTAATTTTGATCATTAATAGACAAACTAGACATTTATGCTTCCGTCTTATTTTTGTATTATTTCTCTTTTTATACTTTTTTACTTTTATTGTTAGATTCTGCATCATATTCTTCAATACCCTTTTACTGGTTTGATAGAAACGGATCCAAGATTGTCTTGATTTTTACATTTTAATCCAAAGTGCCATCCTAGATTCTTCTTTATTTTTCTTTTTTATTTTAAATTTAGCAAATGGGAGTAATATAAACGATAAAAGCTCAAAGTTGTGAGAACAATATATTGCACCCTACACTGAAGTAAGAAGCCTAACATGTTAAAGTAAATGTGACTTTGTTCTCATCTGTCCTTGAAGTCACTACTACCTCAAATATATTGAGAACCATTCATAGAATCTCACCAACTATGGCTGTGAATTTTTCACTCCACTAGTACCAGGGAAGTGTTAGTTCATGTGCAGATTTTTTGCAACATCATCGATCATTTGTCACCATCCAGATTCTAGACTTCCTGTCTTGCTGTACCTCAAGATTTTTCATCCAACACCAAAAGATTAGGTGGCCCACCTCCATGCTATAATCGAGGTTCAAACTCATGATATCTCGACTGTCCTAGCATCAAATTCATCCCCCTTCGCATACATCTTATCGACACTGATAATTAATCGAAGGATTACAAAGAACATAGCCAGGAATTGCCGAAAGGTTGATATCAGATACCAAAACACTGAGATTGTGCAAACTATATTTGTTCTGCACACCCGAGGATTACTAATGTGTTCTTATGTCCACTGAGTACATGGATTAGACCTGGATTTTCAACAGTTGTTCAAAATTTCCTATACAGTATTTAATTTGACGCTCCATTGCTAATCCATTTGCATTCTAGGGATTTCTAGATTTGAGTCTCCTCCTCCAAGGGCTTAGAAGTAATTTGGCTCTTGCTTGATTTCAAGTAAAGTTTGAGAATTAGATGAGTTGCTGCTATGTGGAGCCTTGAGAACTCTAGCACTTCCTATTGTAGCTGCGCTACTTGCCATTCTCCCCCTAGCGTATGGAATGTTTTCGCCTTCTAATGTGTTGCTTGTCACCCTCTCTTGCAGCTTCTTCCTTTTACTCCCTATATTAACTGACGAGTTACAAAGCTTCGCAGAATAAGGGGATTGAGGAACCTGCATTCTTGATGTGATTGGAATTTCTGTCATCTGATCTCCCATGCACCGCTTCTCTTGCTTGATCATTCTCGAGGTTGGACTAATGGAAGAAGTATGGTTATCCGCGCCTCTGTATGGAAATGCTATGGTCACTTCTCTATCAGCCTGTAAAACTTCATCATTTATCAAACAAGAGTCTACGGATCCACTGCCACTGCCAGGACTGAAGCTTGTTGCTGTGAGAGTACCCTCTCTGGTTGACTGGCCCCGAACAGTCCCACACTGCGCATTCTTCTGGGTAGCTTTCGATGACTCTACTTGACTATAGTACTTCAAACACTCTGCAAATACATCCCAGTAGTTAGAACCTGAAATAGTAGAGAACGTGTGCAATCAACAAATGACAGTATGAACGGAGAGAATCAACAAATGACCAGTCCAATGGTCGTGCTATGAGAATACCGATCTTTCACAAAACTGATGAACTGAAACAACTTCACCACATGACAGTATGAACGGAGACAATCAACAAATGAACAGGATGAAAAAGAGAAGAAATTGCATAGCTTTGAATAATGTTTCTTCTGAAAAAATAACTTCAAGGTAACTGCAGGAAATTCGCATGATTACCAAGAATTTATCTACAGAGAAAGATTGTCCTAATCCATTGCTGTTCATATTTCTGTAATAGATGGTATTCTAATTTCAGCACCATTATACTAACATCGCATCTGCATTGTAATTTACCATGTACTTACCTAGTGGCCCTATTTTACTATGACAGCTGAAGGCCATGAGATCCCCCATGATATGGAAAACTTCAGCCATCTGTAAAACAGAAAATTACAACACGAATGGTGTAGCCATGCCTTCAAACTGAATACCAATGTAAAAAGTAAAAACAAAGACAGATATAACAACCTGCAAGCACCGAACATATCTATTTGGTAGTCCCAAGCCATTCACTAAAGGTAAGTCTATTGCCTTTGCTAAATGATGTCCAGCAGCCGCAAACCTAGATTAAAGACAACATCAGTGGTTATTCTGTTGAAATTAACCAGGTCCAGCACAAGCTTGTCCACTATGGTTCTGTACCATGCAACTTAATAGTTGCTTCTAAGACAGAATTACAGCAAGTCTATTGTCCTTGAGCAGGAAACTCAACTCATTTTGAAGGGTAAAAAGAACACAATCACTCATCTTTATCTAAAAGTCTCATTCACTAAAGGAAAGTCTATTATCCTTGCTAGCTGTCTTTAGTAACACAAACGAGATGGTGGACAACATCGAGGATTATACTGTTGAATCAACTGGGACCAGCATAACCTTCTCGACTATGTTTTCGTACCATACAACTTAAGCTGGTAGTTGCTAAGATAGAAATACAATGCCTTTCTTGCTTAACAGAACCTTCGTAAGCTGGTAGTTGCTAAGATAGAAATACAATGCCTTTCTTGCTTTAACAGAACCTTCGTAATCTCGATATGAAACACCACGACATACACTAGCAGAGTAGATGGACAGATTAGATTTAGCCTTGAGCTCTCTTAAGCTTTTTTCAATATTTTCTTTCTAGTTCTTTCTTCATGTCTGCAATTGTTATATTATTTCAATCTATGCCACTCTAGTCATTCCTCCCGATATCCGAATCTTGTTAATTTAAGTATTCCATGAAAATGTTGTCGTGGTGGTTTCTTATTGCTGCAACAACCAGGTAGGGAGAGGTGATTATGTGTCGGAGGACTGGAAGCAGTATTAGGTTGAGGTTGAGGATATGGTTTGATACAAGGAAGAAGGTGATGTTATGAACTAACAGTTATTTAATGGATAAAATAGACAGAATGAGCATTTTGGTATACTTCTGAAAGTTCGGTGATTTATGTAGCAAACTTGAGAATATCAGTGATCCAAGTGGGAATTAGCACAAAAGATGAGTGATCCAGGATTCCATATAACTATATTAGTACATAACAAATTGTGGCCATATCCTTACTGCATAAATTAAGAAATGGCATGAAAGCACCATATTTCACATGGATCAAGATATCGAAAAAAAGGTTCTATATTTTATCAACCTACAAATTATATTTCCTTAGACCAAGTGTTCCTTTTCAAAAAACAACTAGAGATAACACAAGGTGTGGAATTATGTGACGACAGAGATATTCCACCTCTGATTGTAATAATATCAATTTTTTGAAACAATATTTCAAAAGCATATTAAATTTTCAACTTACTTGTTACAATTTGATATGAAATCTTCTGCCGACGCCATATCAATACTCTGGCATTTCTCTGCGGCCTCAACTAATTGATTAACCTACGAAGACAAACATGAATTACAAATTATATGATTCCAATAATATTTTCCCTTGGAAGTCATAAAAAATAGAACAGATAAAAGACATTACTGAACTTCAAATGTATTATTTACACTAATTTCTTTCCTAAAAGCGTAATTTATAGAACAGAAATACCAGAAACTTAAAGTTCATATGCATTGAAGTTTTAAAAATACCTCTCTACATATTTCAAACTTTGGTAAACATTGAAACTCATGGAAAATGAATGTATCATTTAGTAACTTTAACAGACTAGTAGAACAAGATACCTGTGATGAAACCTGATGACGATTCAAAAATTCTTCATGCTTCAATGAACAGAATTCCCAGGATAGTATCTAAACGGATATTCAGGGTGTCAAATTAGGTCACTGGATGCTAAAGCCTAGCAGTTTATATGCAGTACTATCACTTACTTTCAAGTCCTGCCTGAAAAGGACACGGAGTTTCCCTTCACGAACGACACGTCCTTGTTTATAAACACTTTTTAGAACTGCTTTCTCATATTCTAACACCAAAAATCCAGAAGGAACCTTCCGTTCTTGAGGCACCTCAAGAAATAAGATCTCATCAACAAGGTCATTCAAAAAATTATTTTGAAAAACCCTTGGAAGTATCTCAAAATTTGCTTCTGAAAAAGGAGTAATTTAGGATTATCAAGGGACATAACCATGAAAGAGGCTATAGATGTAATATATTCTAGTAGAGGCTATAAATTCTTAAGTTGCTTGATTTGAGAAGAAGTTCTCCAACACAGATGTAAAGTATGAAAGTTAGAAAAAGATAATACACTTCCACTCTGCAATTTCCACTAGACTCATGTATGAATTAGAAGCAAAAATATTATATGTTAAAAGTCACCAAAAAAATAATTCCTCTATCACCTCTTAAGACTATGAGATCAAAACAACAAGATTTTTGTTATTCTTTGCACAAGGTCCCATTTCTCCAACGAGGAAGCCCTAATTGTACATAGTACAACTACCTAAAAGTAATAGCCAACAACAATGGAAGGAAAAAAATGTCAAGAGCGTTCACCCCAGAACAATGACAATACTCCCATATAACTACGCACCAAAATAAAAAGAAACAAAAATGGCCAAACTATATTCGACCAGATTGTAGTTAAATATCCGAATATCGGGATTTCAAGGTTGCTGCAACTTCGAAAAAATTGAACTTTAAATGTAATGTGATGGCAATATAATTAGCAGTGACTTAAGGGTAACAATGAACATCCATTAGACGAAAATCATTTGTAGAAAATTTCAGAAGACGCGTCATATCTACATAACATGATCAGCTTACCAAATCCTTTCCCTGATCTTGAACCACAAACATCACAGGCCCATCCCTCCTGCAACAAACAAATTATCTTGGTAATGCAATTGCTCATATAGCTTTACAAATCCCAGATTACTTAGTGAACTAGGAAAGAAATAGTACTCTTCTAACCTTGAACGTCAGTGGAATCACTGATCCATACTATAAATGAAAGATAATTCAGGAAGATATAATTAACTGGCTTCACAACTTACATTCCCAGTATGCATGAAACCCCCACGACCATTACTCCTGAGATTTTTATATAAAGAGAAGCACCATCTAATCTTAGCACCAGGAGCATAATACTCTGAGACAAGTTTATGCCAGTAAACAATATTATTGGCCTGCATAGAGTGATAACCTTGGTCATGATATTTCCATTGCAAGTTGAACTAGATAACAACACTTAAGGATCAAGATACTTTATATATGCAAACCGATCAATGGATAGATAAATCAGAGAAGATAATTTTGCTGTCTTTGTTGCTGGATTAATGCCTTAAGCTGCATGTTCTGATTTTGCACCTGCATGAGATCCTTCCTCAGCAAGATTTGCTGATAAAGATGCTGCTGCAACAGGTTTTCATGGTTCACATCTAATCTTGGCATTTTTGCTATATGATGTAGCACACTATGATCCTGCCTTGTGAGAGGTGGAGATACAATTTGATGTCCTTGTGTATTCGACTCAGAGGCAGCTGCAATTGAATGTTGCAACCTCTTCCTCTTCAGCCCATTTCGATTGTTTTCACCATCTTGGGAAGCAAGGAACCATGGCATGACTGAGTTGCTTACTCTGTTTGACTCGAGAGATATCAGAGGCGAGAGAAAATTGCCAGAAGGCTCATTGTTGGTATTTCCATTCATTTGCAGAGTAGAATTGTTGTGCATCAGCAAGCTGGTACCAGACACTAATGAATTCATGTTTGCATTTTGTCCATAAGGTGAGTCAATATTCCATTCCTCCATTCTAGATATGGAAGTCGGTAGGTCTTGAAATGAAGGAGCGATGACACTTTCTTTTTGAAATAATGAATTGAGAGAGTTTAAAGGCACTAATAAATTACTTTGGACCTCATTGTTTGGTGTTATACAAGGAATTCCTGTTCGATTGTCAAAGCACAAGTAATCCTCCATATCCAAATCACACAGCTCTAAAACAAGATGATCGTTTCTAAAGTAACAAAATACTCGATATAACCCTGAAGACCAGTAAATACAGACATACAAGTCAACAATGTAAATCAGGAAAACCATAGAAAGATTAATACAAACTAAAAAGCCCAAAATTCCTACAGCAGAAATCATTCAACAATTGACAACATTTTTTTAGCCAACCCTATAATGCAATCTGCCAGTCATGGAATTGTATCATCTAATAACTAGGGAAGACTATCAGCTACCGAAGGTGCAACATGCGTGTGAATAAGGTATTAAAGCAAACAACCTTGTCCAAAAACCATAACCACTAACATCAATAATCACTTTCTACTAACAATCATTCAAACTTACATCAAAATAATTCTACACATATGTATATGATAAGAGCATAGCTTTAGGAATCAGTTACGATTATACTAATCTGTATACATATCTGACGGTATTGTAACTGCTATAAATATAGAACCTCTGTTCATGGTATCAGAGACATTACTCTTACACAATATATAACCATCTTCAACATCAATTACATACACTCCATTGAAAAAGTACAATCATCGATGCATGGATATACATATACACAGTAGAGGACTCTCTTTATTCGCGGGTGTTCACTCAAACACCCAGTAAATTTCATAAATGAAAAATGACATCATAATTATATATTAGCTATATTTTTTACATTAAAAAATAACCATAATAGTAATTTTTTGTGTATTTTATGATTGTCCGACAATTTAAATCATGTAAAGTATAATCCGAACACCCACTACTAATGTCTTAGATCAGCCCCTGCATATATAAGCACATAGAGCACAACTTTCTTATGCATAAATAGTCATGAATAACACAATCCCAAGACACAACGAGACACGATAAAGTAAGCCGAATGATTTTGTCACTCCACCCGCTAACAAAGTCACCAAAATATCTATATAGTGTCGTTATAGAAAATTCGAGTGAAGCCGAAACTCATCACAAAATCGAAACCGGTACCTGATTAAAAAGCACACATTCAAATCATCAAACCTGTTCACATCGACAAACATTGCAAGAAATAATACATTATTGCTCAGAAAATCACAAACATATAAGCATGCATACGTATATATCACAAAACTATCACACATAAAACCCTAATCAGTCATTTTTACTCTTATTAGCAACAAAAAAACCCAAAAAACAACACCACTTTATTTTATAATCAAAACCAAATAAACCCATAAAATCAAAAATTCCAAATAATTTTCAGAATTTACAAAACTACCAATTTATTAATATAACTTCAACTTTTTTTAATACTAATAAACATACAAAAAAAGCAACACCAACAAATTTGTAATTAAAACCCAAAAAAATAGAAATTCCAAAGAGTTTAATTTTCTATGTTTCTATAACAAAACATAAGTTTAGACAAACAAAAAAATTACTAATTTTATCTAAGTAATAAACAAAAATAAAACGCAGGTTTGTAATTAAAACTGAAAAATAAATGAAAAATAAAATAAAAAATGCAGTTACTACAATTTTCTATGTTTCTATAACAAGAATCATACGTTTAGACAAACAAAAAAATTATTAAATTAATCGAAGTAATAAACAAAATAAAATGATGGTTTAGTAATTTAAACTTAAAAAAAAAAAAAAAAAAATGCAGGTTTAGTAATTTTCTATGTTTTCATAACAATAATTATAAGTTTAAACAAAAAATTAAGTATTAAATATTTATCGAAGTAATAAATAAAATTAAATAGCGAAAAAAAATGGAAATTCTAACCTAAAAAGAGGTACAGTTGACAACAAATTGGGACAGTGCTGTATATAGTAACTTAGCGGGAAGAATAAATGTTGTAACCTTGACTGGCTAATGCCGGATAAAGGGCCCACTGTTTTGTGAGTGGAAGAAATGGGGGTCACCGGACACATGGTTAATTTGCATCATAACTCTGAGTTAAATGGCAAAATATGATTCATTAATAAAAAGTTTATATCAACCATCTAAATATGAGGTCTATCGAGCGGTTCTGAGTATTGGATCAAAAAATATGTATTTTAGTCTCTCTTTTGACGAGGGTGATAAATTTTGACCGAAAAGATACAAAGGCAAATATACTCCTACTAAAACATTTAAAAGAATTTGAAAATTCTAAGTTGTCATCGGACACAGAGGAAGGCCTTGGTAGATATTCGAACGGTTTTACCATTTCGATTTTATCTCTCTTTTATAAGTTGTCAGACGCTAAATAACCAAGGGATCATTTTGATTATCTCCCGTAATTAATTTGTTATTACGAAGAGATTATTGCAAAAATAAAAAGTAAAAAATATTTATATATTGCTTTTCTAGTTGTTTCATGCTTATTTACTTATGTGTTGTTTGATTAAAATATTTGAATTATGACTTATGGCCAAAATTTATGAATTATCTTGATGAGTTTATTTCTATGTTTTTTCTAGGCTAAATTGCATACAAAAGACCGAATTAAGCGAAACTATTTCCCCCAAATAGACTAATTTTTCAATCCATTAAATAAGCACCTTGAGATGATTTTTGACAACTGAACTTTTGAAAAAAATAATTTGACACCTGAACTCCACTATAAGAGATAAACCTAAGGACAAAATAGACATTTTATATATATTACACTTGTCATTTTTTAAATAACAACCACTTAATTTTGTCAATATTTAATACAATAATTAATTTTAATTAATTAAATAAAAATAAAATAAACACGGCATCTTCAACCTTACACCCCACCTTTACCCTTCTTTCCCGCAGAAACAAAAAATGTACATTGATCGGATTTTGTCTCTCAAATTCCATGGCATTATGAAATTATTGGATGGCCACCTAACACGAAAAATTCTTCCACTTATATCCAAACTTACATATCTCGTGGTTAGTTTTAATGGAGTAAAATAACAATTATGGTGTCATGAACTAGGATTCTACTTAATATAATAAAAATAATAATATACAAGTGTGTACCTTTCTTCAGTGGATCACGCAGCTGTATCTCTATTTGATCGTAATTTGAATCTATAATTCTTGAGTCTCTAAGAATGGTACATACTCAATGTATGAACAACCTCCAAGTATTTTACTAGAGTTTCCTTTTAAAATATTAAAATGTAGACGAGGTCACAAGAATGGTCCACACCTGAACGCTTTTCCGGGTTAGTTTGCTATGGTGTCAGAAACATGCGGAGAAATAACTGGTGGAAGCTAAAGAGCGAGTCAAAAGAGGCACTTCTATCGCTTTCAAGGCAATACTCCAGCTGGGTTTGAATGGTTTCGTGGAACATCATAGTGTAGCTCTGTTGATGTCCCGAGAGAACTACTCTCCCGGGGTACCTTCGAGAGGTACCACAATGTGGAGGAGTTAGCCCATGCTTTCCTGGCCGCAGGCGAACTCTGCTTCCTCATGTGTGTCATTCATTGTCGGTATCGGTATTTCATTCAATGGTGTGACTGCCACTCTGGTAAGAGATTTCATCACTTCAATGGTCCTGAGATCATGTGGGGATCACCAAGCACAACGCCCGGGAAGAGAGGTGCATGACTTGCATTTCTAATGTTGTGGGATGTAAAGTAGCATACTTGGGTATACACTAGTTTTGTTTCTTTTTCTCGGATCTCACACAAGGTTGATGTTGTTAACAGTGAAATATTCATAAGTTAGTGGGAGAGTTTTTATGGGGGCGGTCCAACGATATTTGGGTAGGGCAACATGGAGCTACAGTAATTAAGATTGCTTATCTCTCTTTCCTGTTCATATGGACAATATCCGAAAGTACTTCTTAGTACATTTGCTTTCACTATTTGAGTACATCCGGTATTTCTGCAAATCCGTACACTTTTTGGGAGGTTCCTGTTTTCTCGATATATGCGGAGTGATTCAAGTTTTGCTGAAAATTTGTTAAACGCGTGACTTTGAATAAAAGGCAACATTATTTGGGTTTTGTCGCATAGGTCATGACTTTATAATTCTCCTCTCGAATTTATGTCTCGGCTGTCGGGCAATTCTTTCGGGCTCTAGAAGTTCGGGACTTGTTCAGATGATAAAGTCACACCAAGTCCCGACGAGTGGCAAATACGAGAGGTTCCCCAAGGGCTTTTAGGTTATTTTTGGGCTCCTATAGTAAATACACCCTCCCAATTTTAATTTTATCCCTTAATCCTAGCAACTGAGTGTATTAACAATAAAACAGTCAATAGGTTCTTGAATAGCTTCTCTTTGGTCTCATTACATTCTTGGCAATTCTTCTAATAAATGTAGGTCGAGTTTAGTTTGTGAAAACGACTGTTAATTAATAAATTAAAATGTGAGTTTGATTAATTTAAAATTTGGAACCCACTTTATATTTTATGTAATGATAAATGTTAATGTTTTTGAGTTAGTTAATTTTGACAAGTTAAATTAGATATCACTTCAATTAAACTGCCTTGAGTTTTCACCCATTTAAAACTATTGGGCCAACCCATTAACTAAATCAACAAAACTTGGCCCAAACCACCCAAAACCCATTTATCCTCTTCCCTCTCATCGGGCTTAACCACTCTTTTCCCCCTCCTTTTGATTTTTTTTTTTTCTTCGATTTCTCCTCCATCTCAAGCCAATCTCACTTTTTGAGAGCTTTCCTCATCATCCTCTTCTCGATTAAGGTAAAAAGGCCGAAACTTTTGGGTATTTCTGAAGTTTCGAATTATGTTGACTTTTGTTGACTTTTGGGTTTTCGATTTTATTTGTTTCTAATTATTCTTTGTGCTCTTTAAAATTAGTTGTTCTTTGAAGTTGAAATTACAGTCTGGATGCTAAATTTCTAATTTTGCAGTGACGCCGAATTTTTGAATTTAGTTTGACTTCTCGACTTTTGGGGTTATTATATCGTATAAAATTATTGTCTAGGGCCGAAATTATAATATAGAGATTATAATGATCGATTTTAGTAGATAAGTGTTGAAAAGTTGGGTTGACTTTTGGGTTGACTTCGGTTTGACTTGGTCTAAACGTGTTAAATGATATACTTATGTTTTTGGACATTTATTATAGTTGCTTTAGAGATGAAATTGTGGTTTAAAAGACTTGAAGTTTGGCGATGAAATTAGTTTTATTAGTTTTGAGTAGTAGTTAAGAAGGGATTGGGGAGGTTGTTAAGAATGGGTTTAATTAGTTGAAAAGCTAATAATTGGATTGTTTGGAATTTAAGGTGTATTTAAGCTTAAAGCAGAGCCAAAGTTTAAGATTTAAGATTTAGTTGGAACTTTGTCATGGCTTATGGTTGCAGTTTAATTCAATAATATTTCACTTAAAGGCTAATGGGTATTAAAAGTTGCTAAAAGATAATTTATAACAAAATTTGTAGTAATTGTATTTTCTGCTTAGACTCGAACGCCGGGAAAGCTTAATGGATCGACGATCAGACGCTGGCGCTAGTGGCTCTAGCCAAAGGTGGGGATTTATCACTGCTTGACCATCTTATTTATGTTTGAGTGAAGTATATGTGTTGGTGAACTTATATGTGAGAGTGAAGCAGAAATGTGAAATGTTGAGTTGTACGGTGGCTTGTAAGATGCATTATGGTAGTAGGTCTATGTTGAAATTGTTATATTGAGTATATTGCTGGGCTTATACCGAGATTATTGTGTGATTGTTGCATGGTCGTTTCTATCTAGGATTTGTTGTAGTTGTGGTGATAATTGTTTGAGTTGTGTATGTTGGTGTGATGTTGTGTTTGATGTGTGTAGTTGAATTGTGAAATGTTTGAATCGTGAGGCATGTTTAGATGATGTGGGGTGTTCAAGGGTGATTCTGCCGAAAAGGGATATGATGGTGTTGGTGTTTGAAGGGTGAGCTGGCTGATTTGCTGTTGGGTGTTCTGGCGCGTAGCCTGCCAAAGGATGGAATATTATATGTATATTGTTATGGTTTCATTTCATAAGTTTATTATATTGTTGTTGTGATATGCATCTTGTGTTGAGAATTTATATTGTTTTTACTGCTTGATTATGTGATATGAGATCTCCGGGTATAACATGGTTAACGTAAGTCGAGTCCTCTAAAATGTTTGTATGTTAATGATGATTCATTTTGTTATGATGTCAGGATAATTGATTTGTTCTTTCATTGTACAGGTATATATATATATATACTTATTCGCTACTGCCTATATTTTTTACTGTGGTACCCTATTCGATGTGCTCATCCGGGCGATTCGTTTCCACTAAGTCAAGCCGAGCTTACCCCTTCCACCTCCAGACGTATGAAAAAGCCATTTGAGGAAGTAAATGGCCCGTTGACTTACTTTAGCTTTTGCAGACGGGTGGCCAGGATCCCTCGGCACTATCTTTTCTATTATTTTTGATGTGTACTCAGCTTTTTTTCGATTTTTATTTTGGGTATTGAAAAATTGTAAACTATTTTTGTGGAGTATTTTGGACTTGTATGATTGAGTTTTTACACTTTGGTTTTGGATTTGACGCCACGATTACAAACTTTCAGATTAAAACATTTCAATTTGAGAGCTATTTCACTTTATCAAACTATCGCTTTTTTAAGTTATCGAACAGGATTTTATGTCAACCATCAGAGGTGACTCAGATATATTAAAGGAGTTAACGACTCCAACCTCGAGGGCGCGCATTTGACTAAGGCGGTTCGTTACATTGTTCTTTCCGATTTCTATTCATCTAATATTGTTATACACACAAATCTGAGAGAGAATAGTAAGTCTTGTAATTTTGTTCTGCACAATAGAGCTATAATTTATCTGCCCCGATTTAGTGATCTACACATCCGAGAGCCAATTTTAGCCTAAGTTTGTAATTTGTTCCTCCGCCTATAGTGAAATTCTGTTCTACTACACGCCTGCGATTCATCTTAACACATTGTTAGTAGTAAAATTAATGCTAAATCTCTCGGCTTTTTTATTTTAAGATTTTTACTTAATTCCTTGCCTTATAATTCGCAACCCGGTTCGTTACGTAAAATTCACTTCGCCATTATAACAATTCTCTATTACTCAATAATGGACAATTATTACCCATATTAAGGATTGAAGTTTGTACCGGTTACTTCTGAAACACATCAAGCAATTCTACCTATTATGTGTAACTTAACAACATGGATAACATTAGACCCATGAGGGTCTCAACTTTTTTTTTTGAAATGATGAAAATATCTCATTTCCTTCTTTTCGCATATTTGTTCTTGATTTTCCTTGATTCTTTTTTTTTTATGTATTATAGTAATTCTCCATTCTTTAAAAGATCACATTGACTTTTTACTTTTTCATAGTTGAACTTTGAACATATATATTTTTCTTTTGTATTTTGTAATAATTGATGAAAATATATCAATTCGAAAGTTAATTTATTTTTTACATTTATTGATCTATTTTTTATAATTTATTATAGCAACACAAATAAAAATATTTACTATCAAAGATCAACTATAAAAATCGAAAACAAAATAATATTTTAGTTAGGTGGTATAGTAGTATGTAAGATGTCAATGCATTATTTCTTGGAATTGTTGCCTTTCTTCTAGTTCTTTTGATTGTTTGTACCATCTTCAATGTATTTTTCGCTGTTAAAGTGCATATTTAGTTATGCAAAATAACCTAGATATGGGTATAATTTGTGTTCTGTATTCCGAAAGAATACAAACTGTTTAATGATTGTGAGTAAAATTTGTATTAATAAGTGAATATTATTACACAGTACAGACAATTAAGACAAGCAGGAACCATGGGAGGTTCAAAGAGGGAAGAAATGATTTTTATTCGATAATGATCTAACATACATATTTCTATATTATTCCCTCTTATCTCATAAAATTGTCTAATTTGAATTATTTAAAAAATTTAAGAGGTTTTAGTTTAAAGTAGATCCACCTTAAAAAATGTAAATAAAAGTTAATCAAATGAGACTTTAAATATAAAAAATAGAAAAGTTTAAATGAATAATTTTCATGGAAATTAGGTATAAGTATTTATTTAATAAAACCCAATTTCAGAGTTCATGCAAGTACGCAACTAACATGCATCTAATTCATCCAAATATTAAGTAGCGATTAATCCATTAAGTTAGCAATCCTAAATGTCGGAAAAGATCCTTTGTACCTCATGGAGGTCAAAGTTAATTATGTTCGTAACTTCTTAATGCTTGATATATAAAATTATGAAGGTGCTTATATATAAAATTATGAAGCTGGAAGCGCCAGAAATCCTATGGCAGATGTATCACTGATTTGCCGTGAATATGAAAATAAAAGGCTTAGCAATATTAGCTTAAATTATTTAGGAGAAGTTTTCGTATAAAAAGCATAAACCTTACAAAACTGTTCAGCATTGCCACCATACACAATATACCTTTGCCTATTGACGAATAATGGAGTAAGCATTGTATGCTGAGATGGTTCGCCTAAAACGATAATCTCACTTCCCATACAGTGGTACAATAAGCACAATTAATTTGATAACAAGGCAGGCTAGCCATTCATATAATTAATCAAGGGAATGTCATTTGTTATAGAAATTTAAATCTATTCTGCATGATCTTATGATTCAAAGAGAGTATGGTAATCGTGATTCTGCTAATAAAACAGTTAAGACTACTCTGCTTACTTGTTTGGGTTTGACGACGATAAGGCATATATCTGCGATCTTTTGCAGCATTCTTCTTCCTTTTCTTCTCCATAAACGATTCAAGTTTGCCAGATTCCTGACAGACCACAAGGTAATTAACAAGTCAGATGACTTGATCACACAGGATAGCGAAGGTACAAATAGAGAAAACTTCAGTAGATAAGATTCCTTGAGTTGATTAAATTTCTCAATATTCTTCTTCTTCCGAACATCAGCTGTGAAACCAGAGATTATATATTAGTCTTTTCTCCACCAGGGAGGGGGGGTATATACCTCATAATTTGTTTGTCCAGTTTTACTTGATATCTTCAACAGTACACATGAAGGAACTGAAATTATATGGTGTATAGTCTAACACAATCCCCTAGCAAGGATATCTAAGCTTATGCATCTCAATTTTTAGTTTTACCACGAAATATATAACAGAGGGGGAGAATGAGTTACATTGTTTCAGATAATAAGGAGCTTTCCCCTGCTTAGCAGCTTCCCTTTCTCTCTTCTTGTGCTCAGCCAAAATTGCCTTCTCAGTCAGCTTCGGTGCTGCAGACTTCAATTGTTTATCCTGACAAGAAAATGAAGGCCAAGAATACATAAATTAGAGTAATATTTACATGGAGACGACGATGTTCAATTTTTAAGGAACATCTCCATCAATCAACTATGATAAACCTATTAAACAATTGAAGGAGCAAGAGTTCAGCTTCAACAAAAATGTAGTAAAAACCGTATAGATCAAGCAAGTTTTATTTCTGAATGTAGAATAAGCAGACACGAGAAACTTTCGAAAATCCAAAATAGATGGTGGATAATTCAAACAGAAGGAAACTTACGATCCAAGATATGCGATCCTTCATTTCACTTATAGCTTCTGGATCAGTGGCTTTCTTCAATTGTTTTTTTAAATCCTAAGAACCAATAATCATTATCAGTGCAGAGAGAGTGAGAAATAACGCTATCAATAAAAGGAACTTACAAATTTATGTTTTTAATTGAAGAAACTACCTCTTTTTCAGCAGGCAGATCATTCTCATACAAAAAATTATATCTCTTCTTAAACCTACAAAACACATGAAGGACACGCAGTCAGATATCGAACAATGCACCATAATATTTTAAGGCAGATGCTCCAGAAGCATTACACATGCACTTATTATCTATTGTGTAGTAGTAGATAGTCTTTGCAATTCATCTTGGGTCAACTCGGAAACAGCCTCCCTGTTATCACAGGGATAAAGCTGAGTACAATCCGACCCCACCCCTTCTTTGCTCCGTAGGCACAACATTGGGTCATGTTATTTGTTGTTTTATAGTTCTTGTTAGATACTCCAGAACCAATTCAACTGGTTGACGCTGTTCTCAAAAGTCATAAAATGACATATAAGGCTCACATATATTTCTTATATCCACTTAAACACTGTTAACACACCATCTTACTAGAGAAATATTTGTGAGCCTTTTATATCATTTTCTGGATATGCATGCCCATATCATATTCTATAGGATGATCTTTAGTCATTATATTTGTCTAGTACTATGTAAATACTTTTAACTTGGAGAGAACTATATCCATTAGCCCTCTATACAAACAGCAAACTAATCTTCCGGAATTTTAAAAGTAGATACTGAAGAATCAAGAGACGGAACAAGTTAGTGCTGAAGGAAAAGAGGGCATACCCTTCATCATCAAAATTCCCAGATAACGACTCAAATCGAGGATCACGAACCACCTGAATAGAGATCTTTTATGATAAAGTAAACAATCGACATATACTTATCGAAATTCCCAAGAAGTTCCCAATAAATTGGTTAAGACGAGTTGTATTGGATTTATCATATTACAGCATCTAAAGATAAGCAGCTTACCTTTTTAGGCACTTGGATTATTTCTCGGAATCTACTAACAGGCTTCTTAGCACTCATCTCCATTGGCCTTCACCATACAACCCAAAGTCACAAATCAAAAAGATAAAAACACAATAAAATAAAACAACTCCACATCCCTAATGACTAAAATGACAGCTATGATAACGAACATCAATTTTGATGCATATTGGTACACAAAATCTTCACTATAATTCAACAACAACAACCAAAAAAAACTAAATATTCACTCCATCGCAAAAAAAAATTGTCCACTTTTGAATTTTTGCAGTTGATTTTCATATTTCGAACCCAATAATTTCATATATGTTGTACAATATTTGATGAAAAGCATATCAAATGCTAGTATTCATGACACGTTACTATTAACATGATAATTTTGATCCAAATCGAAGCTATGTTCATCAATCAATGCTGCAAAGTTCGTTAATTTTGACAACTGAAAATAAAACCGGTCAATCTTTTTGAGATATAATGAGTATATGAGGAACCCAAAATACCTATTTTTGTTAGCCCTTCCACTTTTTTTCTCCTTAGCATTCTTGCTTCCAATAAAATCGGTTCCATCACTTCGTGCTTTTTGCAGCTCCTCAAATGTTACATCTGCTAGCTCATTCTCTATCTCCTCCTATTCAATATTCAAATAAACAAACGTAACTAATCGATTCATACAACTAGATACTACAAAATACATAATCTCCCCAATTTATTTTAATCGATGTTTCGTTTTTCTGGGTCACCCTTCGATCATCCATTACTTTTTATTCATTATTCTAATAAACATAATTTGATACCATTGGATTTGTCTTTAAAACATTTCCATAATATTACTTTCGTGTAATTTTTCATAAAAGAGTAATTCATTGTCAAAGTGTGTCACAGAAGAAAAACGAAAATGTCACATAAATTGAATTGAAGATGGTCACAATATTGCACATTAACAAATAATTATCTAAATAAAATTAATTTGAACTCAAATTTGAGTAATTTAAGTTGTTAACTCAAACATACCAATTAAATTGAAATAAAAATATTAAACTATTAATTGAAAGAAAGCTTACTTCATCATCAGAAGAAGATATGGAATCATTATCTTCATTATCACCACTATTATGAAACTTGATTTTAGTTGATTTTAGTACATAATTTTCAGGAGTCTTCATCTTAATTTATCAAGATTTATGTAAATTAATTGAAAGATTATTGAATTTCAAGGGATATTTGAGTACTAGCCAAGGAACTAAGGGTTAATGTTGGACCACACATGTCCGAAAAAGTTAATGTTTTGGGCTTGTTCGATCGAACCCAAAGTCATAATCGGACACCCGACTAATATTAACTCGATACCCGCTAAGACTTAGAGTTCCTTTGGAAAATTGGCTAAATAGCACCGGGTCTTTTAACTCTAACACTCAAGCTAGGTAAACCTAAGTTATTGAAATATCACCCCTCAGAAACTTATGAATCCCAGAGTTTTCTGATTCTTCTTCCATCTCCCCACCGCCCTCCTTCCCATTAGAGCTGTTATCCTAGACCAAGATCTTGTCAAGATACCGGTCCAAACCGCACCGGACCGATAAGCTTTGCTTTTTGGGACGTAGGACCGACTAGAACCGGTCGGTGTAACGGTTCATTGCTCAACTCAAATCCATCCACCCTGCTCAATTTAAAAAAACCGCTACAACAAGTAGTTACATAATACGTAAAATACAGAATCAACAATCAACATATTAAGAAGAACAAGAAGTCAAGAACTAGGCATCCAAAGTTCCAAATGGGGCTTTTGTAACAATATTCAATGGAAAACAACAACAATCAACAAAAATATATCTAACGTTTCGACATTTATCAAAAAAGCTCCTGTGAATGTAAACTCCATCATAGGTATATCAAATTGTAATGAGGGCAACAGTACCGTGCAAAAAGGAAGATCGAACCGAAAATAGGGCATTTAGTGAACACGCAATGGTGCATTTGGGGAACACGCGTAAAGTTATTACCAGAACAGTAAATGAGGCAACAACAACAAAATTGAAGTTACTCAAGCCTCAAGAGGTCAAATGGTAGGGCCTCTGATTTGTCCTGCTCAAATGTAGGTCATCGTGTGGTTGTTCAAGCTAAGCAATCAGACAAACACAACAAAAGAATTAGTCAATTTGAAATCATTTATAATGAAATGAATACATAAAACAAGTAATGAAGCGGATATTAGTTAGTTAACTTACACATTTTGTCCGCGACCCTTCTTAAGTCCATACATTTTTTTGACCCAATCACCTCCACAAAGTAGCATCTAAACTGTTTTAGTGTTCATAGAAGCTCTTTTAGGATCAATTATTCTTTTTCTAGCACTAAAAGTTGATTCTAAGCCACAATTGTGATTTCGGAATGTAGAGAATGTCCTTTTCATATTTTACTAAGGACTGATATTTGGGCTTCATTAGCCATCCACCAAGTCAAAACATCAAACTTAATCCCTTAGTATTACTCTTAATGGGACCTCCTTAAGATAAGGATCAAGATCCGAGGTCGATATTAATTCCATCGGTCAGCCGAGGAATTCTTCAAAACTTCTTTTTCCTCAGCTTCGAACCATCATCATATTCGAGTATTGGGATGGTCTTTGGACATGTGACTGCTCACATCTTAAACAGGAGAATAATTTATTTGCAATTCCTCTTTATACATTTTTAAAATCATCACCCACTGATATGGAAATTTGATAAACCCAAGAATATCATTTTATACCTATGGCATATGGTAACAATTTAACCTCAGAATTCATGTCATCATTGGAACAGTAACCAGAAAGCATAGGCATATGGCAGTAAGCAACTAGTAAGATATGGCATATGGCAGTATTAGGCTAACAACCAGTAAGCATAGGCAACAATAAGCAAATAGTATGACATTAGTAAGAAGTACCTGTGAAGCAATAAGTATAGGCAAATGTGAACGGAAGTCATCATCGCAACATGCAGTAACAAAATGAATAGCAACAATAAGGTGCCCCAGACTGAAGCTACTATAAGTAACAATAAGCAAAGAGCACAAGAGAGATAACACAAACATAGTCTTAATTTGAGGTCATCATAGGCAACAATAAGCAGCAAAGCATGCTAGAGGAAACAATAGTACCTGGCACTCAGTGTCATCCTATAGAGTAACAATAAGCAAAGAAAGACAAAGAGAGATAACAATAAGCATATGCCTCAGAATGGAAGTCATCATAGTAACAATAAGCGCGAAAGCAAATACAAGAGATATAACAATAACTCAATAAAGAACATACCCGAACGGAAGTCATCATAAAGAATAACTCAATAAGCAAAGCAGGCAAAGACAAAGAGATAAATACAAGCAATGCCCGTATCAGGTCATCACAAGCAAAGACAAAGAGATAATCAGAAGCAAAGAAAAGACCAAGTGGTTATTAGGCCTCACTCCCAAAGGCACTATTGGCAACAATACGTAAAATATCGAGATATTTAATAAAGCGAAAAGATAACAGTTAGCCAGAAAGTAAAGCATAACATTGTAATAGGCATGTGACAAGATGAATTTTAAAGAGATAACATAAAAATGCAAATGGCAATGAAGTAAAAACATATGTATTGAAGTTACCATAAATACATATCATAGTTACCTCGATCAAGTAATCGCCCTATTGAGATTAACACATTATTTTGCGACCAATATTTATCGTGACTTAGATTTACTTCCAACCGCCAAGATTCTAACTCAGATTTGTCGGGCTTCATTATTCCTATCCAATAAATACTCCTCACTCTATAAAGTTCCTGGGCCAGAAAGAGATTCACGCTTGGATAGAAGTCTCACTCGATTATCTCAAGCCACACGTAGTGTTGCCTTCAAGAAATTGTATATAGAATGTATAAGATCCCACTTTCTCGACTGTGTAAAGAGCTGTAAAGGTCATGATGATTTTCCTGCATATCTAGCTACATATTTTTATACAAATGTTAGCTGACAAGATCAACCGTGTGGAATTCCACCTAGTTTTAAAGTGGTCAGAACCCATTCTCCCGCCTCTCAAGTTGCAACTCACAAATGATTTTCTTAAATGCTTTGTATCTTAGCCTCGAGTTCAACAAATACTTTACACCATTCCTAATATTATCAATCGCTGTGCTTAATTATCACATCCATCTTTGAACTGGCAAGTTCAAGTGATGCCATAACACCGCATATGAAATAGTCGACCATCAAGCGCGTGTTCACCTATTGGTAAAATCGATTTCAACCTAGCAATGCAATATTAGCACTCGCATTATCCACGTAAATTGATACTACTTTTTCCCTCAGATTCAACCTGCCTATCACCCTATCAACTCTCTAAATATAACTTCTCCGTAACGGTGTGGTGGTACATTAGTAACGTTATAACTCTTTTTATTGGCTGCCATTTAGCATCAATATAATGTGACAAGAATACTATATAACTTATTTTTTGTTCCCTTTGTTAAATCGTTGGTTAAACTAATCCTATCCACATAAGCATAGCTTTTTTCAACTTAATGCTTTCTACATCATGTAAAAGTTTCTCACAATCTTTTCTTTGACAAGATGAGCGATCCTAATATACTGTGGATATATCTCTCTCAAAAAACTTATTAAATATAACACCTTCCATCATAGAAAATGGACACTTATGCCCTCTAAAATCATATGAGCAGCTAGAAGTTCTTAACTTTTGCATGATTATATTTCCAAGTAGCTAAACTAGAGTACTAGTATCGCAGAATACCTCAAAGTACTCAGACAGGTTTATCACCTACAATTCGAGCTCTAATTTTTCAAATAATTTTGTAAATGTTTCTTAGCACTTGAAGTGATATGATACTTTTGAATCTATTCCATACATGCACCACACCATTTGCATTTCTTTTTGGTACCATCAGCATTACAACAACTTCCATTTCGTGTGGACATGAATTTTTTGTCTGAAGCCTTTACTTATGTATTCATCTCGGTCATTCAAACCTTCGATGGCACCGGGTACCAATTTAGTAGGGCCTAATTCAAATAAAGAGTTTCACTATTGTCAAAATCCCTCAGCCCCGACAGAATTTCCAACGTCTCACTCATATCATCATGAATCATCCATTCGATAGTGAATCGATTTAAGAAATCTCGATAAGACATAATTAAAAATAATTAATTTAACAATCACATTAAATGTTTCAAACCGAAGAATCGAACAAATATAATCAATTAATCATAATTAAGCAAATTCAAAATCAAATGTAAACCCTTAATTTAATTGAAGTCGAAACCCTAATTTAATCGGGCTTAACCCTAATTTAATTGGAAGGAAAACCTTATTTAATTGAAGTCGAATCCCTAATTCGATTTATTTCATTCAAAACCCAAGTTAATTCAAACCCTAATTAATTCAAAATCCTAATTCTATAAATCAAAAACTCCTAATTTAATTCAAAACCCTAATTTATAAATCAAAACCCTAATTTAATTCAAAACCCTATTTATAAATCAAAATCAAAATCAAAACCTTAATTCAAATCCTCATTTATAAATCAAAACCCTAATTCAATTCAAAACCCCTAATTCGAATCAAAACCCTAATTCAAATCAAAACCCCTAATACGAATCAAACCCCTAATTCGATTCAAACCCCTAATTTTATTCAAAACCCTCATTCATAAATCAAAACAGTTTATTTTTTACAAGAATGTATAAACCGAAACAAAAGTGCCTAAACCCAACCAAAATTGTCTAAACCGAAACAAAATCGCCTAAACAAAAATAAAACATGAAAACATATTCATTATTACTCAAACAAAGATATCAAGCTTAATCATGATTAAAATGTATTTGGGATCAAAATCAACTTAAATAAACGAACAAGAGAAAAGAAGACAGTAGGGTATATGAGGCGGAAATAACAATATATGTGGTTAATGAAGCCTGTTGCTTTATATACCCACGCTACTGTGCTCCAAAAACGGGTTATCGGTTCTAGTGAACTTAGCGGTTATCCTGCTGCACGGCTCACTACCGGCCTTACTCTGATTACGGTTTCAACATCTAAACCTACTTCCTAGACCGGTTTTATCTGGGCGAACTAACGTGGCCGGGTGTGTGTAAACCGGTCCTATCATGGTTCATGTTACCCGCCCAAAGAATGCTCTTACTCCCATCCCCCCCCCACCACTATCCCACCCCTTCCTCCTCCTCTTGCCCTGACTGGGCCCTCTCTTCCTCTCCTTAAAATCATACCCATTTCCTCCAGCTGTGGGATCCAAAGAACATTGTTAATCATATTAACAAAATGAAAGCATGAATCACGGAAAGTATTTAATGACTTCAGGCTAAATAACGTGTTTGGCTAATAATATAGGAAAATGGACACCATATCAAACGTAATACTCTCACAATCCCGTCCAACCTTTTTGCGATTTATGAATCACTTGATCAAGATTATGAGTCATCTGATAAAGCGCTTTTGAGAATACCAACGCATTTTATGTCAAAATAACATTAAAATTTACAAAAATGAAGAAAAATAATACTCCGTATATTTATGGTTTTTAAACAATATATGGTTAAAAAATTGTATAAACTTGTAAATCGAAATGGCACTGACGCAATTGTAAGTCTGTAAATTCCCCTTTCTAAAGGAAACCCCTCTTGTCTCTTCCTTGACACAAAAAACAAAGAACAAACCAACCACTGAAACCAGAATCCAAAACGCAGACAAACAAACAAACATAGTTTTCTCCGCACCTATTGTAATAAGAACCAACCCAACCACACTACCCGACCCGAATAACCCAAATCCAATATGGGTCTGCCGGAGATGTCCACCATGGCGGCGGCTATCGGAGTATCAGTCCCCGTTCTCCGCTTCCTTCTCTGCTTCGTAGCTACCATTCCGGTCGCCTTCTTCCACCGCTTCGTGCCAGGTTTATGTTTTTTTTATTCGGCCATTGTCATTACAAGGACTCGAGTTGCGTATCCCCTTCCCGATTTTTCAAAAATTGTATTTTATCCCTTTAAATTTAAGAACATATTGTATTTGGCCTATTTAATAGAACCTTTTAATTATTTGGTGACCAGCTTGATTTGTGATTAATTTTACATAACCCCTTTAAATTTCATACAATGATATATTTTTGTTAATTTGGAGCACCTAAAATTAAGTTCTGGCATCATTGCGAGTAATATATCGTTGCTGCTTGCTAGTACTCCTAGTAGTTGCTTGGTGCCAGGTTTGTGGAGGAACTAGGGGCACCTATATTTGAAAATAGAATTACATAATTTATTTATTCAAAACTTATGTTGTTCGTTCGTGTGAATTTTTATATTTTTATTCATTTGTCTAATATTAGTTCATTTGCCATAAGTGGAGTAGCTTGGGGCCCTATATTTAAAAATAGAATTTCATCGTTTATTTACTCAAAAAATATGTTGTTTATCCCGGGAAATTGCAAGAATAGCACCTTTCACAATAAAAATTGAGTTTGTAACACCTTTCTATAAAAGTTGCATTCAATAACATCAATCCAAATGTCGGACAAGAATATCCCCAAATGAATGGATATTATATATATTTGTTAGATATTAGCTATCAAATGGATATTATGTGGGTACTTATTAGATACTAAGGAATAAAAACAAAATTACAAAATTATATTGATGAGGGTGTTTTCTACCAAAAAATATAGTGCTCGGAATGGAGTGCAATTTGTATTGAAAGGTCTTAGAAACTCAATTTTTATTGTAAAATGTGGTATTCTTGCAATTTCACTTCGCCCCATGAATTTTATATTCTTATTCATTTGTCTAATATTCTTGCAATTCTAATATTAGTTCATTTGCCACTTGTACATAAATTTCGTGATTCTGCCAATGTGCCAGGTGGAGCTACTGGACGCCACCTCTATGCTGCCTTATCGGGGGCATTTTTGTCCTACTTGTCTTTTGGGGTCTCGTCCAATCTCCATTTCTTGATACCAATGCTTTCTGGGTATGCTTCTATGGTGGTGATGAGAAAGTACTGTGGGATTGTTACTTTCTTGATTGCTTTTGGGTATCTCATTGGTTGGTAAGTTTTTGTTTTGTTTTGTTTGTTGAAGATTTTTGGGCTTAGTTCTGTTTATATGTTTTTTTTGTTTTGTTTTATTACTGCCCCATCCCAATTTAGTTGGCCTTTTTTTGAGTATCAATTAAAATTACTCAATTTAGACCCTGGGGTTTAACGATATTTTTCAGTTGTCTTGTGTTTTTTTGGTATGAAGATTTGATTGCCTCCTTCATCTCAATTTAATTGGCACGTTTGAGTAATCAATTAAATTTACTCAACTTTCACTTTTTTATAGGTAAGCAATATTTCAACATATAAGTGGGTAATTGTATGGTACTTTTGATATAAACTCGAAGTTACATGAATTATTGAAAAACTAGGTACAGTATTTGTTTGGAATAAACTGACAGTTAAATTGGGATGGAGGGAGTACTATTTTACCGGAGCAAAGACCTGAGTTTATATTGGGAAAAGATTGCATCTTCATTTACTAGCTTTTGATGGGTTTTGATGGAAGAACGAACCTGGAAGCCTAGAAGTGAATCTTGAGCCTTCTATCTATTATGGTACTTTTCAGCGTGTTAGCGAAGAAATGTGATAATTCAGTTATTTTGTGAGTTAGTGTGCTAATTGATATTTCTTTGCCGATATTGTTTTGCGGTAACACTTTGTCTAAATGTTCTTTCAGTAAGTTGTGCGGTAAAAAATTGATCTTTCAGTCTCTGGTTGGATAAAGATTGCATTTTTATTTATTGGATTTACTGATGGGTCAGTCTGTTGGATTGGTAAAGATGCATAAATTGTTGACTAGGGAGATTTATATCATGTCTAATCAATCTACAATAACTGAACCAACATGAAAATGCATATGTGGTGACTGTTAAGTCTCCTACAAGTATTTACTGGGTACTGTTTTGAGAAATGTATTTTTTTGCTTCTCTACTGCTCTAGCATCGTTATGGCTCGTTAGACCTTTTTAGTGCTAGGCTACCTGTCCATTGTCTCTTCATTGTCATTGTTATGGCTCGTTAGACCATTTTAGTGCTTGTCTACCTGTCCATTGTCATCAACATGCCCCAATGACTATGAAGAGGCTCCAGGAAGGCTGTTTTCGAATGGATCCAAGAGTGAAGTGCAAACTATCTACTACACTATAGATAAAGAAGCATAGGTAGTCTACCTGTTTGTTGTATTGTTTAATATTGATCCAAGGCATGTCAAAGAAGTTGAAATGTCTCAAAAAACAGAATAGGCTGCTTTATTCCCATATCGTGCAAATGTCCTCTTTTAGCTCACCACTTTTACATTTATTGAAGACTGTTACCCAGTGAAATGCAGAAGATGCATCTTGTTCGGGGAACATGATATTGAGGTTTAGTTTAGTAAAACAAGCATTTCTTTGCATAATTAGGCTGTCTGTTCTGAATTCTGTTATAGTGCATCGAGAATTTGTAACTAATCTTTAACTATTATTTAACTTAAAGAACATATGAATATTTGCATCTCATTATCTCAAGATAAGTATTATGTCCCCTGAATTTAGATTTGCTTGTTCTATTGTAGTCATGTCTACTATATGAGTGGAGATGCATGGAAGGAAGGAGGAATTGATGCTACTGGTAAGCTCATTCAGTTCCTCTCATGCTGTTTTGCTTTTATTTGTTAGTTCTGTTCCCCTTACAGTTTTAGCAAGTGATGTAAAGGTTTTGTCATATTTCGATATGGCAAATATGGAGAACATTTGAGATTCTCAATGCTTGATACATCTAAAGATATGGAAGCAAAAGTTTTATTATTATCGTTTATTGATGTGTAGATGCATGCCTCTCACAACTAGTTATTATCATCTACATTTTGATATTCATTTGAACACCGTAGTCATACCTTACTTTGATTCTTCACCTGTCTGTGCTACAAACTTTTCTCTGAAATTCTTAAATCTATCAGAAGAGATATTTGGCTCATTCTGTTAAGTTGGAAAGATCGCATGTCACACTACATGAGTTGTCTTTCTGGCAAGACCTGGACACTCTTTTTTCATTTTGTCTTTAGAGTCATCAAATATATCTGTGTTTCATGTACATTGTTATCAAAACTTTTGCTTTTCCCTTGGAGATGGCCAATCTGCACACCAGTTCTTGTTGTCTTTAGGTGTATGCAGACACCTGGGAACTAGTCACTCTGAAGTCCACCACTCTTTGATTTGACTCTTATAATGCAGCTTGTTTTGCATGGCTTTTTTCTCCATACTCATATGTTGACAATCATATGATTTATATTCCTCATTTTTTGTTCTACAGGAGCTTTAATGGTGATAACCCTCAAAATCATATCATGCGCGATAAATTACAATGATGGGTTACTCAAAGAAGAAAATCTACGGGAGGCCCAAAAGAAAAATCGGTTACTCAAACTTCCTTCATTGCTTGAATATTGTGGTTATTGTCTCTGTTGTGGAAGTCATTTTGCTGGACCGGTATATGAAATGAAGGATTACCTTGAATGGACAGAGAGGAAAGGAGTAAGTTTTTTTGACATATTGTACTTTTATGTTCAGACTTATTTGTTCTGAACTGTACTGAGTGATGGGAGAATTGTTTGTAGATCTATAAGCCCTCTGAAAAGGGATCATCACCGTCACCATTGTTTGCTACACTCAGAGCCATTGTCCAAGCTGCTTTCTGTATGGGCTTGTATTTGTACCTTGTAGCCCATTTTCCTCTTTCCAGATTTTCTGAACCATTATACCAGGACTGGGGTTTCTGGAAGAGATTGGGTTACCAGTACATGTCTGGCTTCACTGCCCGTTTTAAGTACTATTTTATCTGGTCCATTTCTGAAGCTACGATCGTCATTTCTGGCCTGGGTTTCAGTGGTTGGACAAATTCCTCTCCAGCTAAACCACGATGGGATCGTGCAAGGAATGTTGACATATTGGGAGTTGAGTTGGCGAAGAGTTCAGTTCAGTTGCCACTTGTATGGAATATTCAAGTCAGCACTTGGCTTAGACACTGTAAGTTATGTTTACTTTGAAGTTTGCATCCAATGCATATCACTTATATCCAAGGGATCAGGTTCATTATTGAGGGATTCAGGGAATGCTGTTCAATTGAATAGAAATAAAAAATCAAGTTTTGTGATTTTCTTCTTCTTTAATTCATCTTGGAGTATTCAAAAGTGATAGTTAGATGCTTGTACAGTATAACTTTGTTCTCAAGTTGTTCCTCTGCAACAATTGAGTGAGGTTCCTTAATTACATATCTAGTTGAGTTATGAGTAGATTTTTTATTTTGTGTTGTATTCCTCATTATTATACAGATGTTTATGAGAGGCTAGTCAGTGATGGCCAAAAAGCTGGCTTCTTCCAATTGCTGGCCACACAAACTGTTAGTGCTGTATGGCATGTAAGTATCACAATTGTAGCTTCTCAGTTTATCACCATCATCAATAGATATATGATATAATAGCTTGTTCATTCATTTGAAGATTTTACTAGTAGTTCGATTACATTGCTCACAGTCTCACCAGCATCTTAAACCGAGTGTTGTTAGACACTTTCTTAACCTCTTAAGTCTATTTTTGTTACTGATGTAAGTATAGAAGACGAACAAAACATTTTAGGGATCCGATATTGTCAGAGAACATATCTGCTGGAAACTGAGAGGGTAGTTTTAGGGCATTATTTTTAAGTTTTGACTGGTATAAAAGACGCTGTATATTAATATTAAGAATGATTTCTTTGTGCTTTGAACTTACAAACTAGTTGAGAAATGCTAATTAGTTGATGTCTGTCTTTTTCTAACAATAAAACAGTTCAGTCAAATTTTATTTTCCTGAATTTTATGTTATATAAATCACTGTACTACTATCCTTTTGCATGGGATTGCTTTGCCAATATTTGTTTGTGGTATAATAGTTGTATTGTAACAATTATCTTCTCGAGTCGACGAGACTAGGATTGCAACTTGTATTGTAACAATTATCTTCTCAAGTCAACGAGACTAGGATTGCAACCTTGAATTGGAGTAGATAAAAGTTTAAAACCTTACCTGCTGAAATCCTGAACCACATATCTCGGCTTACTTGCAGGGATTATATCCTGGATACATCATATTCTTTGTTCAGTCTGCTCTGTTTATAGCTGGTTCAAGAGGTAAAGAAATAATTGCTATTTTCTAATGGTCATTGATGATTACTCCTTTCAATTAGTTTTTTTGCTTCAACTTTAACTTGTACCATTTTATGAGCAGTTTTATATAGATGGCAGCAAGCTTCGAGTTCAGCTATGCTTAAGAACCTACTCATATTAACGAACTTCCTGTACACCCCCCTTTGCCTAAATTACTCATGTATTGGTTTCCAGGTAAGATGTTAGCCCTATTTCCTATCTTTTCCCTTTATAATCTGGGCAGTTAATCAATGCTTAATTGATTTTTTAATCTGAAAATCACAGGTGTTAAGCCTTCATGAAACATTAGCCGCATATGGAAGTGTATATTACATTGGAACTATACTTCCTATATTTCTGATTCTTCTTAGTAAAGTTATAAAACCAGCAAAGCCTGCCAGATCTAAAGCTCAGAAGGAACAGTAACACAAACATCATCCAAGCATTCTGTTCTCCAAGCCATTGCCATGCAGGAGACTGCATGTCACAGAACTTCATCTGCAGGTTTATTGATAATTTGTAACGCCCGTCTTAGGTTCTTGACTATTTTTGTGTTCGCCTTGACACATTTCAATTTATTTACGGCTTTGTGATGTATGGTGCAATGTTGTAGCGTTGTGTTTGGTCACAAACATCAGCATTTTACAAATATAGAAAACAATCAAAGTTTGTCTTCATGTAGAATGATAATCAATGAGGAGGGAATGGCCAGGGTGAATTGCTACTTCGTTGTCCGGTACCATTTCCCCCTTCTTTCTCCTCCCCGGTGCTTAACTTGTTGAGAATAGAGTCTAGTAAGTGAGGCTAGAAAGTTACCGATAGCGGGAATCATGCATCTTTTATCTTCTGTACCACATTACATCCCATTCTCTTGTAACCATACGTGAATTACATTATTTCGATCTCCAAAGCATGCCCATTTTGATCTGACTTTGAACACTCTCTTATAGTCACATAGATCATAGATGAATGGATATTTTATTTTTATTAGACAGATCAAACATGATAGGTCCTGCCATTGGACCTATACGCTTAAAGATCAGAGTGATCAAATAGTGACGTCAAAAGCGAGATTATTTCATACAAGAGGAACTAAATTACCACAAATTTAACACTTGCATGGTCCTAATCAAAAGATGATCAGGTGTTAATTTGTTTTGACACCCCAAATTGTGGGGGGCTTGATTGTGAATAAAAAGCAGGTTGGCCAACTAGCCCCGCCTCACTCTGGCAACGAATTTATTGGTCGACCTTTTTTCTTCTTCTTTTTAAATCGACAGGATAATAATGAATAAATAAAAAAATATATCATTATTTTTTATGTTTTGAGATCTATAAATAGACGAAGCCAGATTATTTTGACATCAAAAAAAATTTTAAAATTTGAAATCCCTTTTCATTAATTGTGGTCTAAATATTATGAATTTTTAAAGTAAATATTTTGTGATAAAGATAAAATAATAATAAGAGAGTAATTTGACCCTTTGAAAGTTTAATAACATTTGTTAGCTGACGAAAAAAGTTTGACGTATCTACTAGCTATGTAGTTCGATTACAGAAAGTATAGAACAGCCAAATTTGATTGATCCGTGATAGCCTCGATTTATGTTATTTATCCATTCCTACTTTTTTTTATGCCAATGTTGGTGACCTATGATAGTCCTCTTCAATTATTCCCCGATGGAGTAAAGAAAGGCCTGCCTATATTTGTTAATTCATTTCGGGTTTACACGATTAAAGAGCAAAAGCAGCCTATAAAAGTAAACCTGCCAATCGAGTAGACATTCTTTGGATTAGCTCCTGGGATTTCGGATTGTTTTACTCTCTTTCAAAGAGTAGACTTTTCAACCATTTTTACTTAGTGCTAGTGTCCTCAGAAATTTTTGGATTTCTTGCAATATGAGATTGAATGCCTATTGCTGTGGATGATGTTAGAGATCACCAATTTGAAATTCCAGTAGCCATGTTATGTTCCACTGGACCACTCCTCAAGAAACTGTACTGTAACATGGGAAATAGTAAGGTCATGATTTTGTTTCCTGAATGCTCGGCAGGCTGCCAGTATTATTAATTACTCCATTTATCCCAAAAAGATTGTCTAATTTGTATTGATGAATTTATTTTAATATTTTTAGAGTTTCTCGATATTATTCTTTTTTAATCGGTTTTCTGGGCCATTTGCATATAGATTGTGTTAAAAATAAAAAGAATCAAAAAATATATTGAAAAATATAAAATGTTAATTAATTGAAACTATATAATTGTATTTAATATTAATTTAATAACAAAAAGTTCAAAAAGTATATTTGAAAATGTAAAATATAATTTTCTACGTTAAATATAAGATTTCAACAAAAATTGCTGGAAAAGACAACCAAAGAATAAGAGTATATGCATATGTAATTTGGTGAAAATATATGAAGACGTTATAGTATTTTTAGTGTATTTTATTATTAGTATGCTAAATTTATTTCAACTAAAGTTATGTGTGCCAAATCGTCGTGCTATCATTCAAAATCAAATCCCATTAATTTTTGTAATAAAGGAAGTACTCTTATTCCTTTTTCTAAGGACCATTTATTTTTGCACAAAAAGTTTAAGAAATATTTGAATTATCTCAAACATATTCTTTCCTCTCCACTTTTTATTACCTAATTCAGAAATGAGATCCTTAAAAAGTTAATTTCTTATTTTAAAAGTTAAGCGCCTTTGGGAGCAAAGTTTTATTTGAGGGAGTAATTATTAGCAATTGTTTCGTGCCATTTGATGAACTGTCTTCAACCCTTGCCCACTTTTTCTTTAATAATTTCGTAAAAGCACACATGATGCTATCTATGCATACTACAGAATGATTGTGGAACTGTACAGGGGGTTCAATACTTCAATGTGGTGTTCCCTCTTCTTAAACATGTTGAATTTCATTATTGTTTTAATCAAATCTACTCTTTTTAAAACAACCTTCAATGGCACTACTAGTAGAGTTTTGATCTTCGTAAATTGTGAATCTGGTCGGATCACATCCATTACAGCGAGTAAGGCAGAAATGACACTTCATGTTTCCAAAGAGATATTATTTCAAAATACTAAATAAGTAAGTTTTAGAACTCTTTAATTTTACATAAGAATAAACTTTCTCCTTTTTTAATGTAGACACCTTCACGCACACTCGAACTCATTGTAGCCTCAATCTTACATCCTTTATATATACCCAAAATAATCACACGAATCTAACCATTTGACCAATCCCCCTCCCCCCTCCCTTTGATCCAATCTACTTACTGATTGGATAAAGTTGAGTTTAACATTAGTACATTATCAATAAAAAGTAAGTTCATCAACCAATTTGATCAAGTCCCAAGTACAATTATCAAATAAGCTCTTAGACAATATTAAGTGGTGTCTTCTTAATATATTAAAGCTAAAAATGTAAATACTCCGTAATTTAGAGTGGATGAATTATGATTACTTATTGATGATCATTTTGTAATTATTTTGGAAACTTTTTCAGTTTTGTTTGAAACATCGATGAAAATTATAATAAGTTGTCTAAGATATGAAAACCTGATCTAAAAGTGAGGCTCCATAAGCTGCAATAAACTATTTCATCTTCTTAGAATCCCACCTTCACCATCTTTAGGTTTACATGGTTAGTGTTATAAGGCCAAAAAAAGTCTAATTCATGAAACTACAAAATGGGACTTGAAATCCGCAAAGTTGGGGAAATTTTCTTGATAGGACTCAAAGAAATATCTACTATGAATTAAAACTTTGAAGTAACAACACATATGACTATACCCCAAGACCATGATCAATAAATTGGAACTCTTTACCTTTTTTGTTGTTGAGCCAATAAATAGAAAATGACATTATAAGAAGGATAGGTTTATGAAGGGGTGGGTAAGACACATGCATCTTTTTGTTTGTTATGCAAAATGATGGCTACTTCACACGATAACTTGTTATGATTGCTTCAAATAGAGCTATCATAAATTGTTCCAGATTGTAACTGTTGCTTACTAAACCAATGCTGATTGGAGATTCATCTTTCAGTGGTAGAACCTTATCCTTATAGCTGTCTTTTTATTTTCTAGAGGGTGGTGTTGTTTGCCTTTTGATTAGAGGGGACACTCTCCAATTGGAGCTTTCTTCCCAGTATTGAAACACCCAAAAGGACAAAAAAAACTAGATTTTTTAGGGGATAAAAAATATTACTAAGTTGATATACATTATTTTAATCTTTGGGCGGCCAAGTGATACAAATTTCACTTTGGGGTCAAATTTAAGGGTTAAATGTACAAAATTTAAATTGACTCAACCTATATGCTTCTACTTTCATAAAAATGGTTCAATAACAACGTAATGGAAAATTATTTCATACCATCTATTATGTATTGCGCGGATGATTTAAGTTCATGAAATTTGTATTAAGAAATAAGAACTACTACTACTTTTCAACATTTTCTACAATAAGATTATACGACCAACATATAAGACGAAAATTTTTAATAATATCACAGCCAACCCTATTATTCGCTTTCTTTAAACACACATAATCTTTTATTAATAAAATACCACAGCTTTTATGTAAAATCTAATTAATTTAACCTTTCTCCCATACTCTCTAAATTCCAAAATACCCCTCATATATTGTAACTACCACCCATTTTCACCCAAAAATATCTGTTACCATTATTAACTTTATCTCTAAAATCTGTGACGGCACCAAACTATTTCTCACCTTAAATTTTCTATGGTTCTTTAACTCCCAAAAAGCCTAAAGACTTCCAACAATCAGCTATTTCAAAAATCTCTGAAATACCTGTCAGAATTTCGCAGTAGTAGCGAAGGAAATTATATTTTTCTTCAAATTTTGTATGATACCACTCAAAAATCTATATTTTAACACATAAGGAGCGGTCATTATGTGCTATTTTGGAGTTTTGAGTTTGGTAAATAAATAAAAAATTAATTTTATTAATTTAAACAAAAGATTTTGAATTCATACTATATTTTACCAGATCTATGTTTTATATGTGTTTCATGTGTGTTATTTCGGATTTTGATGTTGTTATTTGTGTTTTATTTCACAAGAGCTAATCTTTTAAGGTTTTTACGTTGTTATTTGTGATATTTGTGTCTTATCACAAAAGCCAATCTTTTAGTTTTTCGTGAGTTTTGATGAGACAAGTTATAATCTCTCGTTATAATCTTAAGATAACACATTATAACATGTTATACTAGTATAAACCATTATAACTCCGTTATAAGTTGATGAGTCGGGGCGTACCGAACGGGCTTTCTTTTATTTGTAGATTTGAGGGTGTTTTAACGAAAGGTTGGAAATTTTGTTAATTTAAACAATAGTTTTGAATTATTACTCTATTTTTAAATTTCAGATCCATGTTCTATGTGTATCAGATGTTTATTAGTTGGGTTTTTGAGATTGTTATTTGAGTTTTTAACAAAATATCAATCTTTTAATTTTGACTCAGGTTGCGATGATTTTGTTGGGTTTTGTGTTCTTGTGTCAGTGACTTTCCATATGTTAATCTTGTAGTATTGCACTTTATATTTTCATAGATTGATTTAGAATATTAGTCTTATATTATAACTTCTGATATATACGCTATATTAACTTGTAAATGGGTTATGATTCGATAACATTAATATAATATAATCCGATTATAATCGCACAGGTCATGAGTTATAATAAATTATATCAAATTATTATCCATTATACCGCATTGTATTAATTTTGATAATTCATTGTTAACAGGAAAATATGGCGGCCAGAGAGGATCCAAGGTAAAAACATGACACATTTGACATGTAGATTTAGTAACAACACGTAATTTCTAGATCGATGGGGAAATGGACCATTCAAAGTGTGACAAACTTACAAGCATTGTAGAGAAGATCTAATTGAGCAGTAGATAATACATTGTACTCTTCATATTTGAAGAAATAAGTCATTTGAATTTCAAAATTCTAATGTCAACATTATATTGTACTTATTATATAGAGAGATAAAATTACATTAAGTGATAATGAAAAATTATTATTCTACATGGGCCTAATCAGACATTATTTTATTACAGATTATTAGTCTTCAAAACTATAATGTACTTAAAACTTATAATGAATTATACAAGATTATAGTATAATATAATAAAATATAATGCATGATAATGTGTTATAATGTATTATAACGTATCATGATGTATTATAACTGATTATAATGCATTCATAATTTCTTATTAATAAATGTATATTCAAACACAACAAAATATTGTAGATATTAACAAATATACAATACATTTAATTTTATGAACAAAAGAGAGTATATAAACCTAAGATTAAATGTTATATAATAACAAATTAGCACGAAGACTGGGTTTAGCAAAACAAAAAAAATCTTATTTATTATTATCGAATTTAAATTGTAAGTCAAAAAATAAACAACTTAGAGATAGATTGTAGGAAAATCTAGAAGTAGAGAGAGTGAAAATGGGTTTGAGAGTTTATTTAATGAGGGTATAATAGTCATTTCATACCAAAAATGTGGTAGTCTTCAAATAAAAAGATATTGGCATAATAGACAAATACGCATGATTACAGATTTTGCTAAATTTCTCCCTTGACACTTATTTGTAAAGCTTCATTTTCAAAGGACGATATGAAGTGACATATAATAAAATTAATTAGACACGTAACTCATAAATCTAATGGTACATATATATAATACTTGAGACTAATATATCTGGTTTGGGGAAGAGTTTATTACTCTCTCTTTTTATACTGTCAAGCTTTTTGAAGAAAAGTTAATTATTTTTTATATTGGCTATTTTAGTTTAATAAACATTTTTATATATTTTCAATGTATTTTTGACTACTTTTTTCTCTTTAAATAACAACAACCATTTGATATTGTTTCAATTGACGTTATCTCTACATTTTCAATACACATTTTGACTACTTTTATTTTCCCTTAATTGATGCGTAAAACGTACAAAACGACAACTAAATTGAGTGAGTATTTTATTTCTTTTTCATTCCATGGGTTCCTTGCTTAAGCTACAAGCCATTGAGCAAACAATTAATGAATAGTCAATGATTTTAATTTTATTTATCTAATGATAAGTGATAATATAATGATAATATTCCATTATTTATAGAGTAAAATTGAAAGAAAATAAAAATAAAGAAGTGAATGTCATAATCAATGAATTGAATGTGAAAATTATTGTATGTCCATAATAAAACTGTATACATCAAAAATTTATCAAGATAATGATTAAATTGATTAAGATGAATTAATCAAAAATTAAAAGTCGAGCCACTAAAAGACGCCACGCTGGCCGGGACAGGTTCCCTCGACAAACCCTAAAATTCAAATCAAACCCCACCGAACAAGGGTTCCCTATCAAGCCCCTCGGAGTTAATCAAGTAAAAAAATACGGGTTTTCATTAATTAACCCTAAATTTGAACTCGAAGTGTTCCTGAAAACACCAGATTAAATATCAATTAAAATTAGTGGCTCAAAATCCCTAATTTTATTGATTAAAATCGGCCATGTAAGGAATATTACGGAAGCCACGTGACTAAAAACGTAGTTAATCTAGAAACCACCTATGGCTCAAAATGAAGACTCCAAAAGTGTGGTCTTAAATCAAGACTGGCTAGGTTAATGGGTTCAGAATCGCTGACCTTTGAAGTTATGCGTGGTTCAAAATCAAGGTCTAAAAGGTCCGGGGGTCAAGAGGAAAAATATTTTTACCTGTAGTTAATCCAAAACCTTCTTTATTATGTGAAGTAGGCTTATTTCTAATACTGGGCACCAAGTAATTCCTAAAATCTGACGGTCAAGATCGTGGATCCACCCGAATCAAATAGGCCAATCAAGCAAGAATTTGAAGCCTAAGACTATAAATACCTCCATTTGGCCGAAAAGTCAATCACAAAAATCGTGATCACTTCATCACATTCTACCACAAAAAAAAAAAAAAACTCCTAGAAAATATTGCAGAAAACCTTTTGAGATTTCTAAGCTTAAATCTTTTAAAATTTGATGAAACATTGTGTTGAAAACCTCCAAAAATAAAATTGGCGCTGAATCAAGAATTATTGCACAAACTAATATTCTTCAAGTTAAGCTAAATCTAACGAGAATCAATTTAAAGTTTCTCAAGTTAAATCAGTTTAATATTCGCAGATGTTTCTACGAAATTTCCTCGCTTATTCAAAGCTGATGAACATCTATAAATTTCGTTGATACCATCAAACATCGATAGGAATACACCGAGCCGCTCAGCCTCTATAGCCGATTCTAGGCGGAAACATGCCTGCTTAAAGCCTCTGTTCTGATCGACAAGATCATCACCTATGTTGGAAAGTTCCACCTTCATATCGGGATTATCACTCTACAACAACAAAGATGTTAAGGTCATTAGAGATAAGCTGTGGCAATGCATTTCAAAGTTTAAATCAAGTCCGAGCGGTGGTGCCAAATCTCACTCAAGTCCCACTTTACAAGAACATCGTTAAAAGTGCCTGCCTAGTATGCCAAAGAGTAACTTTATCACTCCATTAAAATTTCTTGGCTGGAAATTCCTATCTCAAATCAAGGTCATATTGGGCGCACTAAGTCCCATCAAAGACAAGTTTTGTCTTGCCACTGCCCCACCCCGTACGCCAAGCACTCCCTGTTAAATCCCAAGTCCCTTCAGGCGTTGTAGCTTGATCTATTACTTGTCCCACCTCAAAGAAGTGCTCTCAAAGTAAAGTCCCACACTGCAAACTCTTGCAATTAAGTCCATCAAATTCCAGATCGCTCTAAGACCCAAGATCAAGTCCCATACACCCAACACGGAATACGCTTACTAAGTGCTCCTCCGGGACTCGCACTTATATCGAAGTCCAGATTTGAGTCTCAAGTCCATCAAGACCAGACAATATATCTAACCTAGAGTTCCTATCCAAATCAAATCAACCGTCAACCAAGCCAAATCTGCTCAAGACTCAACCTGGAGCCTAAGCCCTAAGCCAGCTCAAATCAACTTCAAAGCTTAAGTCGCCTCATACCAAGATTCTATCAAGATCAAATCAAGCTCAAGACAGTTAGCCGCATATCTCTTGCTAAATCATCAAGAACGCTTTTAGGACTCATAGTTTGACAATGATCCTCTTCGATTTGATAAAACCCAGATCGAGGAATTTTTTTTCTCAGCAAGGTTTTATTTTTGTACCCCCTTAACTAAATAATAAAAATGATCTGCATGGTTTATATACTAACCACCCTTCGTCACGACAACCGAGATATTTCCAAAGGTATATCCTAACTCCTCTCCATGTATCAAAAGGCTACTACAAGGAGAAGCGGGTCAAAACAAGATAGTCCATCATCAAATACAGGACCGGCCAGATTGCCCTCAAAGACCCCTCGGCCAAGTCTCTCTCGCTAACTTATCATAGAGTTTCATTTGCATCAAGTCATGACGGTAGCTAGTCAAAGCGACCGACATGCCAAATGAGAACCTTCTCAACATAGATGAGAACTGCCAACGAACAATCGGAGAACTCTGGCAATCACAGGGTTCTATACCCAAAGATACCCTATCATGATTTCCAGAATCGTAGTCCTGTCTACATACACAGCTCGTGAGATTCCTTTAAAGACCATTAATGACGATCGTATACCTCCCTAGAAGAGCATATGGCTACCCTAACAAGGATGGAAGCAAAAGCATGTTGTAGAAGATGCAACACCAAGATGATTCTATCGCCGATGACAGAGCATGCATTTTATCGCAGCATGTAGCCAGCAATCCGAAGTCGCCGAAGGCAAAACATGCGCCTATGACCTCTAAATGAGAGATGGATGCTCCATCTATCCTCTCGCTTATGCCTCCGGGTCATCACAGCATCAACGAGGAACACGCAAAGAAAAAACTCCCTATCATTCCAAAGATATAGGATTTATTCCAGCAAAGACAAATAAAGTTTATATATATCGGGGCAATAAAAGGTCATGAAGATCGGGAGTCACCTTCATATACCTACATAAAGCCCTATACTTTGAGACTGAGCCGAAATGCCTAAGGGGCTATCAACACCCAAGTTCCAACACTTCGATGGAACCGGAAACCCCAAACAACATGTAGCCTTACTTTGCTTCGAGACGCAGAATAACGTCATCTGGGGATGAAATGGCCAAACAAGCCTCGACGCTCCTTCCAAAGGGAATGCTCAACCGGGTATAATCGATTTGAGCCTCCATAGATAGTTTTCTAAATTTGTACAAGTAATTTTCTAACCAAGCAAAGGATTTCTAAGAGAGAGCCGCAAGTACGCTTGTTTAAATCACAAGAAGAAGAAAGCATGCATTTCATCAACCGATGGAGGAGTTTGAACTTGAAGTGTCAAGATAGACTCGCAGTCATCAAATTTATCGCAAGATGTGCATCCATGGAATAATACTTTACAAAGACATCATGCACGGAATACTTCCTGTGATATATCTGAAAGGCTATAATAAGGGCATTATTAAATGACTTTTAACAACATTACCATCAATACAAATTGACTGGTCAAGTCGTAATACTGAGTTCAAGCTTCTTTAGTTTACTCTCCGACTATACTAAAGTCAACCCCATTAATGAATTACTTGGCTAATAGTGGTCCACATGGACAACGCCCATGACAATCATTCTTCACATTCGGGCCTGTGTGAAGATCACACTGATCCATTCCCTCAACTATAGTTATCTTCATTCTCTTAAAGCTACTACAAAACATATTCGAATCCATGTGAATATATTTAGTAAAACCCCTACAATCTTTTACGGAAATCGTGTTATGTCATGGTCGTGATGTACAACACTTGATCCTGACATGGTATATGGTGAATCATATCACCATGTAATAAATTCCAAAGCAATACGTAACTTGCAGCTATGAT
>JADFUC010000933.1:0-114443 GCA_019722365.1 Lithospermum erythrorhizon | reverse complement strand
CTCGGTATTGCTTCGTTCAGTTACGTATTGCTACTAAGGCTCCAGCAGAGCCACATGATGTTCTCAAGTGAATCATCCGCGAATTACAGTGTCGCTTTGTTGTCATATCCATCGTGCACAACGTATGCTCATATAGATATTCAATATGTGTTGCGCTCGTTGGTTGTCTAAACGAGCAGTCCTTGTGTGTGTTGGCTTGACACATGTGATGTGTTTAATTTTTAGAAAAAATAGATGAGAAAAAGTACAAATGTAGTTGGCTAATTAATTTGTAATGTGGTTATGCTACATTTTGAGATTGAATTATAAATATGATGAATTTTTAACAAAATCTACAAGTTTTCAACCTTAAAATCTTAAGAATTTTTAATTTCAAAGTATAATATCTTTTTTCATAAGATGTGTCTGATGTTATGCTTCTTTTTTTCTAGTTTAGTCAAACTTTCATCTAGATTAAGTTGATATTTATTACTTGTTTTGTACTCATATTAATTTGAGCTTTTGCATATAGTGAAAGCAATTAGATCTGAGTCGCATTAAGGCTGGATTAAGCTTAGACCCAACCAATAAAAGTTATTTTGTGCTATTTACTTTAATTAATGCCGTAACATACAATTAGTTACTAGAATAACACATAATTAATAATAATTAATAATGATGAATTAATTAATAATTGAACAATAAAAGATTAAAAAATATTTTCATGTACATCCATTATTACAAAAAAATAGTTAAAATTATTGAAAAACAATAATAGATAATTAATAACATATAATTAAGTAATACGCCCAATAATTGATCGAAAAAAATTGAACAATAAAGCTTAGCAAATGGGTTTATAGATTCAGCATGCTGAGTAATGCTCGTTAACTCGACGACCGAGCATGGCGTACGCCGGATTATTAAATGAGCATACACACACAAAGAATGTTAACTCTAATCCAACGAGTGTTGCACCCGTTGGATAGAGAGGATTTCATGCAACGATTATGCGCATTAAATTAAAGGTAGTCGATAGAAATTTGGTAGGATAATTAATGATTGGAAAATAGTTCTCCCTAGTTAATGCTATGATCGAAACTGTACCTACTGTGATAAATTACTGACCCAAGTCCCTGGGAGGAGGAGTGGTTCTAATGTTTTCAAGAAACGTCTATTGTTGAGGTCACGATAGATTACAAAAGAAAATTGTCTTGAATCGGTTCTATTTTCATATAATTCAATCCCAATATAGTGCAGCTTCTCTTTATTTATTTTGATGTATATTTCTATTATTAGTATTATAAGGCACAAGATTGAGTTTATGCAAATTGTGAATTTATTTGTTTATGTTTTTATTCGTTATTGATTCTCATATTTGTTTGACAATGAATGAGACTTGCCATAAATAAATTGGAAGTTTTGTTTTAAAACAATAACAAAGGAACATGTGATTTCATATATGATAATGTCATTTGTAAGCAGTTAAATTATTGTTTACTTATTGAGACCAGTTATGTGAGAGTTATATTTGGTGGACTCAATGTTGTGTAAGGATTAATTTGATACTCTGTATCATTCGATGGCATACGATAAGTTGGTTATATGTTATACTACAACTATCATTTTACTCCATGTATTTATTTCTTGAGTTATTATAGTAGTATCGTAATCATTTTGAATTAGGATATATGATAATGAAAAAAAAGCGTATAAATAGTTCATCGATGACATATTTATTTCTGCGTCGGGATTCATTGAATCACCGTCGGTTGACCCGACTACTTTTTAGTCTATATTTATTTATCATCGGGATTCATTGAATCGTAAATACATGAACTTGACACATTTTTTAGTATATATTTATTTACCATCGGGATTTATTGAATCACCATCGATAGATTTGACACATTTTCTAGTATATTTTTATCCACCGTCGGGTTTATTAAATGTCTTCACATGTCAATAAATCATGTTGTCATTACAAAGATATTTACAATTGCCTGATAGTTGATCTTATATTCCGGCGTCAAATTGGAAATTGATGCGTTTATAGTAAAATTTGTACACATTCAATTTCACGGAAATAACTATTTGTGGTTGGTGCGAGATGTCGAGGATACATTATTATTTTAATATTTAAATTACTTCACAAGACTTGTGAATAATATTGAGTGGAGGATCTAAAAATTGGATAATGAAAGAAAGAGGGTGAGTGACATCCATGGATACCCTTATCATTCTTCCGACTTCTGCTTTGACGGATAGGCTTCGTCGATTGAAATTAGGAGTAGTGCCATCGTCGATACCCTCTTTGGATCTTTGCTACGGTATGTTTTCTCAGCCGAGGTTTCATGATCGAGGGAGGTGGTACCACGTAGTGGATGCCCGCTGGGTCATCTCTATTTTCAGCATTAGAATCATAGATGAAGTAGGTGATGTCTTGCCTTTTAAGGGACTAAAACAGTTACAAATCCATGTCGAATGGTCTTGAGAGGTCGGATGAGATTACATATTTTTAAGAGCATGTCGTGTAGTATAGCCTTATTATAATCAAAAACTAGTCTTGAACAGCAGTTTATGTATCGGTGCAAATAAAATTTTATCCTTTAGTCTAGAAGACTAATTGAGAATATCAAAGGTTTAGAATTGACACGGATAAAAATTAAGGCTTTTGAATATTTTGAAGAATTTCTATCAGTATACGATTTTTGAAAATAATAATCGTGAATTCATTTGCAAATGTATTGCCATCGAGGATGAATAACTAAGTCCCATGTACCCGTTTCAACCCCTTTACGAACACGGGAGTATCCCTAAGAATATACATTTCTTAGATGGGATAAATTTATTAAACTCAGGGTTTCAAGCTGGTGAACAAAACAAACACAACCAAATACACGAGGAGAGACATTATATAAAGGCGATAAGGAAACATGACATGGAAAGAACTTGTCATCAAGGGGAGCAAGTAGGCGGCATACAGTTAACCAAATATCAGATGTAAGAATATCATCCCCGAAAATATTTAGGAACATTCATAGCCTTTAACAAAGTGCGGGCTACTTGACAAGTTGTTTTATTTTTAAACCGGCAACCCCGTTTTGTTGTTAAGTATGAGCAGAAGATTGATGAGCAATTCCATGTTGGTTCGTATATTCATTAAAAGATATTAAAATATTATTTCGCGTGTCACGGCGAAGTATTTTAAGCTGACTGTTATGATGTGTTTGAACTTGGAGAAAAAGGAGAAGAAAATATAGAAAATAACTCAACGAGATTTCATTAAATAAGCCCAAGTCATTTCGAATGATGTCAACAAAAACATAATAACAATAACCATAAGGTTTACGATTCGGATTTAATGTAATAACCCGTTCGGTTAATTTACGATAATAATATTAATTCGTAAAATTTATTTGAGCGTTACATTTATAATTACAATTAGTAACAGGATATTCGGGATTAAGTTAGGTCGTTAAATGCGTTTGATGCTTCCGATTCACTTAAAATGAGCACAAACTCACGTGCGGTTTTATGACTTAAGTGTTAAAGTAACTTCAAATCACCGTCATTTATTCACAAAAACATAAATCATCTCCATCTAATTTCTAGAGCTTGGCGAGACCCAGAATTGGAGAGCAAACCCAAGAATTTTTCTTCCATTTCTTTGCCTTGGCCTTTATAAAAAGATCCTCAAGTTGATTATTAGAGGCTTTTGACATCTTTCCTACAAATTTAGGGGCAAGAAATTAGAGTTTTAGTTGATTTCTTAATGTTGGCTTTGGTTGCCTTTGGCATAACTTAGGTTTTATGATGATTCTTAGTTTGTTATTGGTTCTATGATGTATATAAGTGATTAATTCATGATTTAAATGGTTGTTTTTGAGGGCCGTTAGAGATAGGTTGACTTTTCTAGGTTTTAGTTGACTTTCTTGGTTGATATTTTTCTAAGACTTTAAATGTGTAGGGAGTTTAATTGGGGCCTTATTGTAGTTATTGTGATGTTAAATTGGTGATAAAAAATTGATTAAAGGGAGTTAGGTTGAAAAAGTGTGATTTGTAAGTTGAGTTATAATTGATATTTTGGAGTATAGGTTGTTAATTATGGACTTGAGGGTTAATTCGAATGACTTATAAGTTGATATGAAATGTTAAAGTGATAAGGTGGAATTCTAGCGGGGAGATCGATTGGGTTGTGTCCGGCCGAGTTATTAGTCGTTATTTGCTTGCTTAGGTCATGTTGGAAATTTGTTTAAAAAATAGTTCCACTAAAGAGTTGGTAGTGTATCTTGCTTAAACACAAGCATAGCATTAGGTCTTGATTATACTTTTGGGTGTTTTGTTAAGGTGATGGGTAGGCGGAGTTACCATGATTGAGTTGTGAAGGTTTTTGTGGTAACTAGCAGTGAGTACTTACCTGCGGGTGTTACTTGCGTACTTACTTTAAATTGTGTAGACATGTCATTTGTGGTATGATTATGTGTGAATGGTATACGCCGTTGTGGTATGATTATGTGAGAATGGGCCTCGTGTAATGATTTATGCAAATTATGTGTGATGCCGATATGATTATATGATTATATTATAACGGCGTTGAGGTGGAGTGGAGGTAAGTAATGGCTTGAACTCCGACTTATACTTTGTATTTATGTGGCACTTTATCTGGTTTTGTATTATTTCCGTGGCCTTGTCGGTGGTTGGCAGTTGATTCACGATTGTGGGATGTTTTAGGCGTATTGCTTTAATATTGTTTGGAGTAGTGGTGGTTGGAGTTATGTGACTTTGAGGCCTTGAGTATTAGGATATAACCCATCAGTTGGGATGATTAGGGGTTAGGTATTCAGGATATGTAGCGGTATTGGCCTTATACTTGAACATAAGTGCGGTTGGCCTTATACTTCGTGTATAAGTGCGGTTTAATATATACTTGATATAAGGCGGTGTTATTAGCGGTGGTCCATTCCTGCGGGTAGGCGGATGAGCATATGCACATTAGAGGTTGGTATAATTTGTAGGGATATGAGATAGATGGTTTGAATAGATGGTTTGATGACTAGAGGGTGCAAAGTCGTTGTGAGTTTCTTGAGTTCTTCCCCGGGTGATTGTGTGGCTTTCTTTGAAAGCCAGCCTATTATATCTGCATATGTGATATGCAAGAGACTTTCTTTGGAATTATGTTGTATGACCTTATTATGTAGTATAGGATATATATATGTCTTATTCATATTTGACCCCATTATAATAATTATTGTCGTTAGTGTGGTTTAAGTCCCCCACAATGTTAAGTTTCGCTCAACCGGCGGCTTACACCCACTTTTACCGCTATGGCGGCATTTCGTTTGTCGGAGTTGACGGAGCCCAGTTGAGCCAAGAGGGTACATTGGAGAGTTTGTTCAGTGGCTAGGTGAGCGTCGGGTGGTGAGGATCGCCAGTGCCGTTTGAGTGTGTTTGTCGACGATTTTTGATTGTTGTATTTTCCTTTTGAACTTTAGTCTTGTCGGCAATTATTTTGGATGCAGAATATAGTATTTATTCTCCGTTGTAGTCTTGCAGCATTCTTGTCTTTTTTAGGATATATTTGTATATATATATATATATGGGTTGGTTGGTTAGATGTCGCGTGGATTGTAAATTTTTTAAAAAAAAAAGCGTTTTTTGATTGAGAAGTTTAATTGTAATCAAATTTTTTTGGATGAAGCAGTAGTTAGCACTAAGCGAGGTAGATCAAAATCGGTATGGTGACTTTCACGGTGTTGGGATTATAATAGTTACCATAGGGCGGCCGGCGCAGGCGGGGTCGATTTTGAACCTGAATGAACTAAACCAAATGGGACATCAACCCTTTTCATGACACAAGGACTAAAGGGCACGATGATGTTTATCTAACCGAAGACTCACATTTAATAGACAACTTCAACAGTGAAGGAACTAACGTCTTCAAACTAATGAAGATTCCAGACAAGATATGAATCTAAAGAGGTAAGGCAACAGTAGAACAAATGATAGGTGAACTTGAAGAACCATCAAAGTAGTACAGACCCTTGACTTCACGACCTTTACCAATCACATTCCTCGTCTTCAAATCCTAAAAAAGAATAAAGTCAGGCTCAAAAAATCACAGAACAATTTAAATGTCTAGTTAATTTGCTAACAGACATTAAATTAAGAGGAAAGTCTGGAATATGCAATGTTGAGGGCAAAGTAAATGAGGATGAGAGACTCAGAGATCCTAATCCACTAATGGGGACAGTGGATCCATCAGCCAATGTGACCTTTTGGATCGAATGGACATAATGCATATCATCAAAAATATTTGAAATACCTGAGATATGATCAGTGGCTCAAGTCAATAATCCATGGCCTAGTGGTAGAGGATACACATGCAGTGTGTTTACCTAGAGAAAGAGAGGCAACAGATGAAGAGGCATCTCGAATTTCACGGTTCTGTAAGGACTTGGTGTATTCATCCTTTGGAATCATAACTCTAACTTGAGCTGCAACATTAATAGACTTTGAGTTTGACCATGAAGCAAATAATAGTAGTCACGAGAATGCCTATTTCTTTGACAATGGTACAATATAGGGAATGGCTCTACCTTTACCCTACCGAGAACCTTCAGCGAAAATTACCACGACCACCTCTACTAGGTGTATGAAGGGTAAGTTTCCACTGCTTTGACTTGTAAAGGCCGTTTTACCACTAGTGTCTATAGAGACACTCTGAAGAGTAGAACTATGAATTCTAGTATCTATAAGAGAAGCTAAAAGTTCGAAAAACTATACTAGGATGACATTATACTATGAACATCATTTGATGGACAATTCTTCTTTGATTGTGGCAGTTATAAGTGAAATTGGGTATTTGAAATGTTACAGTGTTACAACAATTGCAATGACTGGCATATGCTGCTTAAAAGCGCCCCTCGACTATTGTGGTGACTACATGTTACTGTATTTAATTTCCATATGCATTTCAGAATTGTTTCACAATCACCTGTAACTGCATGACAGCTATACTCCCTCTTGAATCCAAGAATGGGATACAGGAATCTGCATAACTAGAGAAAACATTAAATTGTTTACAGAAAAGGTAAATTTTGTAAGAATATGATTATCTAAAAATGCCGAGCTTTTTTTAAGTTCAAAGTGAATACTAGTCAGAATGCCAAGCAGAATGCGCGCAGTACTTTCGTGTACAGCTTACACGAATTCAAATAGCTCGAAATATAAGCATATATTCTTACTGCTTTGGTGATCTGGTGGATGTCAGAAGTTTTCTCACACCTACAAAGAAGACATTCTATCTTCGAGTTAGTGCTGAACCACCAGGTATGTTCATTCTATTGTAATTCCATGATATAATTTGATCAGTTATGTGCAGTACTTCAAGAATGTGACATGTTTTTGTTTTATAATGCCAGGGTGATTCCGGGAATAAAGGAAGAATGTAATTAAGTGGCACTAACTGTTGCAGACATATTGCTTATGTTGTTAACCGTTCAATCATGTTTAGGAAGCAGATGTTACTTCAAAAAGGTATGATTTCATTTTCATGACTAGCAGCCTTAACTAGTGTATATGTTCCTAAGATTCTTATAGTGGTTACATTTCAATTCTAGAGGTACTTCACTACATCATGAAGGGTACTTCACTACATGTTACATTGTTACCTAAATATAAAAAAATTATGGGAGCATGTCTTAGTATAAATGCAGCGATAATTGTGTCATCAAATATCAGGGACAGACTATATAGAGAGTCCACTTGTGAAAATTTTATGTCATTTTGCTACCTAGTCAAATATATGGACTAAATGTTTGCCCTCCTCATCTCAGTAGCAGCAGATCTTCTTGAGGCTAAATGCTTAAGCCATAAGAGACTTCAGAAATATTTTAAGCTTCTAATCAAGTTGGAATCAGTCATCAGTCTGACTTTCCATCTGCATGTGTTATTAATACTTCCTGGGAAGAAGTTCCACCAAAATACCTGTAAAAGATATGACTTTACTTAATGAAAATATGATTAAGATTGATGAATTTGATTAGTTACTTTCTAAATACTTAGTCAAAATACATCTTCGAGGAGTTTAAGTGTGTAATGCCTAAAGAACTCCAAGGTTTAAGCGTGCTTGATGCAGGCCATTTTGGAATAGGCGACCCTGAAAAAGTATTAGGGGTTTTAAATGTGTCTGCGGAGGTCTGTGAGGTCAGTCCTTGAAATCTAATAGCATGCATACCGACCCCAGGATTCTGAACCGCGGCATTCAAAACTGGAGTCCTTGAGTATAAAGATTGCATGGTTGCTATATGGTCATGAACTCATGACACTACTTCATGTGGCATTGAACTCTGAAGATGGTTTCTTGATAATGTTACTAACAAATGGATAGGGATATAAGTCATTGCCAGCTCTTCTCCCTTAACTTGAAATAGGGGATTGCAGAAATGTTCTCCGTAAAATGTATTAATAGAAATACAGTAAAAGGCTTTAGAGTTAGTTTACTTTCAAGTTGGTTAGTTTGTGCATTTGTCCATAAACTTTTTTTCAATATTTTACAACTTTCTGTATCTATTTACAATTCCAGAGACAGCGAAGGGGTGATGAGGAAAACTTAGAATTACCTTGTCTCGATGTTCTCCCTACCAGTTTCAAAGGCAACTCAGAAATTTTCATGAAACAAACAGGATTGGAAAAGGTGGATCTGGACCTTTTTACAAGGTAACCATAATAGTTGTTGGACTGGATTTTAATATTAACATAAACTAAGATGACCCTCCATAGAGACTAATTGTCATAAACATAACCCAATAACAACATGGTGCCTCTCTTTAGGGACAGTTACCAAGTGGAGAGGAAATATGGTAAAACAGTTTGTCACAGGATTCTTCTCAGGGCATCAATGAGTTCAAGAACGAGAGTCATACTTATAGCTAACTACAGCATCGCAATCTAGTTAGGCTTTTGAGATACTGCATACACGGTCAGGAGAAAATGCTCATCTGTGAGTATATGCCTAATGGAGCTTGAACTCTTATATATATTTGTTTGCCTCAATCCTTTCTGAATGACTTTATTTATAGTGTCCTTTGATAGAAAGAGAACAAATTATTACTCTCGTTTAGAATAATTTTCTTTCCACTACCAACACACTAAAATACATAATTTTGTACATTTGAAGGTGCCAAACGCCATTCTTGTCTGGAGGCGGCGGCTTTGATATAATTGTTGGGATTGCCGTGGTCTTCTCTATCTTCACGAGATTCAAGGTTGAGAGTCATACATAGAGATCTCAAGGCCAGCAATGTGTTGTTAGATAGTAAGATGAATCCCAAAATTTCAGATTTTGGCATGGCTAAGATCGTTTGGTGAAGAGGAACTAACGGTCAAAACTCGAAAGGTAGTTGAACATAGTAAGCTCAAAAGCTTTTCCCTACTGATTGTGCCATGGAACTACAATTGACCAATGTCTACATGCTATGCAGTGGTTACATGGCTCAGAATATTCAATCGAGTATCGATTCCATGAAAATCAGATGTCTTTAGCTTCAGGGGTCTAATTTTGGAGATTGTAAGTGGGAAAATGAATAATCAATTCAACATCACGACCATGATTTCAATCTTCTTTGGACATGTAACTGTAAAGTAATTAACTTATTACACTATATATGTTAGATCCAGTTTTTCACTCAAGCTACCATTAATCACTACTCGAAAGCTCAAAGACCAGATAGTAACAATGGCCCAATTTTTTGGTTCTTTATTCATGATCAGCTATGGCTATTATATAACCAAGTCTGTTACAACTAAGCAAGCAAAATAAAATCTAATTCACTACTAGCCATTACAACTAATCTGATAATCCACCTACTATCTAAACATGAAGCTAGAAACTAATAACAACTAAAGCAACAACTATCAACTAGAAAATAGGAACTAGCTAAGGTCTTCATGCACGTGCAATCAACTTCTACTGCATGGCTGAGTAAAAGTACTCTTATTATCTCTTCAATCTCTCCCTTAAACTGAATATATATTGATTCAGTTTACATCACTAATTTCACACATTCCTAATTTTGTGCGCAATTTCCTAATTTTGTGCACAATTTCAGAAATGATTCAGCTTTCAAGGATTTTGTCATGATATCTGCTACCTGATCAGCACTGCCACAGAATTCTAAAGCTATCTTACGCCCATTTGGTTAAGTCTCTCAAGAAATAGAACCTAACATCAATGTGCTTGCATCGACCATGCATGAGTGGATTTTTTGACAGCTTTATTGTTGAACTATTATCACATTTGATATGAACACAATCTCCAATTTCATGTCCTAGCTCACTTAGCACTCTCTTCATCCATATAGCTTGACATGTACCTGCTGTCACAAACTCTGCTTCAGTAGTGGAAAGAGTTACTACTGGCCGCTTCTTAGAGTTCCATGCCACAATTCCTAAATTAAGCAAGAACACATAAACACTAGTACTTTTCCTATCTTGTGTGTCACTTGGATAATCACTATTTGTATAGGTCACCATGTCACCTCCATTTTTCATTTTTTGATACATTATACCAAGGTTTAGAGTCCCTTTCAAGTACCTTAGTATCTTTTTTGCAATCTGCAAATGAACTTCTGTAGGCTTGGACATAAAATCTTTCTTAGCAGACTCTGAAAGTAATGTGAGCCTTGTATTATTGTCAAATACATAAGGTTTCCGATTGTTTATAGTAGACCCATCCACATAATTTCCTCCCTCATCTTTGTCAATTTTAACTCCTGGAACAATGGGACATATCACTGCATTGCACTCACTCATATCATATCTTTTCAAGACATCTTCTGCATATCTTCTTTGGTAGATGAATTTTTCCTTTGCTTGTTTGAATCCCTTCTATGCCTAAAGAAGTAAGACATGTGTCCCAGGTCTGACATGTCAAACTCTCTGATCATGGATTGCTTGAAGTTATTCATTAAATCATGATCATTTCCAGTGTAAATGAGATCATCAATATACACACTTACCATGATAATAGAGTTCTCATTTCTTCTTTTAGTAAATAGAGTCTACTCACTATCACACCTTAGAAAACCTTCTTGAAAGAAATGAGTTTCTAATCGATTGAAGCAGACTCTAGGAGCTTGTTTCAAACCATATATAGCCTTTTGCAATTTATACCATATGCTTCTTACCTTTCACTTCATATACTTGAGGATGTTCAACAAAGACATTCTCACTAATTTACTTATTCCAGGATTTAAAGACCTAAATTCCTTCCGGAGTTTCAAGCAATCAATAAAAGCGACATAGAATTTAAGTGCGGAAATAAGCAGACACAAAATTTTATACGGAGTTCCCCACCGATGTGAAAGGTCACGTCACATTCTTCTTCGCGAATCCACTAATAAACATGAGAAGATGCGTTCTGAGTCTACCCACTGGCTATAATCTATGTTGAGTATTTTCTTATACACCAAAAATCACCGACATGAAAGCTTCTATCAAGAACAAAGATAAACTTTCTAAGTTCGGCGAAAGAACAAAAACTATGGTCTTAATATTAAAGACCTAATATTATTCTAGGATGATTATGCTCTATTCTAGTATTTGTGTGATAAATAAAACTCATAGAAACATCCTATATTTATAGGCAAAGAGGTATAACCTAGTTAGACTCAAATTAGGAAAGAATTGGAGCCAAAACCGCCTCAAATTAGGTCTTCTCGTACTCGCCATCGTGACCCCCATCGTGACCAACACTGTGCTGGAATTCGCGGCTTTGAAACTCCATGGCTCTTCGCCATCGTGACCGTCCCGTGACCTACGCTCGCGATGGAGGTCATATTTTGTCTTTATAAATTCTTCACATTCCCTTGATTTCTCCTGAGAATCTTGACTTCACATCGAGTTGGTGAATCTTCTATTGATGCGTAGATAGTTAGTAAGTTTTTCATTAAGACCGTGTTGTCGTGATCGTTGGCATACGACACGTTTTATTAAGACATCTCTTGTCAAGTGTCAAAAGCGATGAAAGGGTTATCGGCTATATCTGTTGCGTGGATGAATTACAAGATTTGCTCGTATACAAGATTTAGAAATCTATAGAGATCTCGAAAGATATGTTAGCCTAGATTTAACCTTAGAGGGGGAGGGGGGTGAATAAGGTTTTAAGTTACGTTATTAACTTTTCGAGTTTTAATCTCTTAGAATCTTGAATTAACACAATGATAATAGATTAATGTGATAGATCGACTACCCAGCTCGAGAAAAGATTAGTCAACAATATTAATAATCAAATTGATTAGCAATAATAAAAGACTACTTGAAAGTAAGAGCAAGAAGAAACAGCTGCAGCGATTTTAACGAGCAGGTTCCCTACTTTGCTCGGCCGTCGGCTTTCAACCTCGGGATTTTGGCAAAGAACTTCGCGCTTGGAAAGAAGCGTTTGAATACACCTGACGACTTCTCTCGAAGCCTATTATCAAACTTTTAGCCTCAGCTAAGTGACCCAAGCTACCGCTATAAGGATTTCGACTCCTAATCAGCATGATTAGGAACCCAAACTTAGCCCATTCGGAGTTTGATATACTACTCGACCTAGAATAGCGACCACATGCTTCCACACAAGGATTTCCTTTCGATACAATAAAATGATTGAGAATTGGAATATCACACAACTAGGAAACTCTGCAAAGATAATGATGAATTAAATGTGGGGAGTTATGAGAGCTTTTGCTTTTTGATTGCAATGAATTGAATGCTCGAAAGTGGGTCAAAAGATTTGCAAAGTTGTTTGTGTTTTAAAAAGAAAGAGGTTTTTAAATAGTGCACAAAATTTAAGGCTGAAAAGGATTGCCCGCATCGTGACCTCATCGAGACGGGGGGGGTCTCGATGAGCCTCCCGACGGATCGAGAAACAACGGTCATAAGCCCGGCTACTGTGTATAGACCTATCGAGGGAGGTCGAGTGCCGATCGTCGGGACCACTATCGAGACCGGAGGGTCTCGATGAGTCTCGATCATGGGCCAGGGAACCCTCGATGGGGTCTTTCGATGGATTGAAATTTTCTTTTCTAAAACAAAAGATCGTTTCAAGCCAATTCTCGAAAGCAGCAATGACACCACGATCATTGTATGAGACTTAACCATGAATACATCATACTTAGGATTAGAAATTACGGACCATCGATTTTTAAAAACACAATTAGATTAAATCGCAAAGTCATTACTCACATATTTAAAAGCGACAATATACTAGAGTGTAGAGTTTCGCCTAGCCTTTCTCGCCAATAAAGAGCTCTGAGCTCATGAAAGGCTTGGCGTTTGATAGACTTCATCCATGACCTCGAACTTCCGATCGAGCATTTTTTAAGCGTTTGAACATATTAAAGAATAAACCTGAATACATGTTCACTTGAAAACGGGATTAGTTCGATTAAGCAATTTGTTATCTTCAAAAATATGTTTGAATGGAATCCCATTATTCAACAAACTCCCGCACGGTGATAACAAAATTGTTAAACTATCTTAGGGAAGGAAATATAAGACAAAGAGCAACATTTCCCCACTGACCTCACTTCCCAAGGCTTTCTTACGAAATAAAACCATAACAACCGTAAGATGTTATAAACAATGAAACACAATATAATAGCATTGCATAAGATAGATAAATTAAACACCAAACAAAGCTATTATAAAAGCAGCATCCGTCGAGTTGTAAGAAAGTCAATAAAAACCATAGCAAACTAAAGTTTAAAGACCGCAACAGCATAAGTCTACTCTGATACTCCCGGCTTTGGGATCATCACAAAGAGGCATAAACTAGGAATAAACAAGGCATAAATAAAAGCAACACAAGAATTAAAGGTCGAAACCCCGTGAAGTCCTTTAGTTTATCTTGGGACCACCCATTAAGCCTTGTCGAAGAATGATCCCGTGCCATCCGCCTGCGTCATCAACATCACCGATAAGATAATCTTGATGCGATCCCGGAGAAAGTAGTCGGATCTGCAGTAGATCTGGGATATTAATAACATGCCAGCGGTGGTATCCTCGACCTCGGCCTCGTCATCGAATGCACTAAATATTTCTTGTTGGCCTTACGTCTTCTCGTTACTTTCTCCCAAGCAAGAAAGGAATTTCATAATTCCTTTACATAATCTTTTTAGTTTCTTGTTCTCATGATGAGGTTTCTTGACCTTTTATGAAACGCTTGATTATCCTCATGAACTTTGTTGCTCACCACGCAATCTCATTTAGCGCGTAGCCGTGGTCTTAGGCTATCTTACTCCGCGTCATGAGAGCCTCATCATCATACATCACCACCTACTCCGTCATTATCATCATCATCATCTTCGTGAAATCATCATCATCGGCTTATCTTACGTCATCCGAAAATCTACGGGGTCCTCCAAATCATCAACTTTCACAAACCATTTCACTCCCATTCATGGCTAGGATTGCTCACCACTGTCACTCCGTTGAGCCAATTTAGCCTCCACTTCTAAAGGCGGTTGACTGTGATAAGCGATTGTACACGTCCTAAAGTAGTCTTTGGTAATCACATGTGTGCCCCTATCTGATAGCATACCTCTAGGAAACACTTTCTATCTCCTCCCAGACTCAAAATATGTGTAATGAGCATCCATCACGGAAGAGTTGTTGCCTTGGTATTGCCCATAGAGTGGCCGCATGTAGGCGATAATGATGGAAATCGTTGGCCGAAGCAAAAACTTGTAAAGTCAATGAATTTACAACCCTACTCAGTTCTATCTTGAGAACCCACTTTGGGGACAGCGACTTCATAAAAGCAAATGTGCCATCTTGCCTCCCCGTGTACAAATGCAAGCATAACTTAAAAAGTATCAACCACCCCCTTCTTCGATACCCATTCCTAAACCTCCTACCATTGTTCAACATAGCGGTCACATTCGCCGCCCGACTCGATCTCGTCCGGCGGAGGCCCTTGCGTCAACGTAACTAGCCAAAACCATTTGATGACAATCAAAGTCCTCTCTAAAATTTCTCATTTTATACTCAAAAATGATCTCCCATTAAACTCCTTAATATTGATTGTGCTTAGTAGAATTAATGAATGACAACATGCTCATAGAAAATGTAAAACCCGATCCCGGAAAGATGTCATATGATGCACCTGAAATTTCTCCCATTTTGAAATTTGACTGACTCCATAAAGTAGTCCGCTTCCAACTCTCCTCCATCCCTTAGTAATACCCGTCAAAAGAATGTTGGAGCTTCGATTCTTCCACTTTTTCCTCCTCTTGAAGAAAGCAAGGATTCACATTGTCACTTGATTGTGGATTTGAGGAACTTCCACCTTGATAAAGAACAACTTGGCTAGAAGATTTAGGATTTTGTGTTCTTGCCCTCTTTTTAGTTGGTTTGGAAGGATTTGAGGCCATTTTTATGATGAATTTTGGAAGAAGGATAGTGTTTGGGTTTGTAAAATGGAAATGTAGTAAATTTGAGTGATAAAATGGTGAATCTTTGATGAATTGTTGAAAGGAAGGGTTGAAGGTGGTGGTTATGGTGTATTAGGGTTGAGAGATTTGGGAAATTTGGTTGAAATGGGGAAAAATGTTTGAGGAGAGTATATATAGAGAATTCGGTTCATCGAGACCCATTCGAGACCCTGGGGTCTCGACAAGCGGTACGATTGGTTATTCCTTCCTCCCGAGACTTACAAAACCGAGAGGAATGCCGATGGGCTATCTTTGGTGGTACATTTTAATGCGTCGAACACAAATGCGAGGAAGCGAGGGGGTCTCGATGGGAATGCCGATGGCGGGTTGAGGCAATCTTTCTACGCTTCATCGAGACCTCATCGGAACGAGGGGCTCCTGATAAGTCTCGAAGCAACAAAATTCACAATATCACCGATCATCCCTGATACCCCAATGATAATCTAAACATCTCGTCTTGTGATATCACCCAAAGACAACTTAGAAACACATCCCAGATCCAAAGCAAATATCCTCAATATTACACAATCAAAAACTTCAACACCAAAGGCATAACCATAATTCTCCATACTCACTAGCATCCCGACAATTCAACTACATGCTTAGTTTAGGACAATTTCATCATTTGGCTTATCATCCCCAATAACAAGATTTGACAAAATTTAAACACATAGCATGCATCAATTAAAAAGCATAAAAGGCATGAGAATACAAGATTACTTACTAGAAAGATCAAGCATCCCCAGCTCACGCCTAATGCGGTTAAATTGATCCTCGGGTAGTGGTTTGGTGAAGATGTCCGCAAGTTGATCGTTTGTCCCCTTGAGCTTGAGATCGATGTTCCCGCACTGCGCGTGGTCCCCGGATGAAGTGATGTGGATTTCAATGTGCTTGATCCTTGAATGTTGTACGGATTCTTGGCAATATTGATAGCACTTGTGTTGTCACATAGCACGGAATTTGATCGTACTTGATCGAAATCTTCCAAGTTTGTTTATCCAAAGCACTTGGCTTGACGCAATTTCCAACACGCATCGGCCTCCGCCCCGTGGACAATGCAACACTGGCCGCTGGCGACCATGAGGTGAGGCTATGTCCTATGAAGTGACAAGTCCCACTAGTGCTCTTCCTATCAAGTAATGCAACCCGCCAAAATCCGCATCCGAGTATCCCTTGAGGTCAAAATTCTTGCTAAGCCAGTGCAAGCCCATAGTCAATAGTCCCTTTCACGTACCGAAGGATCCTTTTAACCGCTTTAAGATGAGACTCTTTGGGACACGCTTGGAAACGAGCACACAAGCAAACGGCAAACATAATATCGGGTCTAGAAGCGGTAAGATAAAGAAGACTACCAATCATACCTCGATATTTTGTCGTTGTAGCATTAATACGCTTGCTCATCCTTGTCAAGTTTTGTTGAAGTAGACATTGGAGTTCCGATCACCTTTGCATCTTCCATCCCAAATTTCTTTATGAGCTCTTTCGAGAACTTGCTTTGACTAATGAAGATGCCGTCATCCATTTGCTTCACTTGGAGTCGAGAAAGTTCAGATCGCCCACATCGTGCTAAATACCGAACTCCTTTGTCATTATTTTCGCAAATTCCTCACCTGACAAATTATTAGTAGAACCGAAAATAATATCATCAACATAAATTTGAACTACTATAAGATGTTGCCCTTGGTTTCAAGGAAAAGCGTGGAATGAACTTTCCACTTCTTGGAAACCATTCATATTAAATATTGTGGCAACCTCTCGTACGAAACTCTGAGTGCTTTGTTTTAAACCGTAAAAAGGGGCTTTATCTAGTTTAAAAGCGTGATGAGGATAGTTAGGATCTTCAAAACCCGGGTTGTTTACAAAAGCTTTCCTCATCAAAAAACCATTTAAACGCTTTTTGACATCCATTTGGTGTGATTTGAAATCCATGTGACTAGCGAAGGCTAGAGAATAATCACGAATGGATTCTGACACAGCCACGAACAAAAGTTTCATCAAAGTCAACTCCTTCGACTTGATTATAACCTTGAACAACAAGACGACTTTTATTTACTAAAACAACACCGGTTTCATCAAGTTTATTTACGAAAACCCACTTTGTCGATAATGGTTTTATCACAAGGTTTTTCAACTAAATGCCAAACTTTGCATCTTTCAAATTGTTCAAGTTCTTTTTGCATAGATAAAATCCAATCCGGATCCTCTAGAGCTTGTTTAATATTAAGAGGTACTACTTGAGATACATAAGCACTATGAAGGCAAACATTATTTAAAGAGGATCGAGTAGTTACCCCCTTTGAGATATCACCTAGAATGAGATCCGGGGGATGATTCTTGACGATCCTCGTCTCCACACAGGAAAATGCTTCGTGACCCAAGCCCATGGAGATAATCATCCACATCTTGCGGTTCCCGATGATTATTTGTTTGCTCCCCCATAATTGATGCTTCCTCATTTGATACTTGGTTTTGAGGCTCATCACTTCTTTGGGAATTCTCATCCACATTGTCACCTAATGAATCGTCTTAAATACATCCTGACTTTCTTAACAAAGCAGTTAGATTAAGTGATTAACATGAATAGATTCTTGCACACATTGATCCTTCTTATTATAGATGATATATGCTTTACTAGTTTTAGAGTAACCAAGAAAGATTGCCTCGTTAGATTTAGCATCAAATTTTCCCAATCTATCTTTGGTATTAAGAATATAGCATTTACATCCAAAAACTTTAAAATAATCAATACGAGGGATCTTACCGTACAAGCTCGTGGGAGTTTTTTGTCAAGAATAGGTCTAAGGAATACCGGTTGATAGTGTAACATGAGCGGTGTCACGGCATGTCCCCAAAAGTATTTTGGCAAATTGTGCTCATTCAACATAGTTCGGCTCATTTCTTGAATGGTCCTATTCTTTTCGCTCCATAACTCCATTTTGTTGAGGTGTTCTTGGTGCGAAAAGTTATGTTGGATCCCATACTCCCCACAAAACTCCTCGAACTCCTCATTTGTTCACCTCCATGATAAACTTCTTATGGCTTTGATTTTGAATCTTTCATTCATGAGCTTTCTACACAACAGCAAACTCTTCAAAAGCATCACTTTTATTAGCGAAGGCCAATTACCCAAGTAAACCTCAGTGTCGTCCACAATAACAAAAAACATATTTCGATCCACCCAAACTCTCAACATCCATTTCACCAAACAAGTCCATATGTAACAAATCAAGCACATGGTTTGACGAAACAAGATTTATAGGTTTAAACGAAGATTTGTGCATTTTACCAAGTTGACATGCATCACAAAGTTTAACCTTTTTATACGAGAGATTTGGTAGACCTTTTACATGTGAGTGCTTATGCAATTTAGATAACATTTCAATACTAGCATGACCCAACCGTCGATGCCACAAACTCACATCATCATGGACCACATTCATGCAAATGTTACTAGCTTCAACCGAATCAAAATTAACATAATACACATTATTCGATCGATAGCCATGCACAACAAATGAAGATGAAGCATTTGAAATAATACACTTATGTTTAGAAAATTTAACCTCATAATTGGCTCACACTTAGCAAATTAAACTTTACGCCATCAACAAGTAAAGTATTTTTAATTTTAAAACAACCTTTCTTACCAATACACCCTTTACCTAGGATTTTGGCGGTTTCGTTGTTTGCGAACTTTACATTTCCAATCGCCTTGTTACCAAGCTTCAAGAAGAGTGAGGCATCTCCCGTCATGTGCCTTGAACATCCGCTATCCACCATCCAAATATTTTCTTTCATGGATGAGCGGCCCTCCTACAACACAAAGTCAATTTCTCATTCGAGGTACCCAATGTGATTTGGGTCCTTGGGGGTTAGTAAGTAGGATGGATTTCTCGCGATCCATTTTAGTGTTAGAGACTTGGGACATAAGGTGCCCATTCTCCTTTAACCTTTGAGCGGGACATTTTGAACTTGTGATTTCCTTTTCACAATAAGTGCAAGTGAAATGCGGTCTTACAAACTTGATGCGGATGATGAGCAAACATTAGTATGATAGGAGTTATCATTTGAATAACTGTAACCCGCTTTTTGTTGGTTGAATAGCGTTGAGCATCAAGAATTTCATTCAACTTGTTTGTTCTCCAATGAATAAGCGTTGAAAGCGTTTCTTAGTTCTCACGCGTTTTCTAACTCTCAACCTTTTAAGACTTTGTTTAAGCTCCCAGAATTTTCAAAGAATACCATCATTTTTTAAATTTGAGTCAAGCTTTAACAAAACAACTTCAAATACAAGAGAATTGGTTTTAGCCGAATGTAAGCTTTTATTGGTTTTTGAAAGTTCTTTGTTCTTTTTAAGCAATTTTTCCAAAACTTTCTAATAACTCATTATAATTATTAGCAACTTGTCAAAATCACTACTCGGTGCTTTCATCTACATCACTAAGTAAGGTCATCATCCGAAAAAGAAATAGAGTTAAGAGGTACATCCATAGAATCTTGTGCCATGAGACATCCCATTGCATGTTTCAACTTCGGAGTCGGATTCGCTTCCGGATTCATCATCCCAAGTGGCCTTGTTGCATATTTTCTTGGGTTGAGACCTCTTGGCTAGACGAGGACAATCCGTCTTGAGATGTCCGGGCTTGTGCATTCAAAGCATATTTATCTCTTTTGATTTTTGCCTAACTTGTCTTGCCTTTCGTACTTCCTTTCATAATTGTCATATTTCTTGAAGCTTCTATGACCACCAGTCCATTGTTACTCTTTTGAATTTAAGAAACTTTTTGAAGTCTCTAGCTAACATGGTCATATCTTCATCATCACCATCGCTTTCCAGCTTTCGTTTACTTTTGAACTTTGGCATTACAAAAGAGCGATTTTCTTTTTGTCCGCAATTCTCGAGCCTTGTTCTTGGCAATTACTTCCTCTTCGGCTTTCAAAGATCAGATGAGCTCTTGGGTGGGGAAGAGTCTTGATGTGTTGGCTTCATTTATAGCACACCTTTTAGCCAAACTTCGGGATTAGCTGACTTCTGTGATTACTCGTTTTAACTCTTTCTAAGTAGAATGTCTTCCTAGAGAGTCCAAGTTGTTGATGATGATGGTAATTGAACCTTTGATGCATATCTTTGATGGATTCTCCATATTTCAAAGGTTTGATATTCTCCTAGTCAAAGTCGAGGCCTTGTAGTCTTCGTATTTCTGACCAACATGTGGTAGGTTTATGAGGTGTATCTCATGGCAGGCTTGCGTCCATATTTCGAGCATACTCTTCCATACACATGGCATTGTGAAGAACATGAATGGCTTTGGAATTCCAACTCCACTTTCTTGAGTTCCTCATCCCTTAGCACTCATCCCCTCTTAACTTTGTCCCATGCTTGATTGGAACTACCCGGTGACACCTAATTCTCTTATATTGGCTTCTTCCACTTTGGTCAAATTCCTGAGCACCGGCTTAAAGAATTTGTATTTCATTCAGGAATGAGTGGTCCGCAGTGATCACTCTCCATAATTGTAGTCGATGCTGCACGTGATATTTGAATCGTTGGACAATGGTCATAATTTGATCCATCAGCGATGAGGTATTTTTCGCCTTTCGACCTACCTTCAACACAAAAAGTTCGAGCTACCCATATTCCCGTTACTACCATGATCTTTCTACAAGATTTTAAGCAAGAGGCAGTAGAACACGAGCTACGTACCAATTGTGCTTTAAGATTTAACCTTAGAGGGTGAATAAGGTTTTAAGTTACGTTATTAACTTTTTCGAGTTTTAATCTTAAGAATGCGGAATTAATAAACAATGAGAATATAGATTAATGTGATAGATGCATTTACTGACTTGAAAGATTAGTCAAACGATATTAATAATCAAATTGATTAAGATAATAAAAAGACTACTTGAAAGTAAAGAGCAAGGGAAAGAGAAACAATACGCGATTTTAACGAGCCGGTTCCCTCTTGCTTTCGGCCAAAATTGACTTTCGACCTCGGGATTTTGGCAAGATAGCTTCATGTTGAAGCAATGTTTGAATACACACAATCAACTTCTCTCAGGCTTGTTATCAAACACCTAGCCTCCACTAAGTGACCCAAGCTACCAGCCCAGGATTTCGACTCCTAATCAGCCTTGATTAGGAACCCAGAAACACGCTCGAGTTTCAATATACTACTCAACCTAGAATAGCAACAATATCTTTTACGCAAGGATTTCACTGATACAATAAATGATTGAGGAATTGGAAATATCACGCAGCAGAAACTCTCTACAATAGATAATGACGAATTAAATGTAGGAGTTATGACTTTTGCTTTTTGATTGCAATGAATTGAATGCTCTGAAAATTAGGTCAAAAGATTTTTGCAAAAGTTATTTTAGGTTTTAAAAGAAGAGGCTTTATATAGTGCACAAAATTTAAGAGTGAAAAAGTTGCCTTGTCGTGACCCCATCGAGACCAGGGGGTCTCGATGAGCCAATGGATCGAGCTGCTTGGTCATAAGCCCTCTGCAATATAGACCTGTCGAGGTCGGGGTCTCGATCATCGGACCCGGGAACCCTCTCTCGATGGTGTCTCGATAGTTAATTTTCTTTTCTAAAATAAAGATCGTTTGAAGCCAATTCTCGAAGCAGAAATGACACCTGATCATTGTATGAGACTTAACCAAGAATCAATCTATACTTAGGATAAGAAATTACGGACCATACGATTTTAAAACAATTAGATTAAATCGCCCAAAAGTCATTACTGTATATTTAAAATGACAATATACTTTAGAGTGTAAGTTTCCTTACAAGCGCTATAAACAATAAAGAACACGAGCTCCTTGAAGAACTGGCGTTTATTGGAGCTAAATCCATGAGCCTCGAACTTCGTCGACATTTTAAGCGTTTGAATATATTAAGAAATAAGCACGAATACGTATTTCACTTGAAAAGCAGGATTAGTTCGATTAAACAATTTATCTTCAAAAATAGGTTTGAATGGAATACGTTATTCAACAAGATATTCCTTGAAGATCAAGTTTGGTTGATAAGGCAAGTGTTGGAATTATAGAAGGACTCTTGTACTTATGGGCGGTTGCATATCAGGCACACACAAATAAGGCCGAAACCCCTCTGAGATACACCAGCATATAAAGACCGTCAATTGAAGAATGAAAATGAATGAAAACATATTTTATTATTGAAGGTTTGTATAAGACCCTACTTTAATTACTTCAAAGAATAGTGGAAGTTCTCCCACAGAAATTTATAGTGCCCCAGGTAGGTAATGGTGCACCGAGCTGGGGGAAATAATCTTGGCGTGATTTACATTACTGTCATTTACTTTATTGTGTTTGATATTTGTTGTGTGATCAAGTGTTTTTGACTGTTGGTCGGACACTTGATTGTTGTTAGAGGTTCCTTATCTTTGGTAGTATTTGTTACATTACTTTGTTGATAGAGAACAAAGGCAAAAATTCGATGTCGAAAGTGAAGGGTTATTTCTTGGATACACGAGAAATAAACGAGCGTTAAGTGTACAACAAAAGGACACAAACTATCATGGAGTCAATCGATAAAGTCATAGATCCAAGTCAATATCAGAAGAGGAAAGAAGAAATAGTGGTACATCCAATCCAAGCGTCACAGCTAGGTGAGGAACAACAAGTTGAAGCGAAAGAACCCGCTTGTGAGCACAATAGCATGATTGAACTTTCTTTGCCACGTCGAAGGCGTCCCATCGATGGCATAATAGGTGAGACAGGAGGAGGGATCACCACTAGAAAAAAGGCGAGGGGTGGGTGCGAGAAAAATGGGCGGATTACTTGCGGAAACATACTTCCTATCAAAAATTGAACCAAAAGATGTGAAGACTGCTCTTCAAGATGAAAAGTGGATTAATGCTATGCAAGGAAAAATTTAGTGATTTGAGAGGAATGAAGTATGGAGGTGGTGCCAAGGCACAAAGATCATAATGTCATAGGAACAAAATGGATCTTCAAGAATAAATCTGATGAGAATGGGAATGTTATAAGAAATAAAGCTCGGTTAGTTGCTCAAGGGTACACTCAAGTTGAAGGGATTGATTTTGAAGAGACATTTGCACCTGTTGCTAGAATGGAGGCCATCAGATTGTTACTTTCACTAGCTTGTCTTCTAAAATTCAAAGGTACTTATCAAATGGATGTCAAAAGCAGCCTTTCTAAATGGCATAGTGCAAGAAGAAGTGTATATTGGAATAGCCAAGGCTTTGAGGATCTACTCAGTGTGATCGTCTGTACAAACTCAAGAAGGCACTCTATGGGCTAAAAGGGAGGAGTTGCTAGTACATTATTCATAAAAGGGAGAAAAATCAGGCAGTGGTAGCCCAGTTTATGGAAATGACATTGTTTTGAGGTGGAGTGTCAAATCACCTGGTAAGCAGTTCATTCATGAGATGGAAGCTGAATTTGAGATAGCGTAAGTAGGAGAAGCTGAAATATTTTGGGAATCAGTTAGTCGGATGAAGGATAGCATATTTATCTCCCAATCCAAATATGCCAGAATATTTGTGCGAGAAATTTGGTCTTGAGAATGCTAAGCCCAAAGAGAACACCTATGGCGACTCATGTGAGTCACAGGGATGAGAATGGAAATGAAATCATTAGCAACTATAGAAGTATGATTGGAAGCCTACTCTATTTGACAGCTAGTAGACTAGACATTGCACACTCGGTTGGAGTCTGTGCAAGGTTTCAAGCCGCACCTAAGGAAAGCCATTTGAATCTTGTGAAGATGATTATTAAATATGTGCAAGGTACTCTCAACCATGGCTTATTGTATACGTTTGACACTAATAATTCTCTTGTTGGAGTCTTTGTGATCTTGCATTTGGGCGGGGAAATGCGAGGATAAGCACCTCACGGGGATGTTTTTCTTGGGGAATAATTTGAGTGTCATGGATTCGTCGAAGCGAAATTCCATATCCTATCCACAGTGAAGCTAAGTAAATTCTGACGGGAAGTGGATGTACTCGGCTTCTACTATGGATGAAGCGGATGATTGAGGGTATGGTGTCAATCAGTGTCATGACTCTCTCTTTGTGACAACTTGAGTGCTATAAGCATTTCAAAGAATCCTGTTCAACACAGTAGAACGAAGCACATCGACATAAGGCATCATTTCATCAGGAAGCTAGTTGAAGACAAAGTCATTCAACTTGAACATGTTAGTACTGACAAGCAGGTTGTGGATATATTCACCAAAGGCTTGGATATGAATCAGTTCGAGTATCTAAGAACCACTTTAGGTTTGTGTGTTATGGACAAATAGCAACTACCTTACTGTTATAACACTCATCAGAGAGCCAAGTGTTATAACAGTCGGATGCCAAAAGGCTCAACGGTTATGTTTTGGAAATTGGCGGTTAATCAGGAATTAATTGCATGCAGCTTTATTGAAGAAGTGGTACAGCAGTTTGTTCTCACCACTCACAATTCTTCATCCCTCACGCACAATTCATTCCCAAATAAAGACTCAGGCTCAGTTCTCGCTGCCAATCGGCTCAGAAAATCTACCAAAATCAAAATCCTTATTTTGACTCCGTCAAGATAGCGAGAACAAGGGGAGCAAGTGTCGGTTCAGAGGAGCAAGTACATCTATGCCAATTGGTGTAAATGAGGCGGGAGAACTTTGTTCGCTCCAAAGCGATTCGCTGACAACAGCAGGAGGGTCGACTCCGAGGGCGAAAATTTGTGTTGCCGTGGAAGAATAATACATTGAGTAGAGGAGACTTCATCAAAGGGGGCGATAATGATGATCAAAATCCAACATCATAATATGGATGTCCACTCCAATAAGTGGCAATATTTGGTAGAACTTTAATCGGCTTTCTCTTACGATCTGAAAATGGAGCAATATTGAAACTTCTTGGAGGGTCTATTAAGGATGGAGATGAGTTTGTTATCATGATCCTCGAGGAGTGTAGAGGTTGAGTATCGAGTATCGAGACACTCCCATTTTGTCTAGTCTAAAGTCACTGACTTCGATGCGCTTATTTGTAAATTTGAAATTCTGACTAATTTGGAAAAAGGAAAAATAGGAGGTAGGATTAAAAGGGTTTTGAGGAAACAAAAACCTCCAATTAGACATGTTCCTCAAACTGTTAAACCAACTGTGAATGATGATGATTCTTCTGAAAAGAATCTAGATAATGATGATGTAGTAGTTGTTTACAGAAAGCTATTGTCGGAGGAGGACAAACCCCGGTATTATTGTTGCTCTTAAAACTAAAAAGAAGAAGGCTGCGGGGGCTAGAAAAAATGAGTAAATACGGTGATCCAACGGTTTGGAAGAATTGGAATACGTGAATAGGAAAGAAGGAATTGCCGAGAGAAGGGGAAGGGGGAAGAGGCCACGATTACAGAAAACAGGTGAGTGTACTAGAAGAAAAGGATCAACATTTTACGAGACACAATGCAAGGAAAGGCCAAAGCAAAGTTCATAGTGGATGATGTAGAGGATTAGGGGAAGATGATCTTTGTCTATCTTGCCAAGAGAAAATCAAAGGAAAATGAAGTTGAATGATGATCCGAATAGAATAAGCGACAAAAATTGCCAGGGATTGATGAAGTATCCCTTGGGGATTTTGTTTAATTACGAGAAAATGAGGCCAGAGTGGAATTCGGTTGGCCGAGGGAAGATTCTACCCGAGAAAGACGGCTTTACGAGGCCACAATGAACAACCCGAGCATATGGACATTATTGAGGAGGCGGGGATGTGAGTATTTCACAAGGCGTTGGTCCTCGTGTAAGTATTGTGAGGAGTTCATACATGTCTGTCGAGAGGAGATTGTCGATCCCACAAGCCCCATGTTTCACAAAGTCAAGGTGATGGGCATGCTATTCAACTTTAGTCGCAATGATCAACAAGCATTTATGATGTACTTTCCCATTAGATGGATCAACTTTGAAGCTGAATGATATCGTCAGGACCTTAGCGGGTAGGTGATATTTGGATGACAGCAAAGGTCAAACTACAAGCCTGTCCTAGGTCTCAAGTGCGAGTTATACATGAGTCACCCCCTTGTCTAATTCCTACTCAAATAATACTAATGTGAGTGAAGTTGTGGGGAGAGTAATGTATGTGATGGGAATTTGGTCAAAATTTTGGGAGATCATATTTGATCAAATGATTGATCATGCTGGTGCAAAGTTGAAGCCCATTGGTTTTCTGGCACGATATGCGATGCATTGGTACTTGACATCACACGAGGTTACGAAATTTGAGAGAATGGGCGGGGAGAAGATGCAGACTATAGCCGTACCGATAAATTGAACTCTAGTAAGAGAGTGGTGGATGTGGAAATGAAGGGGTTAGAAAATGCGGTCTTACACAAGGGGAGAATTTGCCCGCCTTTGATGATCAAAGCCTATGAGGATGAGAAGAGAAGATCTTTGGAAAGCGAGATATTCGTGAAAACTTAGGATGGGTGAACTTGAGCCAAAATTCAAGCCTTATGATTTGTTGTCCCTCACATTTGTCGAAGGCTCACTCTGCGGATCTTGGTAGTCTTTGAAGCATAAACTAATGTTGATGATTAACGCTACATTCTCAGCCTGCCGATGTCAGATGAGACTTCTCGACCTACATGTAATCTGAATTTTAGCATGTTTTTATGCCAAATAGGTGGGATTATTTTGTGTAGGTTGTCTATTTTTATGTCACTTGTTGGTTCGAGACAATTTTTGTGTGTGTTGTTTTTGGTTGTCTCTTTGTGACCCACTTGCTTACGACAATTGATTGGAGCATCTAATGTTTTTGTGTTTTGTATTTGTTGTAACACTTATTATGCTTTGCCTCGGAAGAGGTTAGAGTCTTGGGGATTTGTCGCTGAAAACTTATCCAAAGGGGGAGTTTGTTGATGCGTAGATAGTTGGCTCAAGTTTTCATGAAGACCGTGTTGTCATGATCGTTGGCATATGACACGTTGAATCAAGACATCTACTGCCAAGTGTCAAAACAATGAAAGGGTTATCGGCGGTCTACATTTGCGTGGATCGAGATTTCTGAGATTTGCTCGTATAAAAATTTGGTAATCTATAGAACTCGAAAGATATTCCTTGAAGATCAAGTTTGGTTGATAAGGCAAGTGTTGGAATTATAGAAGGACTCTTGTACTTATGGAAGGCGGCGGTTTGCATATCAAACACCTTACCATAAATAAAGGCCGAAACCCTACGAGATCTACACTATATAAAGACCGTTGAATTGAAGAATGAAGATGATTGAAAACATATTTTATTATTGAGAGAGCATTCTTGTATTGATATATAAACATACTCGTGTAGTGTGGAGTCGGTGTGTTAGAAAAAAGTGCTACTCTTCTAACTATTAATACGGTTGTTTACAACACGTTGTTGTATTGATCATTGAATACTTTTATTGAAATTGTATTTAAAATCAGTATTAGGATAGTGTCGAAAAGGGAGGAACATAGATAGGAGGTTCTAGTCTTAGAAGCTAGAAGTTGAAGGTAGTTAGGGGGCGTCATGGAAGCCGAGGCGTTTGTATAAGGCCTCTTTGTAATTACTTCAAAGAATAGTGGAAGTTCTCCCACTAGGGCTAGGCAGCCACTTGAGGCGTGAAATTAGTACAGAGCCCCGGACAAACAATCTTGGCGTGATTTACATTACTGTCATTTACTTTATTGTGTTTGATATTTGTTGTGTGATCAAGTGTTTTAAGCGTTGATTAGGAATGACATTGTTTAGAGTTCATTTTTCATCTTCCATCCGCTTATGTGCTGCAATATTAATCATCATCCTGATAGTGTCCACCCTAGCAACTGGAGCAAACACCTCAGAGTAATCAATTCTTTCCTTTTGTGTCTGGCCTTGTGCTTTGTCACTTCACCTACTTCATCCCTCTTTGTCTTGAAAATCCATTTTACTCCAACCCCTTTTGTGTGTTGTGGCAATTCAATAAAGAATCAAATGTTATTTTTCTCTATAACATTCATCTCTGCATCCATGGCCTTCCTCCACTTCTCATGTGTACTTGCTTCTTCAAATGTGAGAGAATCCTCCAGGTCTCCTTCTTGAACTATATTTATTTGCTCTTCTATACTCAAGACATTTCCAGATACATAGTCCTTCATCCAGTTTGGATGTCTGTATATTCTCCCTGAAGTGGTTCTGATAGCTCTCCCTTGATTTGTTGATTTTGAGCTTTCATCCTTCTCCTCCACATCTGAGCCTTGATTTTCATCCTGACTGTCATCTGCTATTATTTCCTCTTCAGTTTCATTTTCATTCTGCTCCTGTTGTGGTTCCATCTCAGTTTGAGTTCCTGTACCTCCTGCATTATTCTCTTCCCATTGAATCTCAGTGTTTGTTTGCTGCTTATACTCCTTTCCCAATCCTAATGTTTGTCTTCCTCAAATACGACATCTTTACTTGTTATAACCCTCTTAGCTTGTACATCAAAGAGTTTATAACCTTTTGTGCCTTTACTAACTCCCAAGAAGATACATTTGATGCTTCTCTCATCCAATTTGCCTCTTTGAACTTTAGGAATGTGAACATGAGCCATGCATCCCCAAACCCTTAAATGATTTACTGCAGGTTTAATCCACTAAATGCCTGTTGAGGAGTCATATTATCAACTGACACAGTTAGACATCTATTCAATAAATAAAATGTCCACATGACTGCTTCAATCCAGAATACTTTGGGCATTTTCTTGGCTGAGATCATGGCTCTCACCATGTTCATAACAGTTCTATTTATCCTCTCAGCCACTCCACTCTATTGGGGTGCGTATGCAGTGGTTAGTTGCCTCTTAATGCCCATAGTTTTGTAGTATTCTGTGAAGTCAGTAGGATTAAACTCTCCCCCCTATCTATTCTTAAACATTTGATACTTGCATTTGTTTCCTTTTCAAGCATGGCCTTAAAATACTTAAATTGTTCAAATGCCTCTGACTTATTTGCTAAGAGATATGCCCATCCCTTTCTACTATAATCATCAATAAAGGTCAGAAAGTATTTCTTCCCACTGCTAGATATAGGAGTAATAGGGCCACAAATGTCAGAGTGAACAAGTTCAAGTACCTTTTTTGCTCTCCAGGTTGTTTGTTTTGGCATTGACTTCCTTGTCTACTTTCCACTCAAACAGTCAGCACAAGTGTTCTCCTCAATCTTGAATGATGGTAGTCCAATTACTAGCTTCTTGTTCTACAGTGTCTGCATTCCTTTTCCACCGATGTGACCATACCTTTCATGCCAAAGTTTGAAAGCTTCATTTGAAGTTCTTTGCAAGCATTCTTCCCCTTGATCTGCAGTACTTTGTTCTTCAAGGACAACTATGAACATCCTATTCATGCACATATCTGTTTCAATGATTTTCTCTCTCTTTGGATGTAAAACAATGCATTTTCCATCCTTGAAAGTAATAGTTAACCCTTTTTCTTGCAGCTGGCCAACACTCAGTAAGTTATTTTTCAGGTCAGGCACATAACTTCTCCAATGGCATAAGACACTCCTTTCAAAATAACTTTGACTGTTCCTTTTCCTGAAACACTCAATCTGTTGTTATTTCCTAACTTCACAGAGTGATTGAAACTCTTGTCCAAAGTAGCAAACATTCTCTCATCATTGCACATATGATTTGAGCATCCAGAGTCAATAAACTACATGCCTTCTTTAGCTGACTTTGGTTGATCAATTAGAGCCATAAGCAGCAAGTCATCCTCATCATCAAAAGCAGTATAGTGTGCTTCCTTTCAAGCTGGACATTCATACTAAAAATGTCCCATTTTGTGACACTTGAAGCACTCAATGGTAGACTTATTGTAGGGTTGTCTTCCTCTTCCACTTCCTCTGTAGACTGTCCTTCTTCTACTTCTGCCTCCAAACCTCTCTTCCACCTTTAGGACCTGGTCTTCCTCAGTCTTGTTCTTCCTGATAAGCTTGTGAGCATGAGTATTTAGAGAGCTCTACAGGTCATCCACAGTCATTGTGGTTATGTCCTTTGACTCTTCAATAGCCACCACAATGTATGTCTATTTTTTAGTTTTCTCATGATCTTATCTACTATTTTTGTGTTAGACACCTCTTCACCATTGCTCTTGAGCTTATTTGCCACCATCAACACTCTAGAGAAATACTCATCAATGCACTCTCCTTTCTTATTTTTGTATTGCACAATGACCTTTTTACCTTATCATTACCTCCATACTTCTTCTTCATGGCATCCTACACTATCTTTGAGGTTCTTCTATCCAAGAGTTGCTCAATGACTGTTCTTTCAATTGCTTGGAACAAATAATGCTTCACTTGATCTTTGACCCTTGACTCTTCTAACAGTTGTCTCTGATGATCATTTAACAAAGCATTCTCCAAAGGTTCCACAAATCCGCGCTCAATCATGCTCCATAAACCTTTAGCCTTTAACAGATTTTTCATTAGTTCACTCCAATGGTCATAGTGACCATCAAAGTGTGGAATGATTGTCAAGGTCTTGTCCTCACTCATTTGTGTATGAAGCTAATTAGATTGATGTGATGATACTCTCCTCGCTCTGATACCAATTGTTGGATCAGTTTCACTCAAGCCACCATTAATCACTACTCGAAAACTCAAAAACAAGATAGTAACAACAGTGCAATTTTCTGGTTGTTTATTCATTATCAGCTATAGCTTTTATATAGCCAAGTCTGTTACAACTAAGCAAGCAAAGTGGAGAAATCTAAGGCCCTACTAGCCGTTACAACTAATCTGATAATCCACCTACTATCTAAACATGAAACTAGGAAAACTAATAATAACTAAAGCAACAACTATCAACTAGAAAATAGGAACAACTAGCTAAGTTCTTCATGCACGTTTATTGTTGGAGCTCTCCATCATTAATGTCCTGGCTATTGTGATTCCTTCTTGAATCTTTATTATCAGGTCACAGAATCAGTCTGTATAGGATCATTAAAAGTCCCCACCAACCCAAAAAAAAATGCTACTATTAAATTGTGTTGTCTACCTTAATGTGAAAGAATAATTTTCTGGTAGCTACTAGGTGTAGCTACTTGGATCTCTTCACCAAGAGTTTATAGAGCAATTTTCGAATATATAATTCATTACACGGTATTTTGTATTTACTGTTACAGTTATCTATTTGTTAACATGGCAAAAAAGTTTATTTATTTATCAATAATGTTAGACTTAATGGTCGACATAATGAAGTATAGAGTGCCACAGAGATTGACTTATAGTGAATGGGATTCTAGAAAAATATCTTCAGTCCTATCATTATCAACTCTGTTAGCTTTTGTTTGTTTTTATGGACTTGTGGTTTAAAAGTCAAATTTCTAGTTAATGAATTTTGACCCTCTTTGCCGTGTTTTCTCCTCTGCAGTCAATTTTGACCCTTGACAAAAGTGCCACACTTTTGATCTGAGGAGCTAATTCAGTCAAAGTAAATGGGTGGAATTGAAATGAAAAACCCTTATGTTATGTTCTAACAATTTCATTTTTGTACAGTTTTTTCTTAGATAATCCTCCTTCATTATATGTTGTAAGATAAAACAATATATGAAGATGAACTTGTCTGGTATAGTTTGTTTCACTTTGGTTGTCATTTTATGTTGCATAGGAAAAACCATTTCAATTGACAGACTGCACATATCACAATCTATAACTTATAATAGTACAATAACGTCACCAAAAGAACAGTTCCATCTTGGCTTCTTCAGTCTTGCAAATTCCAAGAATTTTTACTTGGGTGTTTGGTTCAACCTCACTCCAACTCGGTATGTGTGGATTGCAAACAGAGAGAATCCGCTCAACGATACATCGGGTGTCCTCCGAATTCGAGAAGATGGAAACTTGGTTCTCCAAGACAATGCAGAAAGGATCTTCTGGTCTACTAATATCACAAACTCATCATCGCAGAACTTTGTGGCTCATCTTTTAGATTCCGGGAATTTTATTTTGAGCGATGGGAAAGAAGAGGCGCGTGTTCTCTGGCAAAGCTTTGATCATCCATCACATGCAATGATTCCTGGGATGAAATTTGGATGGGACTTGACGACTGGTCTGAATCGATACCTTACGTCTTGGAAGAATTTAGATGATCCTTCTCCGGGTGAATACACATATCGCTTGGACCTCCATGGAGTTCCGCAGATTTTTGTCATGAAGGGTGATTTGAAGCATTACCGAAGTGGTCCCTGGAATGGTATAGACTTTGGTGGAATAGTTTTTAGTACTAGCCTCCCCTTTGGCACTCAAATTAAAATTGATGACTCTGAGGTGTATTATGAACATTATTTATTAGGCAATTCATCATTGATGTTGGTATCTATAGACCACACTGGCGTTCTTCAGATAATTCTTAGGGAGAAGAATAAAAACGATTGGCGTGTGATGCTTGAAATACCCCAGGACTTTTGTGGAGATTATGCATACTGTGGCCCCAACGCTATATGCACCATAAACGATGCTCATGTCTGCAGCTGTATCCCAGGATATATCCCTACAAATCCGTGGGAATGGAATGTCCGTATCTGGTCCGGTGGATGTGTACTAGAATCTCCTGCAAATTGTTCTGAAAGAGTACACTTCAAAGAGTATGACGGTCTGAAAATGCCTGATCTTTTGCAGTTCAAACTGAATGCTACTATGACTCAGGAGGAATGTAAAGCTGAGTGCCTGAGAAACTGTTCATGTACAGCTTATGCAGATGCAAATTCCAAAGGAGGTGGGAGTGGTTGCTTGCTCTGGTTTGGAGACCTCATTGATATTAGGAGATTAACCTTGTCTGCGAGTCAGAAACTTCACATTCGCGTTTCTGCTGAAGACATTGGTAATTTGTCAAGTCGATGGAATAAATAGTTATGATTTATTTTAATTATACTGAACCAAACCATTTGACGTTTTGTAGTGACAAAATCGGACTCTAGGAAGAAAATAAAGATCGTGATAGTAGCAGTGATCGTTCCAACTTCAATCTTGCTGATATGTTTGGCTTCAATTATCATATGGAAGAGGAAATCACAAGGAAAAGGCAAGTTGAACTGTTAGCTATTTCTGTTTCATTATTTACAGATTGTCTTGTTGAAGAAAATGAGAAAGTTCGTATAGATTGAGTTTGGAGGCATGGTATCAAAATTGAAAGACCATAGAATTTTATTTAACTATAGAATTTATGTAGATTTTCAAAACAATTCCAAATTTAGTGTTAAGCAATGGAATTGTGTTCTCAGTTTGGTAGGTATACTGCAAGATTGAGAAAACCGCTCAGCTCAGCTGTAGGCCCCACCGGGTCGATTATGCCTTGACCCAGCGGACGGGTGGTCGTTATTAGATTTGATGGTGGCTCCTGGCCTTGTGGGTGCTTTTTCGGCCACGTTTTATCCTCCTTACTCGCGTGCTCACTAAGAAACTTCCATTGGTCGCCCATCCAGGCTAGGATTTAAAACACTAGAAATCCTTCGGAGTTTCAAGCAAATCGGTAAAAACAAACGAAATTTATGTCGAAATAGCAGACACAAAATTTTATACGAGGTTCACCAATGTAGAAAGATACGTCACTCTTCTTCTGCAGAATCCACTAATAAACGAGAAGATCGTTCTGAAGCCTACCACTTAGCTATAATCTATGTTGCGTATTTTCTTATACACAAAATCACCAGCTTGAAAACATAAAGAACAAATATAAACTCTCTAAGTTATTTCAAGAACAAAAACTATGTTCTTGATAATATTAAAAATATAATATTATTTTTAGAATGATTATTCTCTATTCTAGTATTTGTATGATTATAAAACTTATAAAGCGTCACATATTTATAGGCAAGAGAGTGCAACCTACTTAGACTCAAATTAGGAAAGAATTGGAATGGCCATGCTCAAATTAGGAGAATTAACAAATGCTAAGCCATCGTGACCCCCGTCGTGACCCGACTTCCATTTATGGAATTCGCGACGAAAAAATGCCTCGCCAATTACAACTCTGTCGTGACCCCATCGTGACCACACTCACGATGGAGGTCCACAACAGTATTCTTCACATTTCAACAATCTCCCACTTAAAGATATTTTAGGATCCACCGTCTTCAAAACACCATCTGCGGCGGCCTTCCCGAGTTAAATACGTCACGAACTCCAGTGATCCAACTGATACCTTCTTTTCCAATCCCCGAACATCGCGAATGACACGAGCGACTACGAGAGAGAATCTAGAATAGTCCTTACCTCTACTCCGTTGGACTTTCCCTACGTCGAGATAATCAACATACTACGCATTTTGCTTGCGATGCCCCGGTGGGCACCTTGGAAAACCTCAAGTTTGATTGGTCATCGATAATTTCTCTCTTACGCGCTTCCCGTTCAAGCGTCGGCTGACTTCCTTGATCTAATTCATTGACCCTCGATGTTTGATGAACATTTTTCAACGATTATGAAAGTCAAGAGGTTGAAATACCTACCGCATGACTTTGAAACAAGCTCGCTAACTCATTTGATTCATGCAGCCTTGAGCAGGTTGCATCGCTGAGTTCCTTGACCTCGAACTTATCACCAAGCAGTATTACATTACATCGGTTGGGGTATCTTTACGACTGATACTCTTCATTTACACGGCTCCTCGGAATCTCGAGAACCTACCGGTATCGAGCGAGGAATTTCTGCTTATTGATCCTTTTATCTTAGTAGAAACTCGTAACTTGAATACCACTCTTTCTACGCACCAGATCCTCTCTTGACCTCTTACGAGAACCATCAGGTATTAAATTGCGACTTACATACTTGCTATTACCATTGCTCCCGAACAACCTTCGGTTACCATCTTGAAATGGATTCGATATGCATCATACGTCGGTGGCTCACGAAATTAAACTCTTCCTAATTTCGGGCATTACTCACGCTTTTAATGGGTTTCGAAGAACCATTAGACAATTTGATTAAAACCGTACCTACTACATCAGTATTCACTGCCATCGTGAAGACGATCCCATAATTCAAAAACATAATTCACGTTACATACATCATGCGAAGTATGAAAAGAAGCTCGAATCTCTTATCCGGGGAATCAGAAAGCATTCAGAGATAAAACCAAAGCCTCGGAATAGTAAACCAGCACAACATGAGCATCCTTTGGCTTTGCGTGCCTCTTCGTGTGACCCGTTTGCCTCAGGCTTAGGCGCAAAAGATCGGGAATTACTTACACTGCACTGCATGATCTCAGCTATTTTAAAACCTCTGTCCGTTCTTCCCTCTTCCCCACGCTTAATCACCGGAACCTTAGCACCTTCACTTACATGAAGCTTCGTACCTCCTCAGGAGCGAGGATAAACTCTGATCGCCTTAAGTTCAGCCTTGTTATTTTCTGGAATTCTTGGCAGCGCCTGCATTTAGGCTCCCCACACAGTGAAGCTAGCAAAATCGGGCACTTGTCACCATCATCCAACATTAACATCTACCGTCGATAGTTGATTAATAATGCTAATGAAATCATTAAAGGAGTGTCTACGCTATGGGTGTACTACGACATCTTAAGGTGGCTGACAGTCAGAAGTACCTTATTATTTGTAGAAGGTTCTAAATACGAATCATAAAGCCTTCGTCGGCCCGCTTTGTGGTGGTCTCCTTAGGAGCGTTAGCAATTACGTTCCTTGACAAACAGATCTAATCACACGAAGCACCTTTGTCGATTCCGTCCATTCATCCTCGTCAAAATGCTTGAGGCTGCTCCGCAATAGTTTGTTCGAGGAGGCAACAGTATAGATAATCATAAATGCGCATCTTCGATGTGGAAAATCGATTCCATCGAATTTCTCTGACATGTGTCTGATTCCTTCACTTCTGACTGATTCTTAAACTGTGACGAGCTACGACCGAGCTACGTGCAATTGTTAGGATTTAACACCCTAAATGCTTCCAGTTTCGAGCAATCGATAAAAGCAGCAAAGAAATTTAAGAGATGCGGAAATAAGCGAGACACAAGAATTTTATACGGGTTACCGATGTAAGTACGTCTGTTCTTTAACTGCGAGAATCCACTAATAAGCAGAAGAAGATGGATTCTGGCCCTTTCATAGGCTATAATACATGTTGAGTATTTTTCTTATACGAAAATCTCGACCCGCAAATCCTATCAAGAACAAAGATAAGCTACCAGCTTGGCGAGAACAGCATGTTCTTGATAATATTAAGCACAATATTATTCTAGGATTCTTCTACATTCTGTATTTGTATGATTAATAAAACTGTAGAAAGCATCCTATATCTGTAAATGAAATTATACTTGTTAGTCTCTTCAAATTAGGAAAGAATTGGGCCGAAACCGCCTGAAATTAAAGTCTACTCGTACTAAGCCATGTTGACCCCCATCGTGACCAACACTCACTATGGAGGTCACGACAGAAAGTGCCTCCGCGAATACAACTCACCATCGTGACCACCACTCACGATGGAATTCCACAGTCACCAAAATTCTTCATTTCAACCCAATTACCACTAGCTCAGCACGTTAACACTAGATTTTTATGAGATGAGTTTAAAAATAAGATGCATTTTGGTATGGTGAGTATGATCAAATCATATCAAACATATCACACATACAAGTTTTTGGGTCGGGTATTACATCAGCCCGCCTGCATTGATTTTGGTTATAATTAAAACCTTGTACGTGGTGTAAAAGGTTATGTTTCGAAATTAGGTGACAAATTGATTCTTAACAAATTTACCGACTTTGCACAATGTTTTTGAAAATTTACATTGTGTGTTACAGCAATGCATGATTCCATATTTGTCCATCTCATTTGCAATGCAAGTGAACATTGACAACTCTATATATGGTATACATTTGTCATGTTGAGATTTTGAAATCATAAATGGTTTGATGAAAATGTGGAGAGCAACTTGTTAAAAATGGGAAGATATTAAGATATTGGTTTATGTGTTGAGTGATACTGATATGCACTTATTCCTGGATTGCTAAACATCAAGAAGAATATGATCAATAAGAAAAAAACGTCTGAGTTCAAAAGAATTATTTGAGTTCTGTGGATTATGCATATAAGGTTTATATGGTTGATACTTGATATATCATTGAGGTAAGAAAATATTGATGATACTTCTTTTCTATCTTCTCATATGTCCACTTCCTTGCTCGATAGGCATGCTCGGCCAGGAAAGAGAGAAGGAAAACTTTGAATTACCTTATTTTGACATTGATATTGTTACTAGGGCAACTCAGAACTATTCTAATATGAACAAGATAGGAGAAGGTGGTTTTGGACCTGTTTACAAGGTACGACTATTTGGTCACACTATCACTATGAAAGTGCAATTTTATAAAGTGAGGAAATGGGAATAAGATGCAGGATCTCATGTATTTCACTATTGAAATCATAGGGAAAATTAGAAAGCGGACAAGAAATAGCCATAAAGAGGCTTGCAGAAACTTCGAATCAGGGGCTAGATGAATTCAAGAATGAGGTTATGCTGATTGCAAAGCTTCAACACAGAAATTTGGTCAGGCTTCTTGGTTGCTGCATTCATGGAGACGAGAGAATGCTTGTATACGAGTACATGCCAAATGGGAGCTTGGACTCATATATATTTGGTTCTCTCTTAATAACTTCATCCTCGTAAATTTACTCAGGACACTTAGGATATGCTCTCATGCTTTTATCCTGACGCTCTTTCATCTGTATGTTCCAGGTGGCTCTTTAGTAAACAACCATTTACTAGCTTGGAGGAGGCGCTTTGCTATAATCACGGGAATTTGTAGAGGCCTTCTCTATCTTCATCGAGATTCAAGATTGAGAGTAATTCATAGGGATCTCAAGGCGAGCAATGTGCTTCTAGATAGTGAGATGAACCCAAAAATATCTGATTTTGGCATGGCTAGAACTATTGGAGAAGATCAACTGAGAATGAAAACGAAAAGAGTTGTTGGTACCTAGTAAGTATTTGTATTTTTCAGTTTGATGTAACATTTGCCTCCACTTCACTTCCCATTCAATTTTGTACTTGGCCATACATGCAGTGGTTACATGGCTCCGGAATATGCTATTGATGGTGTATACTCAACGAAATCAGATGTCTTTAGCCTCGGCGTCTTAGTTTTGGAAATACTTAGTGGGAAAAGGAATAACCAATTTCACCATCCTGACCATGATTTCAATCTTCTTGGACATGTAAGATGCTAATTTAGCTAATAAAGTACTATTCAATCTCGGCATTTGAATCATATATTCCGACCTTATTATGTAAATAATTTTGTTATTTTGAATCATCTTGGACATGCATGGCAGCTATGGCTTGGAGGAAGAGCCTCTGAACTAATTGATCAGGTCGATGGGACTCGTTTCGCATTATCGGAAGTCTAAGGTCAATGAGTTCGGCTCTTTGTGTTATGGCATACGAAGATCGACCAACAATGGCTTCTGTGCTCTTAATGCTTGATAGTGAGAGTGCAGTGCTACCACTGCCAAAGCGCCCTGGATACTATACCGAAAGGTTTCTTGATGAGTCAAGCGCCGGATGCTTTCGATTTTCGACTGTGAATGACCTGACAGATACTATTATGCAGGGACGATGAATGATTTTAGTTTAAGTGAATTTCCTTACTTCTACTCAATTTTTATTCTGCAGTAAAAACTCTATAATATTATTATAACCGATGTACATTAATGAACAAATGTATATTAATTTAGAGAGTTACTAATTTATCGATAAATTAATAATTTATTAATTTAAATAATTTTTTAAGAAAATGAACAAATGTATATTCAATGGCTTGTTGAATTTATTGAGATTGGTCAAAAAGATGTAGAAGCATCTAGAAGATATCGGAAGATAGTTAAATGAAAGAAAAATAATAAGGAAATGGTATTAATGAAGATAATGATACGGTAGTTTTGAAACTTGTTATGCGAAGCACTTTTAGGATCTAAAACTCTTCAAAACATTATGTTACAATTCAAAAACACAACACCAAAACTATTGAATGTAATAATAAAAATTAAAGATGAATTCCAACAAGATTTGAACTTTAAAAGAAAAGAAACAACTATAAATTCATATTTTTATTAAGATGTAATAATTATTTTTTTAATTTTCAAAAATTATTAATTTATGATTTTCTTGGGTAACATATTAGATTTTCTTGCCATGAGATTAGATTTCTAAGAATGATTTTCATTGGATTTTCTAAGAATGATTAGATTTCTGGCCATGTGATTAATTTATGATTTTTATTAATTATTTATTTATGATTTTCTAAGAATGATTTTTATTATATGAATTTTCTTGTCATGTAATTTGATTTAATATGATTTAATATGATTTTCTTGTCATATAATTTGATTTAATATGATTTGATTGGTACTAACTTTTTGTTCTTTAAACATTGATTTAACAGTTGTATATAATATATATCGAGTGGGGTAGAACCTTCGACTTATGATGTAGAATTGTAGATTAATAAGTCAAGCTTTTGAGTTGAACTTTTTGGGTCAAACCTGTTGAAATCTTTTTAACTCTTTGAATTTGTCTGGGCTCTCTTACGGTCCTTGCTACTTTTGTTCCAAATAATCCTTTATAATCTTTGAAGTTATGAGAATCCACTCGACATATTTTAACTAGACCTTAAATAGAACACCCTTTGAAAAAATTGAATCTTAGTTCATTTGTTATAACATGGAAATCCTATGGTCAATCATCTTAAAATTGGGGGATAAATAAGCTCACAGCATCGGATAGTCTATGTAATTTGTTAACGAGTTCGAGTTGGATTGAATTAGGTACATTAGGAATTTTATCGAATTAGGAAATTATCTAAATGTTGTGCATATCGAGCAAAGACTAGGTTGCCAATAAAATTAATCTAGAGTTATCTGGTTAGCTAAAACTTTTTAGTAAATGATTGAATTCTAAATTCTAGACTTTAAAAAAAAATTTAATTCTTCCCATCCGAAACCTGCATTGGTAAGAAACAGAGGCGGTATGGAGCCAAAAGAAAACCACTATCAAAGAAACACCAAAAATCATCAAAACTCCATCAAAACTAATAAAAAAATCCATCAAAAATCATCAAACAGTCAATATTTTATACAATACTACCCCTACAATGCCAATAACCCATTCCGTCTTAATATTCACGTAATAGTACTCTTAGTTCTTCGGTGGAGTATTTGAGGAAAAAAATCGAAGTGAATAGTGAAAATACAACGAATCGGTCGGTTGGTAATGCATTCGGTAATTAGAATTTTTCTAGTTCATTATGAGCATTATTGTAATATTATTTGAGATTTAGAAGTTAAATTTATGTTAGAGTTGTGTTGTTAAACCTTGAGGCGAAACTAAGCCCAAGCAGAGCGAGAGCTTGCGATTCTTGAGATATTTTGCGGACTCTAGGTGGTTCTTCATTACTTATCAGTAGCTGTCATCACTTGATAATCTTCTTCTTTCTTCTTGAGATGGCGAGACCCCTCCACGCTCCGCCAAAGATTTTCTTCCATTTCTTCCTCGTCTTGCAAAACCGGTCTAAATTTCTTGAAGTTTCCTCAGAGTCATCCTCTACGTTTAAGGTAAGAAAGTTGAATCTTTGGAGTATTTCTTGACTTTTGAGGATGTTGACTTTTTGTTATTTTGAGTTGGCCTTGAGGCATGACATTTTATAATGTTATAGAATGGAGCATCTAGGCTTAAATTATCGTATAAGAGGTGATAATAATCTATTTATGGGGTTGGGGGTATCGGGATTATAGTTGACTTTTGTTGACTTTTTGTTGACTTTCGTAATTTATTAGTGAAGTGTACTCTTGGACTTTTATTAGGATTGTTTCGGGTGTAAGTTGTGATTACAGGCGATTAGAGAATGTTAGGATAAAATGAGTTTTGTAAGTTGAGGAGTAGTTAATTGGGTTTGAGGTTAAAGATGGTTAGAAATGTGATGATTAGTTGTTAATATCGAACGTTAGGGCTTTTGAAACTAGTAAGTGGAATTTGAGTTATTTAAATGGAAAGTTGCTTGAACTTTAAGTTGGAATAAGGTTATAATGGGATTTTCCAGTGGAGTTATTTTGGGAGTATAAATATGAGATGATATATATATATATAGTAGAATGTTATACTAGTTGTATATTATAAGTAGTAATAATTTTATTTTAGTGTTTGATTAGACACGGAATGTGGAAAAAGACAAGCTGGGATCGATTAGGCAGGGGCGTTCTTATTCTTAACGAGGTGAGTACAAATCTCGCGATAGGGAACCACTTCATATATATTATGTTCTATCGTTACTGTGTTTTTGTCATGGAACTATTCGACATATTGTATTGAGTGATTATGATTTATATTATGAGATAATTGTTGGATGATTATGTGATTAATTTTGTGTGAGCCATGTTATGATTATGCGGTTGTATTTACGTAGTGTTGAAGATTGCTTGAGGTAGTACTAACCCAAACTCTCAATTTATGTTCTTGTGTTACGTGGCCTTGTCGGCATTTACGATTACGTGGCACATGCGGCCTTTGTTGCTTATTCACATGGTCTTGTCGGCCTTGTTGTATTTACGTAGTGCTTGTCGGTACATTTGTATTTACGTGTGCTTAATAGAGCGGTTGTGATTGATTTATGATACGTGAGATGTTTTAGTATTACTTGGATATTGTTTGGGAGTAGAGTAGTTGGTTTGAGGTGTTGGTTGGAGATATGCGTGATTTTGAGGTGACTTGAGTATTAGAACATGACCACATAGTTGGGATGATTAGGTTAGGTGACTCTCGCTCGCTACGGGATATGAGGCCAGCGATTGGCCTTATGCGGTATAAGTGCGATTGGAGATCTATTGTCACTTTCTTTGTATTGTGCATTGTTGATGTTGGCCTTATCTTTTTGGTATATGTGCAATAGAGAGATCTATTGTCACTTTGCTGTGTGCATTGTTGATGTTGGCCTTATAACCCGGTATAAGATGCGGTGGGAGATCTATTATCACTTTGCTATTACTTGTTGATGTTGGCCTTATGCCGGTATAGTAATAGGTAGGAATCTATTGTCACTTTGCTATGTGCATTGTTGATGTTGGCCTTATACTACGGTATAAGTGCAGTGATTATTGGCGATTTATCTATTCTGTAGGTAGACGGATTGAGTATATGCGCGTTAGAGGTCATTATATTTGTGGAATAAGAGATAGAAGGTGATGACTAAAGTTATAGTCTTTGTTGAGTCTATGATTTCATTCTGGGTGTTTGTGTGCCTTATTGAGAACTTCTATTATATCTTGATATGTTATGCCTGAGACCTTCTTTGAATCTTGTTGTATGACCTTATTAGGTAGTACGGGATAGATATATATGTCTTATTTATATTTGACATGTTGTTTAGAATTTTCTATGGTGTTGTATGATACGTTTTGTGACTTGTTTAAATTTTCTATGGTGTTGTTTAAATTTTCTATTATATCTTGATATGTTATGCACGAGACCTTCTTTGGAATCTTGTATGACCTTATTGGTTATGAGGCATTATCTTGTTATACTAGATGTTGCCTTGATGAAATTATGTCGAGATTAGGTTTCGGTTGATTATTGATGATATGATCAGGTTTCTCTTGTGGATCTTAGGTTGGTGATAATAGATTATGTATCTTAAGGATGAAAATTGAGTTGGTTATTGGTTGAGATAACTTTGAATGAGGGCATTAGGTATAAAATTATAAACCCAGCGTTAAATGCTAATCTATAGATGATGTTGGTGATATTTATATACGGTGGAAAATTGGATTTAAGCGTGTTAGTATATAAGTTATTATCTAACAATGTTGATTAATTAAAGGTGAATAAGTTCCGTAAACTAAATAAAAGAATTTGGTGAGATAATCCGTACTTAGGTTATCTTGAGTTAAGATATATAATACTCGGTTGTATTAAGATAATGATACGATTTGGAGGTTCTTATAATCAACATTTAAGATGTCATAGGAGGTGTAACTATAATTGGGGGTAACACTTTAAAGAGCGAACTAAAGACAAGTGGTTGAGTTGTGTCTTGAGTTATGAATTGTTGAGACATATGTTTGGAGTTGTGTTTGAGGTGGTATATTATAGGTAAATTAAAATCTTTAGAAGATAGCCAATAGAAGTCCTTTCTTGTGATTAAGGTGTACTATAAAAGTAATTGTGGCGTGATGTGGGTTTATCGATTGTTTAGTTGGGCTTCATTAAGGAAAGATTTATATTGTTGTGAGGTAGTATATAAAATATAACTCTTGAGGTATATAGTCTTTAAATAGGTAAGGGTCTTGACTATCCTTGTTTGTATGAGTAGTAGATTAAGCTTACGTGATATTATTTTACTCGGCTTTTAGGCGTCCTATTTCATATGAATTTAATTTTCAGTTGTTCTTGGGATGGCCAGAGATGCATTGGTCGAGTAACAGTACCAGGAGGTGGCGATGGTGGCTTGAAGGCCTCAGCGGTCAGCCGCATATTCTTTGAAGTTTTGTTGTACATAATAATTATTGTTGTAAAATAAATTGTTGATGTTGTATTTATTATTATTTTCGATGGGGTGTGTGGTTAGTTCACGATGGGCCCGAGTTGTATTATTTTATTGTCACGTTAAATGATACCATTTTATCGTTGTCCATCGTTGGTGTCTACCCATTTGTCGGGTTGATGGCGGTCCCAGCGCCGAGAACCCTTTGGCGGAGTCGTGCAATACAAACATCGCTTTTGTTGATGAAAGTTGTCGGAACACGCCAGTGACTTTGAGGAGCCGGAGGATTGAAGAACGACTTTTTTATTCGGTAAAATCATTGCGAAATCGTCGAAATCCTTTCAAAAATAGCAATTTGTGAATGGAAAAGTTTGAGTAAGCCTCGGGTTAGCAACCTTAATGATATCTCTTATGTTGCTTAATAGTATTATAGATTTTTGGAATAAGGATGTTCAATTTGATATAATGAATATAGTCTACAATTACTTAGGATGTTATGAATAGTTCTCTTTTAAATACTTAAGTTTATATAGTGAGTCTTTAAAATTTGAAGCGTAAAGAGGAACTTAGAGTTAAATTGTCCCCCACAATTAGAATCTTAGGCTGCCTAAATGAAAAAACAGAAAATTAGGAATAAATTAAGGTTGTCTTTCTTTTTTGTATAGAGTTAATGATTCGTATTTAAGTTGTATAGAGGCGAATTAAAGAAATTTGAAAAATAAATTAAAGATTGGTTGAATTTCACTTTGATAATAAAATGTCCCCTAGACAGCATCATATGGAGTCCGGGACCGGCGATTCGTTTCCTCATAAACTCTGGAAACCCAGTCTCCCGTTGTTAAGCCACAAATCTATTAATATCTTGATCGTGTCCCCGCATTAAATATCATGGGCCGAGTGTTTTAAATGAATTTGAATTATAATTTGGTAAAAGAAATTTGTGTCAATTACTCATTGGATGTCTCTCACAGTTACAACTATAAAATGTATGTACTTTGATGATAACCTAGTTAGTCCTGATAGGTACTCCGGTTAGGCTATATAGAGGGTGCAAGTGGAGGTTTCCACTTTGATCGAGTTAGTATGGAGTTTTAGGAAAAGCCAAAATTTTTCTTTTTCATTGATTATACTCAAAAGCGTTTTTAAGGTATTCAACTTCAGTTGATTATATAGCGATTATACCAATAACGTTTTGATTGAGTTATACCAATAACGTTATTGGTATTGGATTATACTAATATAACGTTATTGGTATCGTACTTAGTTGATTATACTTTCAGTTGATTATGCAATAACGTTATTGGTGATGATTATTTTAAGTTGATTTTATTTTTCATTTGTCTTCCTCTCGGTATAGGTCAAAACGTATTCTATTTCTTAACATATCTTATCGAGGAGATGTAGGTGATTTTTTAAATGAATTAATGTTAGTGTTTATTGGTATTGTTTGGGTTTTTTGGATCTACAGGAAGGTTACATCTTTTGGAGAGGATTCTTCCTAAACCTCGAATATTACATCTACTTATCTTCGGTTTAAGTTTTTGGATATTATGCATGTTTTTGTCAAGTTCCGTTTGTTGGAGTTTTTGTTACCAATATAAGCTTGTTTGTAATATGTATAAACTGTTATTATATGCAATTATCAAAAAAAATATTCTAGGCTTCGTATTAACTCTTGAAAGCGGCATAGATAATCAAGGGTTTCTACTCAAATTGTTTGTTAGTAATAAATCTGAATTACACACCTTATATTATGTGTATATATCACGATGAGGGAATGATCGTATATATATGCATTTTAGTTTACGAATTCTATTTTCTATTTGAAATCGTGAATCATTGACTTGAAATTACCACAAAAAAAATTCCACGGATTTATTTTAAGTAGAAATAATTAGGCGAAATTTTAGGCAGGCATCTGAACTATGGAAAATATTTCAAATAGGCACCTAAACATTTTAAACTTTTAAATAGGCTTTTGAACTTTGAGAAAAACTTCTTTTAGATTCTACTATAACATGTAAACTTAAGGGCAAAACAGATATTGTATATATATTACAAATGACTGGTGAGTGATACATTAATCAACGTGCAGTGTTTATGTTTCAAATATTTAAGCGAGATAATAAATAAAGTAATTAACTATTTATAAATTTATAAAATTATACTTTGATTTATATTATTATTCATTTATTCACGGTTATATGATATCTTATAATTTTTAATAATATAATTTTAATAATAGATTTAAAAATTTTGTTACCATACTACTCTCTTCATTTCAAGTTAAATAAAAATACGCGTTATGTAATTTTATTGATTATTAGAAAATGCTACTTTTTCTCTTTTAATAAAAAAATGCATCTTATGTTATTTTATTTATTATTAAAAATATCACTTCTCGATTGATTAGTAGTATAAATTATTCATAGTTACTATTCAATTTTTATTTATAATATTCATTTTAATATATTTTAATTGATGATTAACTTCGATAATATTTGACAAAAGCGGAATAATATCAATACTTTGTTATGAAATTCTCTCAATTTTAACCACATGGCAATTGGATATCACTTGTTAGAATATAAAATACTTCAAATAAATTATATTGAAAATAAATGGAATGAAAATGACATATCTTTTAAAAACTATATCCATGTGCAATAATTTTTAATAAAGAAATTAAGCGCCGATAGAATATCTCCCTCGAATTCATATTGAGAGGCGTTTCAGGCTTTTGAAGTTTACCCAAATTGTAAGACGTTTTATGCTATCAATGCATATTTTACCTATATTTTCTATTTTTACCCACATAGCCTAGTACAGTACTACTCTCATTTTACAATTGTAATGATGAAAGGCATAGGGTTGATTAGGGGTAGTAGTGTCTCTATGGTTTATTCCTTAATTTGGTGAAATGTCTATAGGAGGAATGTGGTGTATTAAAGGCAATTTCGTAGAAGCTTGGCCAGATTAGAAATGTTTGTAGATGTAGATATTTTAACTTTTGAATAGGTATGCAGGTGATTTTGGTACAATTTTGGAAAAAATATTTCATTGAACTTCAACAAGTAAGCACAGACAAAATAGATGTTTATATATTCATTTGTGGAATTAGATTTCATAAATAGCGAACAATTAATTGGATGATTTTTAATACAATAATTAATTTTAATTAATTAAACTAGGAAAACAACACGCGTTGTGTGTAAAGAAATAAATAATTCCGCATCAACATTAAGAAAGAAGAGAGAATTAACAATAATAATTGCATCAATGTTAAGAAAGATTAGAGAATTAAAAATAATTAGATGGCAACCCTTAATAATAATTAATGTGTGCCTAAATGAGAAAGCATTTACAATCGCCTTTTTATGTATTCGAAGCATCTTCATGTATCGCAGCCTCCTGATAAAAGCACATCATCCTCAGACCTCGTCTATAGTTTTTTGTTTTGATTTTTTGGTTCCAGATAGGAACTCTTCAACTTTCTCTTCAATTTGTTTTGCCTTAGCTTCTTGCTTCCAAGTAGTCTTCCATAATACTACATGAAATAAAAAGGAGATAAAAGGTTACAGAAAATTTACTAACATTGATGTAAAGAATAAAGTCATTAAAAATGTTGGAAACAAATCCAAGCCATCACTTACTATTTCAAAGAAATAGTCCATCTGAAACAAAACCATTATCAGTTACTATTCAAAAAGCATAATAAAAGACCTAATTATTAACCTCTATTTACCTTTAATAAAAATGGGAGTTCCAGAATGAATCCCAAGAAACACTTATAATTTTTTCTCAAATATAAGACATTGAAAATAAGGTTGGCGGTTGAGTGGAAACTGGCCAAAGATGGCGGTGTAGCCATTCAATTATATGAGGCTATCAAACGTACAATTATGAAGTTCGATTAAAAAAGAAAGAACTCTATGAAGTACATTAATTAAAAAAATGCGTCTTCAGAGTGATAATCAAGAATTATTATTAACTGGTATAGGAGTTACAAATATAATTATTCTGGGAAAGTAACCTCGAGTTAGAGATAGAATTATTATTCTGGAAAAGTAGCCTCCCTTTCCTCTTGAGAAACCTTTTCTGTACCTTCGGCATTGCTTGACTTGGTCGCTCAAATACAATTGCTTGCCAACTCTCTAAAACACTTTGTGGATTGATTTCTTCGGCGAAGCAACCTTTGTCACCATACTGCATAATTGGGTTTGATTTGATTAAAAAAGAGAATTAGAGAGGCATTTAGGAGTTACGGTTACATATATATAAACTTTTGGGAAGTTGAATTACCAAAAACAGAAGTATGTGGGAGTAGCAGTGTAGTTATGGGTAAGTGGGAGGAGTTTTCTTTGATCTAAGAGTTGTCTTTGTGCCACGTATTTTAATTCGAGCGGCTATGTATAATAATGATAACAGATCCATGTAACTGCATATAGCACTATAAACGAGCCGAATCGAACCGAGGATAATAGATTGAATTAAACATTAATTTTCATTCTGACTCGGTTGATTGAATCTCCATGATACTTTCCGGCTCTCGAGCTTGGCGTGTTTTTTTAGTTAAATGTTTGGCTCGTATTCGGCTCGATTTTCCGGATAGTTCGAAAAAGCTCGGTTCCACCTTGATATAAAACTTTAAAAAAATACTGCACTACTAAATATTACAGTTTAAAAGACAAAATATGGCAATATTAATGTTATAGAGTTTGACCCCCAGAAAATAAATAAGGTTAGGCTCAGTTAAAGGCACATGCGTAGCTTAAAATGGCTCTTGCCATGTACCAGCAACTATAGATATCATGCCAAAGAGTACATATCGGATCGATTCGTCGGACATGCCGTGGCTACCAGCAAACATAGTGTTGCCGTACCAAGAAACATGTCCGAGACCTATTACTCTAGCATACTAGAATATCGTAAATCGTCGCGGTCCACGAGCAAAATAGGCAAGCAGAAAGCGAGAAGCTGAGTCGAAATTAAGTATTCGCTTTTTGAGAGTCCTTTGTTTCTTCCTTGGTGAGCACCTGTCTGCCTTGTATTTTTACAGTTTGTGGGGTTGCGATTTGAGTTTAGACGGTTTGGGGAGTAGCGGTATGGAATGAATCTTTACATCAAAGCCCCGGGCCTTATCGGGCTCAGCAGGAGGAGTAGCAATTTAAGCAACCAAAGAAAATAAAATCAACTTCAATGTAGTAAAAAGTTAAAGTAGAATGAAACAATAATGAAACAGAAAACATGAAACAATAATAAAACATGAAGCTATAAAAATTCTTACCTACATTTAAATTAGATTTGGATATGTCATTATCAAATTCGAACTTGAAATTCAAGCTGGTGGGTCTGATATCTATAAATCCTTGAAACTAAATTAAAAAAAAAGAACAAACTTCATATTTAAAAGGAAAAGCAACATTCGTACCGGTTTGGACTTCTTATTCCATAGGCTTCCTTGATCCAATCACCCGGCGCAAGAAAGAGGCACCGATAGTGTCTTTTCTGCGTTGAGGCTCTTTAACATCAATTATCCTTAGCTGGGTTGATTCGAGATGAAAGCAGGTTGTGGAATAGAACAAAATGTCATTTGCCATCTTGGAAGTATTTTATATTTCCCTCGTTCCACTCACAACGAGGACATCAAAATTATTACATTGGAAAAAAAATTTCCTCATAATAAATTTTCAAGTCGGTTTATCTTCGTATTGACTTAGTTTCAATATACTCATCAAACCTTTTTTTGCAAGCTGACTGGAACTTAGAGGCTATTTCAAGTATGCATTATATGTTTAAACACTTTTCCTTTTCGTCCCATAAATATTTGCATATTGCTCATAAAGAACATTGAAACTATTTTAAAAACTTGATTTAATTCTACACTAAATAGTCGATAGATATTAATTGGCACATACAAATTTGATCATTTTCTCTTATATCTAGGATCGAGGAATAGAGCCAAAACAAAGAAAAGTCACGTTCCTCCCAATGCTTATCAAAACACAGAGCTATGTCTTAATCAGATATTAATGGGGTTCCTTAATTCTACTCAACTCCATTAAAAACAAATTGACTTTGGGATAATTCTATCAGTTGGTAACATCTGGAAAACCTCGAAATTCACAACCATTACCTTTGTTCATTCAGACTAGTAGAGATGAGGGAATCTGCAAAAGACTCATCATCTTGACATATTTTATGAAACATTGTCTACCATATAAGCAGTGTTAAGCATCACAAAGTTGAGTTCCATCTGGTGTTATCCAAAACTTACTTGACTGCGGGCAACTTTAAATTGACCTATGCTTTCATTAGGCTGGTATTCAAACAAGTATTGACACACCTACAACAACATCACAAACATGTTCAATCTCTTTCGATCCATCCCTAACCAACAAGTTAATAATGTATTTTGTCTCACATGAAATAGTTTGCCATTCAAAACGGATTATAAATGAAATTGTAATCCTTTCGAAATGTCAATCTGGCGCGTCATTATACTTAGCGTTGTCGAAACATCACAAGCCTTTCCTCCACTTAATAACTCTATGTACTTCTTTGCGTTATTAAACACCATTATGGTGAAGGTACATTAACAAAGAAATGCTACGTAAGTTCCGATTCACATCAATGTGACGACAAGTTATTACCATATACTTTATCTTTTTGAACCTCAGATACGATAGTAGGTGGTTATACCAACTCAGCAACCTTGCAGCCGGACCCTTAATTCTTTCTTTCCTTATTGAACACGGCAAAGCAATCTTTGCTAATCATATATCTAGATATTTTCTTATAATATATCTTATATGCCTTAAAGGCATTAATTAAATACATATGTTCAACTATCGTAAAAAGGATACTCATGAGATAAAATCATATGTGCAGCCAAGAGTTGAACTCTTTCATAACTAAAAGTTAAAGTTTGGCCCAGCTTTCACATGAAGCCCTTCACATACAATTGAGATTATGCAGTTACTAGATGTTTTGAAGCATTAGCAGATTTGGAAAGTTTTTTGTATGCATTTGAACATGCCGAACTTGAAATGTACCGATAAATGAGTTGTAGTATCACCTTTTTGATAAGAAAGTACCCTTTTACAATGCTTACCCTTCACATTTTTTCCCTCACCTGGAAGCATAATAGGATCCATATGATCCCATATAATCTAACACGAGGGTTTATTTATCTGAGGATGCGCGCCATTAGCACCAGCGAAGCTGACTCTGCAAATGTTTCGAGGAATCACCGTTTACACCAATGAGGGAATGCCTCCATTTCATCCGTCCAGTTCGACTCGTGATTGAAACTGCTCGGACTACAAATCGGACTCCGTCTCACCGTAAATAAATTCGGAGGGTATGCGAATTCAAGGAGAATTAGAAGTTAACAAAATAAATACCAGCTATTAGATTATAATTTACACCCGACAAATCGATTTATTAATAAATAAATTGAAATAATAAATTAATTACAATATCTTAATTACAAACTGTCCCTAAATCAAAATCCTAATTTAAACCTCTAATTCAATTATTTAATTAAGTAAAACCCTAAATCAATTACCCTAATTCAATTATTTGATTAATCAAAATCCTAAATCGAAACCCTAATTGAGCAAATGATTACCACTAAATCAAAACCTAAATTAAAATCCTAATTGAAACCTACGTAAAACCTAATTGAACCAATAATTAATTTCTTATTCAACATCGAACCCACAACTTCCAAAATCACTAACTTAATTAATCAAAACCTAAAAACAAAAAATAAATCGAAACCTAATAACAAATCACAACTCAAAACCATACATGCGAGCCGAAATTGATTGTATTATCGAAAGTCAAACATAAAGGTCAAAGTCAAATGCAAAATTCCAAGTCAATAATAGTCAAAATTGTCATTGAAACGGAAATCAAAACATAAAACACTCGTCGAACCTATTTACAACCGCAAACCTAAACATGCAAACTAAAATCGAAGTCAATGTAATAGCAGTTAAGGTACTAATATTATTGAAATAGTATACTAGTTGCTCGGTGGAGTATTTCGAGGAGAAATCAAAAAAAAAAAAAATTCGAAGTTGAATAGTCGAAATACAGCGAATCGGTCGGTTGGTAGTATATTTCGGTTTTGAGAATTTTAAAGTTTTAATCGAATGGAAATGATATTATTTGGGTGGTAATATAATTTGAGGATATAAATCAATGTTAATGTTTGAAAGTTGATTGTCGAAATAAGTTAAAAAGCGAGAAGTATCGATTGAATTAAACGATCGGGTTTCCGCATGATTGGGTAGGCCAACCCGTTTTAAATAAAACCAAACTGGGCAGGCAAAATCATTTTCTCTCTCTCTCTAGAGAAGTGGGCATTGAATCTCACTCCCCGCCATGATTTTAACTTTCTTCGATTTCTCTTCACGTCTTGCGAGCTTTGGACCTCAATTTCTAGGGGAGTTTCTCATAAATCATCCTCGTCGTTTCAAGGTAAAATAATGCGATCTTGTTAAGTATTTTGTGAGATCTCCCAGAGGTGACTTTGTAATTGAATTTTATTGCTCCAATTGTTTGGGTTCCTAAATTAGTTTTTCTTGAGTTGATATATCGTGTTAAATGTGTGATTTCGGACGTTTTTAGGGCCGTTGACTTTTAAAGGATTTTGGGTTGACTCGATTTTTATGAGATATTGACAAGATAATTATTGTTTAAGGCTTAGCTTATATAATCCCCAGAGTTGATAATAATCGATATTTGGGGTAGAAAGATGTTGGTATAATTGGAGTTGACTTTCAGTGATTTTAGGGTTGGCTTTTCTAAAGTTGTTGAGTATAAATATATTGGACCTTTATTGTGATTGTTTTGAGGTGAAATTATGATTTATAAGTTATTGGAGGAATATATGTTGAAATTAGTTTTATTAGATTTTGAGTAGTAAACGGGCTTCGGGATTTGAGGTTGTTAGAAATGGGTTTGATTAGTTGGAAAAGTTGATATTTTGGGTTGATTGAAATTGGTTGATAATGTTGGGTATTTTGGTTAAGGTGTTGATCGTTCATAGGTTTTAATTGAGATAGTTGAAATTCGTCATTTAATAGTCTGAAACATAATTAGCCATTTATACTTAAGTTGTCAATTTGTAACTAAAATGGGTCGAAAGTCAGAATTTAATTAAGATAAGGGTTTAAATTGTTGCGAGTAGTAATTGTAATTTCGGGTGTTTTGATTAGACCCGGAGTGTGGGAAAGGCAATTGGATCGATTAGGCAGGGGCGTTCTTGTGCGAACAGGTGAATCTTTATCTCGCGTGTATTACCTTATGTACTACTTTAAATGGTGTGCATGTCTTTGTAATATAATTATGTGTAAATGACACATGTCTTTGTAACCACTTATAATTATGTGTAAATGGTGTACATGTCCTTGTAATATAATTATGTGAATGAATTAAATATTATTGTGATATGGTTATGTGAGAATGGTATCGTATAATGGTTGTGCGATTATGTGTGAGCCATGATATAATTAGGTGACTACGATACCGTGGCGTGAAGGCGGCTTGAGGTAAGTGATGGCTTGAACTCCCTTATATTAATTTTGTATTCTGTGGCCTTTTCGACACTTTTTGGTATTTATGTGGCCTTAGCGGTAATTTGTGATTGATTCACGATTGTGTCTTTGTGTTAGGCTGTGCTTAATATTGGGAGTAAAGTAGTTGGTTATTAGAGAGGTGGGTTGAGTTATGTGACTTCCAGAGGTGACTTAGTGTAGGATATGACCCCGTAGTTTGGGATGATTGAGTTAGGTGACTATAAGCACCGCTGCAGGATATGTGTGTGGCCTTATACTTTGTGTATAAGTGCGGTTTGCCTTATACTATGTATAAGTGCGTTGTGCCTCTTGGTGTATAAGTGCGGTTTTTGCCTTATATATGTGTATAAGATGCGGTGTGCCTTGCTCTTGTGTATAAATCACGGTGTGCCTTATACTTTTGTGTATAAGTCTTGATTATACTTAGTGTATGAGTGCGATGTGCCTTATACTTTGTGTATAAGTGCGGTTTTGGCCTTATACTGCGGTATAAGTGCGGGGTGATTATCGATTAGTCCATTCCTGCAGGTAGACGGATTGAGCATATGCGCATTAGAGGTTGGTATGGTTGTGGGGATATGAGAGATATGATTTGATAGTAGAGTTTTGAGGTGGATTGTTGAGTCTTGATCTCTTTTTTTGGAATTGTGTGCTTCTGGAACCTACATTAGATCTTCGTGTGTTATGTCTGAGACTTCCTGTGGAATTATGTTGTATGACTTTATTCGGCAGTCATGTATATATGTATTTGATTCATATTTGACTATGATGTGTATTCACAATCGTGTTGTTGTGCTGTCAACATTGCTTTGATGGTTGTACTTCATTTCGGACTTTGGCACTTGTCGTGACTATTTTTGTATTCAGGATACGGTATTTACTCGGTTGTATCCTAATGGCATTCTTGTCTTGCCTTGCCGGCATTCTTTGTCTTGTTTGTAGACATGTTATATATATATGTCAAGTGGTTAATGGATGGGAATACTTTGAGATAGAGAATATTAGGTACGAAATTATAAACCGAAGTTTATGCTAATCTGTTGGTGATGTTGATGATATTTATATATGGTGGAAAACTAGATTCAATGTGCTAGAATATAAGTTCTGATCTAACCACGACGTTGATACCATTGAGGTAAATAAGTTCAGGTATTATACTACACGAAGAATTTGGGTAGATAATTCCGACCTTAGGTTATCTTGATTTAAGACATATATTTTCGGTTACATTAAGAAAGTAAGCTTGATTTGGAGAGATGCTTATAGCAAGAGCTGTTTAGATTGTAAATGGGAGGTGTATGTATTTATAATCGGGAGTAGCACTTTAAGGTGAACTAAAGATAAGTAGTTGAGTTGTGTATGCTTGAGTGATGAGATGTTGAGATATATGTTTGAGTTGTCGTATGTGGAGTTGAATATTATATCGGAAATTAGCTATACTTACGAAAGATAACAAATAGAAAGATATCTCCGGTGACTAAGGCGTACTGTGAGGAAGTTGTTGACGTGGTGTGGGTTTATCGGTGTTAGTTGGAAAGTCATTATGTAAGATTTAATTTGTGGTGAGTGGCATATAAAATATAACTCTTGGGGTATATAGTCTTGATATAGGTGAGGGACTTAATTTATTCTTATTTGTACGATAAGGTGGGTTAATACGTGGCGTTATTTTATTCGGCTTTTAGGCGACTCCACATTTTTCCTTTATGGGCGTTTATGCTAGGTTGTTGCGGGATAACCGAGATGCTTTGGACGGTAGGCTGCGTACTGCTTGAGGAGATAGTGAGTGGTGGGCGAAGGCGCCAGCGGTGTACTTTATCTTCTTTGAGTTTACATTGTATGTAATAATTATTGTTCTACCGTGTTGTAAAACAAGTGGTTTATATTGTACTTACATTATTACTTTTAGGTTGTTGTAGTATTGGTTAGTTCACCCCGATGGAATGAGTTGTAGTATTTTTATTTATGATGTTAAATAAAGTCGTTTAATTGTTGTCATGGGTTGGTGGCTACGATTATTCGGGTTGATAGTTGAGCACAGGGGGGCCCTTTTAGTGAGTCGTTACGATCAATATAAAAAGTCAAAAGTACAAAAAGTCAAAAGTGTTCTTTAAAACCAAAACCAAAAACTAAAACACATGAAATAACAATCGAACCTATTTACAACACAAAAGGCAAACATGCAGAACAAAATCGAAGCGGTTTAGGAAAGTCAAGCAAAGTCAACCTAGATCTAAAGTGAAATAGACACAGCTCATCTAAATCACCTTATTAATGTTATGATGCTCTATAAGACATGGAATCAGAAGGTTACAGCTGAGGGAAGTAGAGATTAGGGACAAAACTTAGAGAGAAAATGAGAGATGAAACGGCAGAAGAGAAGAGAGAATGAGGGAATGAAGAGAGATTAGGGTATCTGATAGGTTTAATGCACCAAATGAAATGGACCATATGAGAATTAGGGGAGTGAAATGGAGTAATGGACCATATTAATGGAGAAATGGGTATTATATATATATATAGGTGGGCAAGGCCGATCCGTTCGAGCGGCTCGCTCGGCCTACGAATATCAACACTTGAGGCTCGGCTTTACGTTTCGTCCTCGGGCGAACATTGAATCAGCCCATTCGGATCCAGATACTCACGAATCGAGCCGAGCACAGGCTGCATTTGACCTAGCATAACGTAAGATACTCCTAAATTATCCCTATATATTTGGATAACTAATTGTATAATATATGATTGAAAAGGGTAAAATGGGAAGAAAAAAATTTGGTAAAGCTAATAACTACCTACACCTATTTTCTTTATACTATATATAGAATAGATAAAAAAAAAAAATCTGTCATCTTATTTCATCTACATACATATCCACAGCTACCAAGCAAAAATAGAAGAACTAAAACAAGAAAGTGGACTTTAAACTAATCCATGACGAAATTTAGGCATTCAGATTCATACAACATAAATAAACCCCTAAAAATAATAATAATACCAAGCAAACAAATATCTATAAAGATCCAAACTTTATATCAAAACAACAAAACCCAACATTCAAATCATCCAAAAAATAAAAATTACCATAATTCAGAACAAACATAAACCTCAAATATTAAATTAATCCTGAGGGATTTCAACATTACCATCATCAATCTCCGTCACATCTTGAAGACAGAAGCAAACAGTCACGAACTAATAATACAAGATCATGCATGCATAAGGCACGTCAAGACCATGCATGCATTAGGGCTTGTTTTTTAGTTTAGTGTTTTGCTATTATTTAGGTTTCTGTTTTACCATGTTTGAAAAACACATGATTGAGATAAGATCATGTAGTAGTGGTTAGCTATTGTATAGGAGCTGTTAGCTTGTTTATCTCATTTCAAGTAAATAGTGAAATAATCCATTATGTTTAAACCTTTAAAAATATGTTTAATATATCATTTGGTGGTGAGATGGGAATGAGCAAATACTTTCGAATAAAATAGATATACCGAGATGGTATTAAATGAGTAGTATTGTGCTACGGATAATAATAATATATTTAGGATCGTTTTCATTAAATTTAATGATAAAAAGTGGAGAAATAAACACCGTACAAAAGCGAGACCTAACTTTTTACTACATATATATTCGCCATGAAATATCTCCCCATCCTTATCTCCTCCCCCTCTTGCTTGAAATCATCATCATCTTGTCGCGTTTCATTTTTTCTTCTTTCTTTGTTTGTGAAGTTACCGTAATAAAAATTGAGCTTGAAGTGTTCTACTATCATCTAAGCATCTAAGGTATATGATACAACTCTTAAGCTCTTCCTTTCATGTCTTAGAACATCTAGATGATATGTTATGTTATTTTATAATTTGAAAAGTTAGTAAAAAATGAATATTATATTAAAGATTGAATCTTTATGTAGTTTATGGTAGATTTAGAACCATATTTTATTATGACCGATATATTGGAATATTTTAGGAGTATATCATTGAGAGATAGCTATATTATGTATGGATTTGATTTTGTTCCTATTTAATTTCAGTTTTTATATAAGAAATAGGAAATAAATAGTAAATATGTTCCAAAAATTATAAAATTCTATTTTTAAGTAAGTGTTGTCATATGGAGTTGACCTATGTAAGAAAGTTTTGATTTTGAAGTTTTTTGTATTTATTATAAAATTTTGGAAGTTAAATGGTAGAAATGATATACAAATGGAAACAAATATAAATTTTGGAAATTTTAAAGTTGATTTGATATTTATTTTGAATTATGAGATCTAGAATAATAATAATCGGGATTTAAATGGAGAAAATTATATTTTTATGCTATAAAAATACTCGGGCAGTTTTGTTGGACCATTTTACTACATTTTGAACTAGGATCATTATACTTGGATTGTTGGATTATATTTTATCTTTGAGTTTAATAGATATAAGGGAGGTTATTAATGGAAAGTAAAATAAGCATTAACGACCCTTGGGTCAGTAGCCTGATCTGAGAATCGTTATAATCGGAACACGAACTTTGATTTCCATTAATATTCTCAAAATAATCACAGGTTTTAAAATTTTACAATCCATCGGGTGATATCTAACCAACTGACTCCATATATACAACATATCCCAAATAAACTTGATAATCTTTCTGAGAGTAAATCTTGTACTCGAGAATACAAAATGACAAGCTGCCGACAAGGCTAAAGTTTTGAAAAGGAAAAATAAAACAATCAAAATGGGTTGGTAACACATTAAAATGGGGTGTGAGGTCTCGACCACCCGATGCTTTCCGCTTTATCCGCTCAAGACAAAGGCTTCTCAGCGGCCTGCTGGCTCAGTAGCCGCTGTCGACTGGCACAAATGAAATGCGCCCAAAGCGAAAAGAGACATAAGCATGACTTAGTGAACCTGCTAACACGGGGAAACTTAAACCATGCAGGCAGAGTCGAGACAATACATATAAATATGAATAAAATATGTATATATATCGAGGACTACTGATAAGGTCATACAACATAAATCCAAAGAAGTCTCGGACATAACATATGGAGATATAATAGGAAGTTCGATCGCGTCCTTGAGAAAAGAAATCAAGAGACTTCAATGACATTAAAAGCTCTGATCGTAAATGCTCATATCTACATTACCCATGATATTGACCTCATCTTGTCTATTTCGATCCAGTACACACGAGGGAATGGACCAATCGTAAATAAATAACACGCCTCTAGAAGTATAAAGTACTTGTAACAATGCACATATGAAAGTGATAATAGATCTCGCGCCATATACAAAGTATAAAGGCCTTGGAAACAATGCACATAGTAAAGAGTGATAATAGATCTGTTTGCCTCCAAGTATAAAGGCAGCATGGCCAATGCACATAGCAAGTGATACTTGAATCTCACTACATATACCCCGAAGTATAAGGCCAATAGCGTCATATCGCACCAAGGAAGGAGAGCCACTTTAACCCTATCGTCAAGCGGGATCGTATCTAATACCGAAATCGCCTGTGTACGCATAACTCAGCCAACACCTCTCAATAACCAACTCTTCTACTCCCGAAACAATATTAGCCTTGACTAAAAATATCCCTTGATAGTAAATCAAGCGCAGCAGCCCGTGAGGCCCGCAAGCATGCGAAGTGCCGACAAGGCCACAAAAATACAAAAAGTCTTTGACAAGGCCACAGAAATCGAGAAATATAAGTTGGAGTTCAAGCTATTACTTACCAGCGATCTTGATGCACCCCGCGAGAATATAATCCATAATCATATCATAGGCTCGCACAAATGAATCCACCAGCGTAATCATACAACAATTCACGTATATATCGTTTCTCGCGTAATCATGGCCCCATAAGGACATGTATACCATTCGCATAATCATACCACAATTTAAAACAAGTCGTAAGGTAGCACGTGGGGCAATCTTCCTTTTCTGTAGCTACCACAAGCAACCGTGAATACAATCGCGCGATAGCGTCATTCGCGATGGCGCCTAACAAAACACCGAAAGTATAATAATGAAGACCCTCTTCTGATACTGCGTTCACAAGAAGGCGCTACTTTACCCGACTCTTAGTGGAACTATTTCTAAAGCGGTCTAAAATAGCCGGATAAATTAACAAATTAATAAAAATCCATCGGACGCCTTGATCGATTCCCCAGCCCAGAATTCGAACATGCATTAACATTTCAAAATCCCAACTTATAAGTCATACGAATTAACCCTCGAGTCCACCAATTAACACCACATACTCCAAAATATCAGGTATAACTCAACACAATCGCATTTTTCAACCTAACTCCACTTTTAATTAATGTCTAAATTACCATTTTAACGTCATGACAACTTCTGATAAGGTCTAATTAAACTCCACTTACACATTTAAAGTCTTATAAAAATATCAACAAAAAAAGTCAACGAAACACAGAAAAGTCCAACCCCAATGACAACATCCTCAAACAACCTCTAAATGTGAATTCGCCAGCCCCATATACATCATAGAACCCATGTAACAAACTTAGAATCATCATAAAATTGAATTATGTCAAAAGTCAGCAAACTCAATCATAAAAATCGACCAAACTACATGTTCATACACCGAATTTTAAGGGAAAGATGTTGGGAGCCTTAATAATCAACGAGGATCTTTATAAGCAATAAAGTGAAGAAATGGAAAGAAAATTTTTTTCTTGTTTTGCTCGAAGAGCTCGGCCAAGATAGAAGATGGAGGGAAGATATTTTTTTGTGTTTGATGTTATGAAGATAAGGATGAAGGATAGTAGACTTAACACTTAGTCTTAAGAGAAAATCGCGAGGAGTTTGTGCCAAATCTAGCGAATCGGAGTTATCCAGGCAGTGAGCGATCCTTAACTCGGGTAATGTCTAGTTACTACTAAATTATAAATGTAATTCGGCTCAAATAAATTTCACAATTAATATTATTATCGAAGTGCTTAGAACGAGGTTATTACATATAATTGCTTTGGATAGAGTTGAGCCGGACTGGCGCGTGGACTACCTAGAGATATTTAGTTGCTTTTACTCGGCGTGAGTACAATCTCGCGTTAAGAGCCTTTCATATATTATGGTTATATATTTGGCATGTGTTTGTCGTGTGGTTATATTGGAATGTATATTGAGTTATTAAGATTGATGTTATGAGATTGTTGTAGTTGTTATGATTATACTACGATTGTTGTGTGTGATTGTGTTGCGTGTGGTTGTGTATTGTTTGTGGTTGGTGTGTATTCTTTTGCAGGTTGATTTGGGTGAAATGATATATATACATTGATGGGGTAGCCTCGGCCCAGGAGGTTTGGTGTGATATGCATATTGAGGGAGTAGCCCCGAGATGTTTCAGGAGGTTTGGTGTGATGCATATTGAGGGGTAGCTTTGTCGGGAGGATTGTGATGTATATATGTGTTGGGAGATGTGTGTATTGGTGGATGTGGTTGGTGGATGGATGTGTGGATGGAGGAGTTTGATGTTATGTATTTTGTTGGACTAACCGTATTGATTGTGTTGTTTATTTGAATGAATGATTATGCATTTTTATGGTTATGAATTTATGTATTAGTGTTATGTTGATCTAAATAGTGATGTTGAACAAAGAGGTTAGTATATAATTTGCTAGTACTTGTTCATTAATTAGCCTTATTAATGTTTATACATATGTTCTTATATAAGTATGATTATATGTGGTTGGATCTTATTGGTATTATTTGTATTAAAATTTCAAGACATGAACACTCCTATTCTACATGGGCGGGTGTTTATGTCTAGGTTTCTAGGAGTGATCGGTGAGGTTGTTGAGGAGGCTGCGTTGTGGTAGAATAAGATAGTAGGTGAGGGTGGTAGTGGCGTAGAGTCATGAGATCAAATTCTCTATTCTTTCACCAGTTATGTTTCTAGAATTTTATGTTGTATATTGAGGGGTCATGTTTGACATATTACCACTATGATGTATATTGAAGACAATATTGTGTATTGTTTGGTTGTATTATTCAAAGTTGATGTATGTTTATATTGATGATGTCATTTGTGTGGTGTGTTGTTAGTTCACACGATGGATAAAAATCTATATTGTTATTATTAATGTCAAATGAAGTCATTTTATGTTGTTATCCATCGATTAGTAAATTACGATGTACGGGTTGTTGATCGGGCGGCGGAGCACAGGTGGATTGTTACATATAACACGGCCCAGGCCAATCTCGTTTCCTTTGGATTTGGCCTTGAGTGAAGCGCAAATCAAAGCTTCATTTTCGATTGTGTTCTTGAGCATTTAAGGTTCGATTTCAGCAAAGCGGAAAAAAAAATTGTAGGATTTCTCAGTGTAAGAAACCTTTAAAAATCAATGATAATGATGATGTTTTGGATAACCAAAGCCATGAGCTAGTTGGTGATGTAGAAGATGTTGAAAAAGAATTACTCAAAAAGGATATATTATTGATATTAAATTATTATTTTCTTGTTGTAGTTCCTCTATTTTTGTTTGGTGAGGAAGGGGTAAAGGGTGGGGATTGGGTGTGAGGTTAAAGATGATGTGTTTATTTTATTGTTATTTAATTAATTAAAATTAATTATGATATTAAACATTAACCCAATTAATTATTTGTTATTTACAAAATAACCCAGTGTAATATATATATATATATAAAATATATGTTTTGTCTTAGGTTTGAACAATTGGAGTATAGGTATAAAATATTTTTAGTTTAGGTGCAATCGTCTCGGATGTCTATTTGAAAAGTTGAAATATTTGGGTACCTATTTGAAATGTTTCCTTAGTTCGAATTGCATGTATGAAATTTAGCCTTAATATTACTTGATAAGACACTTTTAAAAGTTTGACATAAATAACAATTTTAATATAAAAGGAAGTATTAGATATGTAAAATAAAATATCACATAATAATTACAAAATATGAAATAATAATTTAGATATATATTATTTAATAGTAACTTTTCGGATTAGAAAAATTATTTTTCAATTTATAATTGAATAATAATTACTAAATAAATTTGAAAAATCAGCTTCTGATATTATATCAGCAACTTTTATACATTAGTAAAGTTGTTGAGCATTTTTTATATAATTGAATGAGAAGATGTTGATAATGAACATATAATAATTAACACATATATTTGAATTGTTATAGAATTTTTTTAAGACAAAAATTCAGGACTTATTAATTATTGAATGGTTATAGGAGTACTTTTAAAAATTTTAGAAACATATTATTCCACTAATAGAAAATATTATAATAAGATAATATAGTAATTAGTAATGTGAAAAGGAAAGAAACACAACTCACAATTTATAATTAGAAAATTTTAATTAATTAAATAAAACATATCTTGATCTTATATTTCATGCATTACTCTCCTTCCAGCGGCTTAACTATACTATGATTCACGAAACAACAAGCAGAACATCATCTGAAGCAAAACCCCAAAAAATTAACATTTTTCGTGTCTGCCAGCCATAGTTTATTTAATTAATGAGGCATTAATTAATTATAGTTTATGTGGAGCAGAAACATTGTTACTCCAACACCATTATTACACCCCATAACTATAACTTTATCAAAATCAGATCGAAGAAGAAAAAATTCATCAATCTGGTTAAAAAATCCTGACCCATTAAATAAATTGCTTAATAGTAAAGTTTCTGACTTCCTTTATGGTTAATAAGGGCGAATTGGTCGATAGTTTGTACTTAGTTTAGTGATTAGGAAGCTTCTTTAAAATTAGAAATATTTGTTCGCGTTTAAAAGAGATATAAGAATGTCGATTAGGAACTATTCGATGTTTTATCCATTCTTATTTAGCCGTCGTTGTCTGAAAAGCATCCCGAGGAGAGCAAGAAAGTTGATGCTTAAATAGAGTCCCATAAACATTTTACCCGTTTGCTAACTCACAGTCTTTTTTAAATGGTGGTGGGAGTAGGTGGTTAGGTGGATGGGATAAGAGAAGAAGTGGTGGGAACATAAGATTAAAGATGATGTATTTTATTTTAGTTTTATTTAATTAATTAAAATTTATTAATGTATTAGATATTGATCCAATTAATTATTTGTTATTTAAAAATTGATCCATAAAGTGTAATGTATATATAAAATATACATTTGCCACTTAAATTTGTTTTATAGTGAGATTCATTGTATGCCATCGTTTCGAGTTTAGGTCTGAAAATCGGCAAGTGTACATTTGAAAGGTTGAAATATTTAGATCTTATTTAAAATCTTAGTAGTTCGGTCTTTTAGCATGAAATTTAGTCAAATAATTACAATAAATTTTGTGTTTGAATCAAACTTATAATGTTAGATACGTGTCTTACATGACTACGAATTTGTTAGACAAGAAGGGTTCAGTTTCTTCGGAGAAGGTGGAAAGATGCTTGTCTATCTTGGTTCAAATGTGATTTTGAATGGTGTGAAGCATTAGAACTTTGTATGTTTTCACAATTGGGGCGTTTACGGATCGGATTGATGTGGTGTTGCGAAGCGAATTGGAGGCCGAGACATGTGAGAGTCGATGGTGAATCGGAAGAGCTCTTACCGACCACTTTCGGTGGCAAAATATTTTAGTGGCTTGAGGGTTTTGTTAAAGCATCCACGAGGGGTACGCCCAAGGATGTCTGAAACACTTCTTAAATTTAGTCTTTTCGAGAGGCACGACAATGGGGATGAGTTAGCTGTATTAGAATAACAACCATTGTGCTTTGCATGGAGAAATAGATGGAAGAAAATTAAAAGAAATAGATATCATTCAGTTATTTACGGTAATAGAAGTTAGTGATATTGTTAACAGACATTTCATCCGATATTCGTGGGAATGTTACACTATAAATAAGCATGCATGTTATGATAATAGATATATAAGCAGATAAATTATTTATATTCGATAAGCTTTCCGTAGAATTTGAAGCGGCCATTAAATGCATGTAATATATAATTTATGTAATACATATTAATATAATTAAATAGATCATTATTATTCAGTATACATATAAATATTTATTATATAAATCCATCAATTTCCCATGAAATTGCTCGAGCCAAGGTTCCATTAAAGTGAGAATAAAAATAGTGAATAGTTCGACCTTAAATTCCAAAATTGGCGGCAACAAATTATGAGAATTGGGTATACAAATGAAAGGTTACTCGGTTACCGAGATATAGAGGCATAGTTGAAATGGGTATCACAGGCCCCAATCAGATGTTGAAGTAAAACAACTTTCGAATCTTGAAAGAACATCGCTAAGAGATTCGCCAAAAGGACAGAAGACATTATTTGCAATTTTCAAGGTGTTGACGAATCAACGAAATTTTGAAAAATATCGAGGCAGAAACATCGAGGCGTGGGGGAGATTTACAAAGAACATTCGAGGTTGAAAAGTGAAGAAGGTCACGACACGAGTACTTGGCTGAATTAATTTAAAAATGAAAAGTTCTAAGAATATTTGTGAATATCACTTTCGTTTTGACATGTGTGAGAAATGAGATGAAAGAAGCGGAGAACAAGTTGATGGCGTGAGGCCATGGAAGCTCCTTACGTTCGTTAACAAGAAAATTTGACATGTTGTGACATGTCCAGTCAAAAGCTTTATCTACATTTCGATTGATGAGGCTTGTAGGTTCTTTCTGAGCCCATGAACAACGCATGAATGATATGATGACAGTGATAATTTAGAGAAGGCTTTGCAAAAGCAGATGTCTATTAGTGACAATTCGGGCACTACAGGTTATGCACAAAGAGAGGTGGCTTTAGAATTGTGGTTACCGAGGTGGGCCTTGGACATGCAAGACAACCGTTTAATAGAACGAGATAAATGAAAGTTTTCGGTCGTCTAATCGTGGTAGAGATTCGAGCCGAGGAAGGTGTCTTTCCAGGCTGCAGTGACAAGTCACCATGTTCAATGTTATAATTGCAATAAGGCGGTCATTCGGCTATGAATGTAGATCGAGCCAGTGAAAGAAATCATTTTACAAAATTAGATAAAGAGAAAGATGATTGAGATGCCATGTTCCTCATATAAAGGAAATGAAGAATCACAACAAAATGTTTGGTATGCTTGACTTAGGTACCCCGTGATCATATGTGCGGCCAAAAGGAATTATTTATGGAAATAAATGATGATGTGAAGGGAGAAGTCACTTTTGGTGACTCGTCAAAAACTCCAGTAAAAGGGAAAGGTACAATAATGATCTTATTAAAGAATGGTGATAAGAAGTGTATAAATGATGTCTATTATATACCTGCTTTGAAAAGTAATATCATCGATCTTGATTAACTTGTGGAGAAAAGGATATGACATACGGATGGTATGACTCTCTACCATGTAATCCAAAATCGGGATTCAAATTCATTGCCCGATGTGGAGATGATAAAAGAGCAGTTTGTTAGCTCGACATCACGACACGATGAGTGCGTAAGTGTTTGAAGTCAGTCATTAAATATGACTCGTGGTTATGGCATATGAGATTTGGTCACCTTGGATTTACTGGCTTGAAATTATTGTCAAAAACAAAGATGGTTTACGGTTTCTTGAAAATAAATGAACGAACCCAATTTATTGTGAATCATGTGTTAAAGAAGCAACATAGACAAAGTTTTCATATTGGAAAATCATGGAGGCAAAATGACCTCTAGAAATTGTTCATACGGACATGCATTTGGTCAGATTCGGCCATTCTTGTCATTTGGGTGGGAACATGTATTACATAACATTTGGCCAATTGATTTCGGCGAGAAAAGTTGGAGTATATATTTTGAAAGAAAAGCGAGAGGCTCTTGATAGAATTTAAGGTTTCAAACTGATGGTAGAAAAGGAAAGTGGACAACATTTAAAAGATACTTTCGGATCGGACGGAGGAGAGTATCCTTGGCTGTTTAAAAGCTTCCGCAGAACACATGGAATCAATCATCAGTTGACAACGTCATATACTCCACAACAGAATGGCGTTGCAGAAAGAAAGAATAAATGCTTATTCTTGGCGTGGCAAGGAGAAGCGTGATAAAAGAAAATACATGCGAAAGAACCTTTTGTGCGTCACGGTTTATTTACTAAATGAATTTATTAACACATTACAAAAAGCTGCATGCAGTTTATTTACTAAATCGTTGTCTAACCAAATGTGTCAAATACAAGACTCCAAATGAAGCATGGAGTGGAACCAAACCATCAGTTGGACGTCTCAGAATTTTTGGATGTATTGCATATGCATATTCTGATGTGAGAAGAGAAAAAAGGCATTTGGATGACAAGGCGAAAAATGCATCTTAAATCGAGATATGGCAAAAGAAGCCAAAGCCTATAGACTCTATAATCAGTGAGAAAGATTTAATTATCTCTCGTGATGTCGAATTCGATGAAGCAGATTCTTTGGAGATGGAAGCGATGAAGAAAAATATTGCGGTACATTTTTTAATAGCTGATGATGAGGGGTGTTGACCCCAAACCGAAGATGATGAAAATATTGATTCGACTCCTCCACAAACTCGATTGAACTCCTCGTCAGCCCCAGATGTTGGGAAATAGCAATATGAATAATACCGGTAATTCGGGGGGTGTCTGAGAGAAAAACGAAAACTAGATAAATCTATGATGCCTTAAGTCGGTTGAAAATTTTGATTATACCTTATTTTGTTTAATGGTTGAATGTGATCACAGTAACATTTGAGGAAGCTGCGAGGAAGTAAATGGAGCAAGCGATGGATGAAAGAAATTGGTGTGTCGAGAAAAATGATACTTGGGAACTCTGGAAATCTTCAACAGGGCCTGGCAGCTTAGGCGTGCAGTCCCACCAGGCAAGGCTTAACTTGAAGGAAAGTGAAAAAACCTGAGCAAAATTTGGTTGCTAAAGGCTATAAGTAGAGATATGGGATTGGTATGATGAGGTATTTGCTCGATTCTGAAATTGATACCATTAGGCTTTCTTATAACAATTGCGGCAGAACCACTTAAAAGATATCAAATGGATGTAAAATCGGCATTTTAAATGGTTATCTCCAAAGAAGAAGTATATATTGACATACTGAATATATTGAGAAAGATCACGAAAATAAAGTTTACAAATTAAAGCCCATTTATGCGGATTGAAGCGAAGCTCGAGCTTGAAAGCATAGGGTTGATGAATACCTTGAAGATGGTTTTGTAAAAATTTTGCTCTGGCGTACTCTTTTACAAAGCAAATTTAGGGGTATATATGATGATAGTTTGTTTATATGTGGACGTAGTCTTTCTGAGAAAAACTGACCTGAAGGTATGTTCGATGAGTTTAAGAAAGTAATGGTGATGAATTTGAAATGAATATTGGTCAAATGTCTTACTTTCTTGGTAATTGAAGTTCATGAGAAACAAAATGGGATCTTTTATTATTATGAATAAAATATGTAGAGGAAATACTAAGTAAGTTTAGAGATGAAAGAGTCTGGTAGGTAAACACACCGGTAGAAGTAGAATGGAAAGTGAGAACTAACTCGATAAAGAGGTTGAGTAAAATTAGACATTGTTCGAGAATGCAGTTGGAAGTTTGAGGTATCTAGCTTGTAGGAAGTTCGTTGAGCAGAAGAATAACGAGGCTTTGGTAGAAAATCAAACAAGCTAAACATCAGCGAGGCTTGTCTGCGAACCTGATTTCCTTAAACAGTTGCTCCACTGCCCGTATGTGCTTAGGACTTTTAGAAACAAGCTGATTCCCGGGATCTGATGGTTAAAACCGTATTTTGCACTTACGCTCTAGCGGTGTTATTAGTGAGAGAGCTGAGAGTATCACCAAAAAGAAAATTGTTTGTTTATGTGTTGTAAACTTAGTTTTAACTGGCGATTATTCGAGGATGAAGTTGTTCCGCTCAAATAGAAGTAGAAGGGGTGGTGTCATTCATTTCCTTTCTTTCCCACGGCCTTTAATAAATACTTAACTGCCATTAGTTAATGAATTATTAACGATGCATTGAATGCAGCATATTTCAGCAGGAAAACCAAAAGTCTTCAACTTTTGGGGTGCAAAATATAATTAGCATATAATAGAGGTCTTGATCACATGGCTTCGAGGTTCAAGGGAACTCCCAGAGACCCCCCAGGCCCTAGGACTAATGTTTTATATTACATCCGTAGAGTTTTCTGTAAGGCTTGCTTTCGCGTGCTATTTCGCGTGGAAGCTTTAGTATTCGTGAGAAGACACGTTTACTCGCTGACTAAAATGATAGCTATATAAAGTGGACCCGTGTTCCGTAATATTTCGATATGGTACATTTATTTCTTAGAATTTTCATTCGTTTCACGTAGCTTTCAACCGTCAAATATTATGTATGCGGTTGGACTAGTAAGTTGGTATGGAAAAACCCAAGCAAGATTATTTGGTCGCTTGAAGTTTTGAGATATATCAAGGTACACTTGAATATGGTTTATTTATACATTCGAAGATTCAAAAGTTAGTTGGCTCTTTCGGTGATGATTATGGTGGTGACTTGGATGATGGAAAAAGTACTTAGGATACCATTTCATATCGGCTTGTGATGTGTTACATGGTCGTCGAAGAAATGACAAACGGTTGCTCTGTTATGTGAAGTAGAATATATGGCGGCATTTAAGTATGCGTGTCAGCGATATGGTTGAAGTATATTTTGAGTGAGTTATATTATTGAAGACATTCTACTTATATGTTGATAAAGAAAGTTAGCCGTATAAACTACGAAGAATCGATATTACATAGTGGGAGTAAGTATATAAACATCAAATATCATTTAAATTAGAATAGGTAAGCAACAGATTGTGGAGCGATGTATTTCTGAAGCGAAGTCCGATTAGCAGATATTTTTACGAAGCCGTTAAAGACCGAGTGTTTCAAAATCTGAAAGAGAAGCTCGAGAATCACGAAGTCGCGTTTCGGGAGGAGTGTTATAATTCGCAGCCGCGTGCATGCGGAGAAAATAGTGGAATGAAATAATAATAATATATACATCATTAGTTTTGTATGGTAATAAAAGCTAAAAGTTTATGCATCAGAAATGCATGCGAGATTATAGAGGATTTTTTTCTTCATATATATATACCATTGCATGTAAGTAATATAAACAATAAAAAATATATGGCTCTGATAATTTTCTTGTATATAATACAAGTACTGAGAGAGAATAGAGTAGCGATTCGTTGTAATAGATTTATTCTAAATTATTTGTAATAATATATATATATATATATATATATATATATTTGAATACACGTTTCGACATCATTGCTTTCTTGGTGGCGGAAGACTCGGTTTTAAATTGTGTCGCTTTGTTCTTGGTATTGAGACTATTCTAGGAATAGTGTAGTATAGTAATTCTATTATTTTGGGTGTAGTGATTTATACATCTAAGAGCATAGTTTGCTCATTTGTAAACTATATTCATATATGTTATAATGAAATTTCTGGTGGTTGTGTCTGTGGATTGTCCCGAACACGTGTTTTGAGATCTGGCGTAAAAATCTTCGTGTCTTCGTTTAAGTACTTTATTTAATTCCTAATCTCCTATCTTATTTCGTTATAACAAACACGAGTTCGTCATAACACCGAATAATCTTTTTGGATGTGGGGAATATTTCTCATGCTGTTGCATTCACCTTTGCCTTCAGAATTAATCTTAACATATGGTTTTTTGACAAATTGATACATGCAGTTTTTGAAAACTGTTTCTTGTCTTATATTCTTGTATTTGATTGAAAACTCTCTTAGTTTACATGGGAATTACTGAATTAGTACACTATGATAAGTTATCTGGACGTTCTTGGGGTCAGTTTTTTAGGGTAGGCTAGAAATTTGTCAGAGTAGTTGCCTTAATTGAATCTTTGTTGATAATATACTTGTTTTAGTTTTTCTTTTTTTGGAATTATCAATGTTTTCTTTGGTTTATGAATTATACTGTCCTGTAGAGAGGTAAAAATAGTCACATGTAAATTCTCCATTTGATCAGTATTTGAGTATCATTTATTTTTTTATTTTTTTTAATGGGCACTCGCTGCAACTACTCTTCAAATGCGTACTGAATAAACTTCGAACCGACGTAATAGGCTCACCTATTCCACCAAAGTTTGAATAAACTTTGAATATCATCTTGTTTTTATTGCTGGAAAGGATGGTAAAAATTAGAAGTCAATCTAGTTTAAGGAATGAATAAATAAATAGTCCGTAGGTGTTTGACTATATTAATGTTTTTAGTGGTACTAAAGTTGATTAAATTATGGATAAGTGGACCTCATAGTATTTATCGTAAATGTCTTTCCAATCTTTCTTTTATGCTAATATAATTAGTTCTTGGTAAGCTCCTTTTGTTGGAGATGAGATGAAAAATTATTCATCTGCAATTGTTTGTTTCATTTTTATTGGTACATTATCTTGTGGAGAAGTTTCCATAGCCGGTGACACGTTGACCTTATCGCAACCGTTAGCTACTAATGAGACGTTAGTCTCTCTGGGAAGACGGTTCCAGCTTGGTTTCTTCAGTCCTGGAATATCCAACAAATTTTTCTTGGGAATATGTTACACCATCTCTCCAGCTAAAGTCGTATGGATTGCCAATCGCGAAAATCCTCTGACCGATGCATCTGGTGTTCTCAGCATTGGACATGATGGGAATTTGGTTATTTTGGATAAATCTTCGAAAATTGTCTGGTCGACCAATCTGACATATGCGCCAGGAGCTATGGGTGCACAACTTTTAGACTCCGGAAATCTTGAGCTCAGAGATGACCGAGGAAATATAGTTTGGCAGAGCTTTGATCATCCATCACATGCCATGATACCTGGAATGAAACTTGGATGGAACTCAAAGACTGGCTTGCATTTAAATCTTGTATCCTGGAAGAGTTCAGATGACCCTTCACCGGGTGAATATACATATGGCGTTGACACTACTGGACAGGCAGAGTTAGTGATACGGAAAGGTTCCTCAATGTTGTTCCGGAGTGGACCCTGGAATAGAGTGTCGTTTGGTGAAGTACATATAGCAAACGATTTGTGTTTCACCATAAATGTTAAAGTCGACGCAGAAGATGCATATTATGAATATAGTATGCTTAACACTACCTCTTTCCTAATGGCAACCATAAACAATGAAGGCGTATTTCAACTCCTGCTGAAAGAAAATAATACTGCAGATTGGAGACCAATGTTTACAATGCCCCAAGAATATTGTAGCAATTATATGCGTTGTGGTCCCAATTCAGTTTGCACGAATGACTCTCCATATTGCAGCTGCATGACTGGGTACACCCCTAAAAATCATAAAGAATGGGATGGTGGCGTCTGGTCTGGCGGGTGTATAGAGCAAAACCAGTCGAACTGCTCTACATTAACATATTTTGAAGAATATTTGGATTTCAAAATACCTGCCTTCTTGCTATCTAGTGTGAATATTAGCATGTCTATGGAAGAATGCAGACTTGAATGTATAAAGAATTGCACTTGTACAGCTTATGCAAATGCATATTCTTTGGGGGAAGTAGGGGGTTGCTTCCTCTGGTTTGAAGATCTCGTTGACGTTGTAAAACTGGACATGGGCACAAATCATCTCTTCATACGTGCACCAAGTATCGATTCAATTACAGCTTCTGCTCCAGGTAATTCAGCATTACAATTTCAAGACTTCGATTAGCACATCTTTATGGAATGTCTATTTCATTAATTTGTCATATCTGTAATTAGAAAGAGATTCAAAGAAGAAATGGAAGATCCCTGTGATTGTAGTAATGGTTATTGCGTCAACATTCCTTCTATCAGCTGTATGTTTCCTCTGGTCGAGGAAATACCGGAGAAAAGGTTGGTCTTGTCTCCCCTTTCATAGATCTAATATTTTCTTTTTCCATGTACTTTTTTTTTTGTAAATCTGATAAGTTATAATTATAAACAGTTGAGAACCAAGTTATGAACTTTATTTATCTTGATTAATTCAGTCCTGATATGCCATGATCAAATATTCAAATGACTTCCTGATTCCATGTATAATTGTGTTCCCAAAAGGTTTTGGCTTTTTGAAATGTTCATATTAGGATGTCTGTACTGTTTGGATTTGTAAAGGGGTTTCATGGAAGATATTCTTCATGACTAATAACTTCTTTGCTCCATTTATCCCTACGATAAAATATCTTTCGCCCTCCACCCCTGTCAAATGCTGCAATTGAGTAAGCCCTCCCAACCCACCCCATGCCACCACCATCACCCCTCTCTATCTGTTTCTCTCTGGGAGGCTATTTTTATTTGGTGAGAATTGTTTGCATTTGAATTGTTCTTTTACATGACAGGAAAAGGCTAATAGGGAAATTAAAGGGAAATTTTTCACCTTCTACCCTCTCGTGGCAATCAGAAACATATTTTCAAATAGATTTACAATTCAGTTCCAGATGGTGGACTAAAGCGAAACTGCAGTAATTGAACTCTATTAAATTTCACTGATGGGGGTTCTCAAATAGTCTCCCTACAGCCATTTCTTGAATAATAAGAATTCATCTAATCCTAATTTGTTTTGCAGGTGGACGGCATAGCTGGCATGTTAAAGATGAGAAGAACTTTGAACTTCCTTCTTATGATATTGTCACAATTGAGAAAGCAACTCAAGGTTTTTCTGATATGAACAAAATTGGCGAGGGTGGTTTTGGACCTGTATACAAGGTAAGGAGTCTTGTTTGCTTCAATTAGTAGCAACTAAAAGGAAAACCGATACTCAAACTCTCCTGGATGATTTTGTTGACATGTAGGGGAAGTTATCTTGTGGAGAAGAGATAGCAGTGAAGCGCCTTTCGGAGACATCTTGTCAAGGTGTCAATGAATTCAAGAATGAGGTGATGCTGATTGCAAAACTTCAACATAGAAATCTGGTCAGGCTTCTAGGATGTTGCATCCATGGAGAAGAGAAAATGCTTATTTACGAGTATATGGCTAATGGAAGCTTGGATTCGTATATATATGGTTGGTTTCCCTCTTCTCATTGCCGTTCTTTTATTTTTACTATGAGAAGCTCAACAATAGAAACAATAAAGTTAATGTGAAATGTGTTATACTGATTTTCATATGCATAATTCTGCAGCTCAGCTTATTATATTTATATTTTACACATGCTAATAGCCTTAGGACATTGTATTTGAAGATGGATCAAAACATGCCAAAACTGGTTTGCTAATATGGACCAAGCGATTTGCTATAATTGGTGGAATTGCTCGAGGTCTTCTTTATCTGCACAGAGATTCAAGATTGAGAATTATTCATAGAGACCTTAAGGCAAGCAATGTGCTACTAGATAGAGAGATGAATCCTAAAATTTCAGATTTTGGAATGGCTCGAGCTTTCGGGGAGGAGCAACTGACGACAAAAACCAAAAGAGTAGCTGGAACCTTGTAAGTATCCAATAACTCCATAACCTGTTGACTTGACATTGATCTTATGGACTTATGCTTAAGGTATGAAGTTGATGCTGCACTGCAGTGGGTATATGTCTCCAGAGTACGTTATTGATGGAGTCTATTCTATGAAATCAGATGTCTTCAGCTTCGGTGTCTTAGTTCTAGAGATAGTAAGTGGGACAAGGAACAACCAATTTCACCATCCTGACCATGATTTCAATCTTGTTGGACATGTAAGTTAATTAATTGGCTAGTCTGTGATGACATACTACTTAATTCATAGTATCTTTTTATTGATTCATGCGTGAATTATCGCAGGCGTGGAAACTGTTAATGGAAGCAAGAGCGTTGGAACTAATAGATCCACTCATGGAGGATTCGTTTTCAGTATCTGAAGTGCTGAGGTGCATTCAAGTTGCGCTCTTGTGCGTCCAGCAACGGCCTGAAGACCGGCCGACTATGTCATCAGTCCTCTTGATGTTGAACAGTGAGAGTGCAGTGGTGCAACAACCTAAGAGCCCAGGATTTTTCATAGAAAGGAGTTTCGATCAGAATGAGGTGACATGTACCATCCTAGAAGGTCGTTAGATATCCGTTGCAGATGTTCTTCCTACAGATAACTATTTATTCTAGTATTGCTAGTTCATCGTGCATCCATTAAGATTTTGAGGACTTGGGAAGTGTTCAAAGCATTCAAATCAATCCCCCAAAGTTGCTTGGATATTTCACTTAAAATTTGTTCATTCACCTATTTATTCTAGTCTTGCTAGTTAACTATGTGTGTTTGTAGACATATGTGTCATATGTTCAGTGAGTTTGTTGGGTTTAAACCAACTATTTCTTAACAATATAGAAGACATACATATGAAGATCCAAAGGTCCTACTGTAGGTCGTCGAGTAACCACATCTACAAGAAGAGGATAAGATAATAAAAATAGATTTTGAATTTTACCTCATTGTTATTATTCACAATAGAACAAAATCGAGTTACGCCTCTACTTTAGACACGCATTTAAGCGTTTTTATTTTGATTTTACTGATTTTAATCCAAATGTATCGGACATTTATTTTATTTTAATTAACACAAAGTTCCCAAGCGAGGGTTTAACCTTAAAAAAAATTATACACACAGAATAAAATTGAGCAGAAGTAAGGGAAATTCACTTAAACGAAAATCATTCATCGCCCCTGATAATAGTAGTATCTGCTGTCATCTGCGCCTCCAAAATTGAAAGCATCCAAGGCAAAGCTGACTCATCAAGAAACCTTCGCATAGTATCCGCTGGCAGCCGTAGCAATCGCATCCTCACTATCAAGCATTAAGAGCAATGTAGGCCATTGTTGGTCGCATGTCAGGCGGTGTTGCACACAAGAGGCCAACTCAGACGCACCTTAGACTTCATCGCAACAGTCCTCCATCGACGGATCAATTAGTTCAGAGGCTCTTCCTCCAAGCCATAGCTGCCATGCCTATAGCAGATGATTCAAAATAACAAAATTATTTACATAATAAGGTCGGAATATATGATTCAAATGCCGAGATTGAATAGTACTTTATTAGCTAAATTAGCATCTTACATGTGTCCAAGAGAAGATTGAAACTACAATTTGATGGTGAAATTGGTTGTTCCTTTCCTACCAAAGATTTCCAAAACTAAGACGCGAGGCTAAAGATATCTCGATTGCTGAGTATACACCATCAATAAAGATATTCCGAGCCATGTAACCACTGCATGTATGGCCAAGTACAAATTGAAACGGGAAGTGAAGTGGAGGCAAATGTTACATCAAACCGAAAAAATACAAATACTCTACTAGGTACTCAACAACTTTTCGCTTATCTTCGCCTGATCTTCTCCATGTTGTGATTATAGGCCTAATCTAATCACCAAACCTAAGCAAACAATGATAACGACAAGTAAATTACGTGAAAAATAAACGACAAAACAAATTTATAGCTGTGTTCCCTCAATGTGAAAGGTACGTCTGTTGCTGCTGTATAAATCCACTAAAAATCAAACCGGAAGATTGTTACAATTACCTATCAAGCTAGAACACTCAATTGAGTAATACTTTATAACTTAGTATTCTCAATAACAAAGCCTCACAATATTATTGATGATGATTCAATAATATTCTCTCTAGAAGTTGTTTAGGATGTTAATTTTGTGATAAAAAACATGTAAGAAAAGAACATCTATATAAAGCGAAAAAAACTTCTAAATTTAACTTCACTAAAATAGGGGGTAACAAAAGGGTTCAAACCGCCTCAAATTCTGCATTTTTCGCTATCATCGTGACCTGCCATCGTGACCTATACTCACGATGGAGGTCACGACAGCAATCACATTAGAAGTCCATCAGCTCCATCGTGACCCTCCATCGTGACGCGACGCATTTATGAGGTCACTTGCATGAGCTTCCAAAAATTTCTTCAACCTTCAACAATCTCCCACTTGAAGACATTTTCAGATCACCGTCTTCAAACACTATTCTCAGCAGCTCCCCCTTCGCTTTATTCGCCTCGGTTAATCAAGTTGAACACAACTTCAGTTTCTCCTTGTTCACCACCTTCGTAAACATATCAGCTGGATTTCGTTCCCCTGGAATCTTCTCAAGCTTCAGAACTCCATTCTCCAATACAGACCGTATAAAATGGTACCTCAGTCCTATATGCTTGGTTCTAGCATGAAATACGGGATTTTTCGCCAGATAAATAGCACTCTGACTATCACAGTACAATGTATTACTACCATGCTCAAGATTCAGCTCTTTCAGAAAAGTTTGCAACCATATCATCTCCTTCACAACTTCAGCCATAGCAACATACTCAGCTTCACAACTTGACAATGCTACTATAGGTTGCAACTTAGATCTCCAGCTAATAGCAGTACCTCCAAACGTGAACACATATCCACTAGTAGATTTTCTACTATCAACATCACCACCATTGTCAGCATCTACATATCCTATCAACCCCATATCAGATTTTCGGAAACACAAAGCCTTTTCAGCACTACCATTCAGGTATCTTAAAATCCACTTTACAGCTTCCCAATGTTCTCTTCCTGGGTTAGACATATATCTACTAACAACTCCCACTGCATGTGCAATATCAGGTCTAGTGCACACCATTGCATACATAAGACTACCTACTGCAGAAGCATAAGGCACCTTATCCATATATGCTAAATCATTCTCAGTCTCAGGTGATTGTTCTACAGATAATTGAAAATGAGCAGCTATTGGGGTACTTACCGGTTTTGCATCCAACATGTTGAACCGCTTGATCACCTTCTTCAGGTATTCTTCCTGTGTCAATCTCAGAGAATCCCGATCTCTGATTATTCTCATCCCCAGAATTTGCTTTGCATCACCTAGGTCTTTCATTGCAAATTCCACTGATAACTCTTTTTTCAACATATTTATCTTATGCAAATCAGCTCCCACTATCAACATATCGTCTACATAAAGGAGTAGAATAACATAGTCTTTTTCAAACCTCCTCATGTAACAGCAGTGGATCGGTCTCTACATCTCACAAACTTCAAATTTTCTTCATAAATCAAAGGTTATGTTCCACTGCCTTGGAGCTTGCTTTCAAGCCATACAAAGCTCTTTCAAGTTTGCACTAAATATCTTTCCCTTTTTAACCTCAAAACCTTGAGGTTGCTTCATGAATATTTCTTCATCCAGATCACCATGTAAAAATGCAGTTTTTACATCCATCTGTTGAAGGTGCAGATTATCCCTTGCTACCAACCCAAGAACGCTCGATTGTTACTAGCTCGACTACTAAAGCGAGAATATTTCAAAGGTAGCCAATACCTCTTCCGTTGAAATCGCTTCGACAACCAATCGAGCCTTGTACCGCTTACTACCATCCCGCTGCTTCTTCCTTGGATTCGATAGGACCCATTTGCTCTCGCAATATTCTTTTTCCGCTATTCGCGGTTTAACCAACTCCCATGTCATATTTGTTATCAACGACTCCATCTCCTCTTACGTTAATTCCCACTTAATCGCATCATCACATTGTATCGCTTCATCATAACCACTGTGCTCGCCTTTGTCGCCAATAAGAAGTTAGTGATGAGTACCTTTGGAGTTGGTCTGCTTGTTTTTGATCTTCCGACCTCGGGTGTTTCTGTCTCTTGTATAGTATCGGCAGCCTCATCCTCGCCTACTTTCATCGCCAGCCTCCTCCGTGAGGTGGCATGTCAAAGAAAAGGATCTTCGTGTTTACTTCTAAAGTAGCAATGATCTAAGCATGCCATTCGGGAAGAAACCGAGTCCTGCTTTCCTCGGAGTCATAGCTCGTGACTTTTTCTCCCACTTCTCCTCCAACACTTTCGCCTATCTTTTGAATAACACCTCTTCACAAGATAACATCCTTACTACGTGAGTGATCTTCCGATTCTTCAAATCATAGAACCGATATCCCATCTCAGCATCGCCATAACCAATAAAATAACAAATACTAGATTTTGCATCAAGCTTACTTCTAGCATTTGCATCTACATGAACATAAGCTAAACAACCAAATACTCTCAGGAAAGATAAGTTTACCTTCTTCGAACTCCAAACTTCTTCAGGAATTTTAAACTCTAGAGGGACTGAGGGTCCTCTATTAATCAAGAAGTGTCAGCAGTGACATTCCATCAACCCAAAACGCCTCAGTAATCCGTATCGTGGGCCATACCCGAGCACGCTCATTTAGCTCGCTCATCCTCCCGCCTACTCCTGCCTGGCTGGGTGTTCCCGGAATAGTCTCTCTCCGCATTCGATCCCATTCTCAACACAAGATTGCTCAAATCACTATCAGTATATTCACCCCCATTATCTGATCTCAAACACTTCACTTTCAGCCCAGTCTCGTTCTCAACCATAGCTTTCCAGTTCTTGAAGACTCCATAAACTTCAGATTTGTGTTTCATGAAATAAACCCAAACCTTCCTAGTTGCATCATCAACGGCGTTACCTAATATAACGAACCTCCCACGTAACCAACGCGAGGTCCCCACATCCAGAATCCAATTCTAGCCTATCGCACTTAGTTTCCAGCTTTAACAAACCCGACCTTCTTTTTGCTTTCCTGCACACAACTCTCACATATATGATGATCACCGTATTTCAATTCAGTATTAAATTATTTGGTGCTAATTTTACACCTTTTCACTCATGTGACCCAACCGACAGGCTACGCCTTGTCTTCTCGAACTCCAACAGTTTGTCATACTGGTGAACCTCCAATTAGGTACAACGCATCTATCTTTCTCGACCCCGAGCTAAGGCCATCAAGCCCACGCGTTACTTTCCGGGGCTGGCCATCACCGAACGTTGTTCGATAGCCATCTCCATCCAACTGACTAACAGAAATCAAGCTTTTTACAAGCTTTGGTACATGTCTCACTTTTGTCAATTTCCATGTAGAACCATTTGACAGCTTCAAGCTAACATCTCCCATACCCACAATATTCAATGGTTCACCATCAGCAAGATGAACCGTCCCATAATCTCCGGCTATATAATTCACCATTATATCCCGACTAGGTGTAGTATGAACAGCATACACCGTAATAAAACCAAGAATTAATAGAACAATCAACCGACAAAGAGTAGTACATCTCGCTGCAGTAGTCAACAACATCGATATCATTATGTTGCTGTCTCCGACCTTAAGCCAGATTGCTTCCTCATGCGAATTGCCTTGCCACAACCCCAAAGACTCCGCAGTATCGCCCAAATTTCGACTTACCCCGCCTCTCGACTTTTGACCTCCATTTATTCGCGATTACCTCTGCCCCAGCTCCTACCCCTTTCTATATTCAATGCGTAACCTTTTCTCCCATATCAATTTTTAATGCGACTTCTCGACATAAACAAGGCCTCGCACTACCTTAAGCTCCAACTTATCATTACTCACAGAAAGGCCAACCGCAGCCTCTCATTGGCTCCCAACTATTTGGCAAAGATGCCAATAATATCAATGCTTGTAACTCATCATCGAAATTCACCGAAACAGTAGATAATTGGTTTATTAAACTATTGAAGTCATTAAGGTGCCTAGTTATGGGAGTATTTTCTGACATCCTCAAGTGAAACAACTGCTTCATTAGCCGTACCTTGTTGTTAGCTGATGGCTTCTCATACAGATTCGTCACGCTTCATCGTGACCTTGCTATAGTCTCCTTGGCAACATTAGCAACCACGCTTTCTCGGACAACATGGCCCTGACACACCTAAGACATGTCTGCCTAACTCTTTCATTCTTCCTCATCCATCTTCTCTCGGCTTATCACCTAACGGCTTGTTCAAATTTTTAGCATGCATAATCCTCCATATTCATCTTCCAATGCGAGAAATCTATCCCGTCAAACTTCTCCACAGCATGTGTCATCACTCCTTCGTTCTTCGACATTGAATCTCAGATTTCAATCAAGAACCTAAGCTCTGATACCAATTGTTGTGATTATAGGCCTAATCTAATCACCAAACCTAAGCAAACAATGATAACGACAGAAGTAAATTGCGGAAAAATAAACGACACACAAATTTATACAGGTTCCCCCTCAATGTGAAAGGTACGTCCCTGCTAATGGCAGAATCCACTAAAAATCAAACCGAAGATTGTTGCCATAATTACCTATTAAGCTTAGAACACTCAATTGAGTAATACTTTATAACTTAGTATTCTCAATAACAAGGCCCCTCAATATTATTGATGATGATTCAATAATATTCTCTCTCTAGAAGTTGTTTTGTATGTTAATTTTGTGATGAAAACACGTAAAGAAGTTAACATCTATATATGCGAAAACTTAGCCTAACTCTGAGTCGAAAAAGGTAATAAAAGTGTCCAAAACCGCCTCAAATTCTACCTTTTTCCACTTGATCATCACACCTATACTCACGATGGAGGTCACGACAAAGAATCACTCTGTAACACTAACAGGCCATCGCGATACCTCCATCGTGACCGCCACTCACGATGGAGGTCACTTATTGAATGAGCTTCAAAAATTTCTTCAACATCAACACCCAAAAAGTTCTAGAAGCCATGCCAAAATCAGATATTTTTGGGTTCATCTCACTATCTAGAAGCACATTGCTCGCCTTGAGATCCCTATGAATTACTCTCAATCTTGAATCTCGATAAAGATAGAGAAGTCCTCTACAAATTCCCGTGATTATAGCAAAGCGCCGTCCAAAGATAGTAAATGATTGTTTACTAAAAGAGCCACTCAACATATATACGTAACAAAGAGCATCAGATAGAAAGCATTTAGTAAGATAAACGAACTTAAATGAAGTTCTTTTTACAACGAGACCTAACCTTAACCTCTAAGCTTATTAAGAGAGAATCAATATATACGAGTCCAAGCTCCCATAAGGCATGTACTCGTATATAAGCATTCTCTCGTCTCCATGAATGCAGCAACCAAGAAGCCTGACCAAATTTCTGTGTTGAAGCTTAGCAATCAGCATAACCTCATTCTTGAATTTATCTAACCCTTGACCAGCTTCAGAGCTTCTTTACGGCTATTTCTTGTCTGCTTTCTAACTTCCCTATGATTCAATTATGAACAGGCGAGATCATCTTGCAACTTATTCTCATTTCCTCACCCTATAAAATTACACTTTCATAGAGATAGTGTGACCAAATAGTTGTACCTGGTAAACAGGTCCAAAACCACCTTTTCCTATCTTGTTCATATTAGAATAGTTTTGAGTTGCCCTTGTAACAATATCAATTTCAAAATGAGGTAATTCAAAGTTTTCCTTCTCTCTTTCCTGGCCGAGCATGCCTGTCGAGCAAGGAAGTGGACATATGAGAAGATAGCAAAGAAGTAGCATCAATATTTTCTTACCTCAATGATATATCAAGTATTAACCATATAAACCTTACATGCATAATCCACAGAACTCAAATACTTCGACTCAGACGTTTTTTGGTTGATTAGACGCCAATCAAATTCTTCCGTATATTAATGTGAACAGAGACTCCCAAGTCAATGCACATGTGAGGATGTTAACTATTGCTTCTTCCTTTTAATTATTCTTATTGATCATATTCTTCTTGATGTTTAGCATTCCAGTCTCAAGAATATGTGCATATCAGTATATCACTTGACACATAAACCAATATCTTAATATCTTCAATTATTAATGAGTTATACTTATACTCCACTTTTTCATCAAACCACTGCGATTTCAAAATCTCAACAAGATGAATGTATACCATGGAACAACTTATTATAACTTGTCAATGGTCACTTGACTTGTTGTAACTTGTAACACACAATGTTAACCTTGGACCCTGTTTATTTCAAATCATGCTCCTAATTTTACGGGCTTCATTAATTTAATTAAATGGGATTAGATTCACTATGAAGTGACATGTGACAATTAGGGATGTTGGTTGATGCTCTAATTCAAACTGGGTACATGAAAATAAAAATTTCTAATTTTAAGTCATTTAAGATGCCCGAAATTAATTAAAATGAAGGCATTATGATTTTATCACTATATAAGCCTCCTACAAAGACATCTCGCGGCGATGACATGAAAAAAATAAATTTTTGATCAACGAGGCCAAAGTGGTGGACCAATAAAGAAAAAAATTAAAGAAATAAAATTTCCACCCCTTGAAAGAAAAAAGCGAGGCACCACGGTTCACATCACGACATCTCATACGTCTCCATGTAATTGTGCCTTATCAGGGGTCAAGATGAAGCCAATTCATGAAAAGCACCTGATATTTGGGTTCTTACTTCATGAAAAATACTCTGAGGAATTTTTTAAACTATCCATTAGGTGAGCATAAAAATAAAAGACTCAGCCTATAAATAATACAATATAGGCTCCCCACCACTAAATAAACCATGAGAAAATATTATAGCTTAGAGATAATTTGCAATTCTCTAGAAACATTCTCCAAATCCCACCACCACTAAATAAAACCACCACCAAAAACCATAAAAAATTCATCATCCTATACACCATAACTAGTATCGACTTGGGATGTTTCTAACGTACGATAACGTTTGACGTGCACAATCAAGGTATATGTGACAAAACATATGACCAAAGCCTATGAAGCTCTTTTCACTTCTCTTCTCAATATCATCAGTCAAGCACTGAGATTCATAGGGTGATAGATTATCCATGTATCGTGCGAGATATCATTCTTCTTGGAATCATGTAGTCTGAACATTAGCAACAACTTATCAATATAAGTGACTTTTTGCTAAATTCTTTTAGTCTGCAGGTTTAATTCTACATAAAATAAATTCAAGAACGTATTATGCTTCCTTTAAGTATTTTACTGAGAAACACTTACATAGCCATCTTTTAACTCACTCAAGTAGGATATGTGGTTTCAGTGATACTGAAATGCATCTGCATAACCATTCTTGACTAGCTTAAAGTCATAAGCATCTCCTTAAGGCTTGTATGTTATTTTAGATCCTTGAGGACATGTAAAATTTAGATGACTATGACAAATACACACCCTTAATAACTTGTCATTCATAAAGGTAATATTCACATCCATTTGTCATACCTCATCGTTATGATATGTGACAATGACAAAATTGATCCTAATGGATTCTAAACATGACTATGTGTTAAAGGTTTATTTCAAAATGGCCAACATCTATTTTTTTGAAGCTCTTTCACCCAAAGATAATAGCTTGTTGGAATTCTAAGGTTTTAGAATCTAATAATTGGTGTCCGTTGAACAATTGTATGAGTCCAATTCGTGTGCTTATGAATTTCTATAAGCAACTTGCTTAAACAGAAAATGATTGTAATTTCATCTATTTAATTATTATTTTTAAAATAAACTATTTTGGAAAAAATTCAAAATTTAAAAAATTCCGTCAATCCAATGGTCACAAATCAGTTAAGAATCATGGTTAACTATTTCCTTAAGTCTCTAAGTCTAGGCTCATACGATTATAACTTGTGGGGTCTAATGTGTAAGTATAAGGAAAAAATTGAGACCAAATTTCAATTCAGAAAATACACCTAACCATCCGCCTATTCTGTGGGGAAAGTGGGACAATTTGAGTTGCTAAAAACTTTCCCAATTGAATTAATTAAAATATTATTTAATTCATTATTTAGTTAATCATTGTTCAGTTATCTACGTTGATTGTTTGCGTTGAAATTCAATTTATATTGAATTCATTTGTTATGTCTATGAGACAATTGTGTAAGTAATTCATTTACCTAGTTAAGTAAATGAGATTACATAAACAGAAGGTTCAAACTCAGTAATTTATATTACTTAATTGGTTCATAAGTTAATATGAGAGATTATGGTGGATTGCTAGATCTTTACCATAATCGGTATAATAATATTGTTGGTAGAAAAATATTATTTATATGACTAATATTGAACCTAGAAGATCACACATAATGTTGGATCAGACATGTTGCAGTTGGAAAAAATATTAAGCTAGACAGTCCACTACTAGGCCTATTTTTATCCTACTATGGTTTTTTGGTGGATGAGATTTTGTCATTTAAGGACATCATATTCTTTCCGGGTTCGATTTTTTTTTAATTTCTATTTTAAGCCAAAACACTAAGAGAATATTCCACTTCCGTTCCGAGTATATGATTTTTTTTTGCAAACTAGCACAAGGTCAACCTTTTTTTAAATATCTAGCACCCTTGTAAATTGTTTGGCCTAAATAGCACACCCTTCTTAAAAAAGACGTGTTGTCCTCTCCTTTTCCCTCTCATTCCCCTTTCTTCATCATTTTCTTCAAATCAATTAACACCACCCCCACCACCCAACCAAACTACAACCACCCCCATCTCCACCTCAATACCACCGCTCTACCCGACTCAAACTATACTTCCTACTCACCCACCACCACGCTCTTCTCAACCCAACCAACTACAACCACCCACAACCCCACACACAGCCCCCTCCCCGCTCATTCATACCCTCACCCATATTCTTTGCCCTAATCAAAATCGGGAGTAACAATGGCGCGACATCGCAGCGCGGATGTGGTTTGTAGATCGGTAATCGGAAGTAGACTCAGCGTAGACAAATACAAGTGGTGACAAGATCGTCATGGAAGTGGAATTCATGGGGGGCATTGGGGCAAGAAGTGGCAAAAAGGAATGGGACACAGGAGGTGGGGGGAGGGGGTAATTGGAAAAGAGGAGGAAGAAAGGGAATGAGAAAGAAAATAGCCGATCGCCTCAACTGTAAAAAGTTTACCCTATCTTAGTTTTCTGCCTCTAGTCATATATACCAACTTAAAGAAATGTAGGCTGCCAGGGCATCTATCGCCTTCCTCTCAAGTGCTGGTTCAACTCCTCCTAGGAGCAACCTCATATGAGTTGGTTTATGGAGAACTATCATCAGTTGATGCACATCCCACGATTTACCTCTTAAATATAGCTCAAGGGCATGGGTAACGTATGAATGAGAAACAAGACTATAAAATTATAAGTCATAATTATTTAAAGTGTAATCTACTCCCTGTGTCGGCCGCCTGAAAGCGGTAGAATATTAAATTGGAACACCAGAGTCACCAAACTGGCTTGACTAATTTTTCGCTTTAAAAATACAATTGCTTCATCCAAAAATGTGATCACAATTAAGTTTCCCAAATCAAAAATGCTTTTAAAATTTATAATCCATCACCGATATCGAAACGAAACCCATATATATATACACAACATATCCCAAAATAGTAATGCCGGCAAGGTTACAATGTATTTATAATGCGTGATCGTATCCCGAATATATAAATGACAAATGTACCGACAAGGCTAAAGTTTCAAAAGGAAAAATACAACAATCAAAAAAGCGCTTGACAACATTAATCAAAATCGCATCATGAGATCCTTCACACCCGACACCAACAAACTCTCAAATGCCTCTGGCTCAACTGCCGTCTCATTAACCCGCACAAATGAAATGCCGCCTAATGCGGTGTGGGTGTGTTCAAGTGCTTGTTTAAACTTAACACACGGGTGAACTTACCACGGAATCCAGTCAATCAATAATATAATAGTCAAATATGAATAAATACATATATCCGTGACTACCTAAAAGGTCATACAACATAATTCAAGCAGAACATCACATAATACACGAAGATATAATAGTTGTCTTGAAGAAGCACACAATTTCGTAAAAGAAATCAATAGACTAACAACGACTCAAAACTCTAGTCATCAAACCTTCTATCTCTCATATCCCCACCAAAGATACTATCCCCTCTTAACGCGCATATACTCAACTGCCTACCCCGCTAGAACAACGGACTAATCAACAATCACCTCGGTGACTATACCGCTAAAGATAAGGTCAAAAACCGCACTTATACACAAAGTATAAGGCACACCGCACTTATACACACAGTATAAGGCACATCGCACTCGTACACTAAGTACAAGGCACACCGCTCTTATACACTAAGTATAAGGCACACCGCTCTTATACACTAAGTATAAGGCACACCGCATCTATACCAGAAGATAGGCCACACGACAATGCACACAGCCAGTGATCAAAAGACTCAGCCACCGCCTCCTTATACCGAAGCATAGTGCACACCGCCTTATACACCAAGTAGCAAGGCACACCGCACGCTATACCGTAGTATGGGCCACATCGACAATGCACACAAAGAAAGTGATCAAAGACTCATACCGCTCTTATACCGGCGATAAGCCCAAACCACGCTTATACCGTGAAGATAGGCCACACCGACAACGCACACAAAGAAAGCGATCAAAGAGAGTCATACCGCCAGAGCATCAAGAGCAAGGCCAAACTTGTCATTATACCGTAGTAGTATGTGGGCCACAGCCACATATCCTCGGCAGTGCCAGCGAGAGTCACCTAATCCCTAATCATCCCAACTATAGGGTCACACCCTAATACTCAAGGCCTCAAAATCACGCATACCCCAAACAACTACTCTACTCCCAACAAAGATACATAAAGACACACTAAAAACATCCCACAATCATAATCAAACACAACCGCCAACAAGGCCACAACACATCAAAAGTACCGACAAGGACACATAGTATAATAGTGCCGACAAGGCCACATAATATAATCGTGCCGACAAGGCCACCTAATATAAAAATATAAGTTGGGAGTTCAAGCCGCATTACCTCCAAGAATCTTCAACGCTACGTAAACACAATCACATAACATAACAATTACATGTATATCACTCTCATAATCATAATAACATGTATATCACAAATCAAGGCACGTAAAGCACCATGTAGATAAAAGATCACCTTCGCTACCGCCGCAAAACCTTCAATGAAAACAATCAAGTAATCGCTCTTTTCACGATCAACGCCCAAACAACACCCGTAAAGTATAATCAAGAATTACTATACCGAATGCTCTGTAAGATACATAACCAACTCTTAGGGAATCCATTCAAATGCCTAATACGACGGATAAACTATCGAATTATAATCTCATCGACACAACCCAATCGATTCCCCGCTAAATTCCATCTTATCACTTTCATTACAAATCGACTTTATAAGTTATTCTAATCATCAAGTCCATAATTAACAATCTATATTCGAAATATCAATTATAACTCAACTTGAATTTACACTTTTTCAACATAACACCCTTCAATCAATTTTAAATCACCAATTTAACATCATAACAACTATAATAAGGTCCCAATATTCCTACATTTAAAGTCTTATAAAAAATATCCACATAAAAGTCAACCGAAGACCTAAAAGTCAACTCGACCATAACGTCCTCAAACGATCTCTAAATCACGAATTCGTCACTTATATACGTCGTAGGACCCATAACCAACCAAGATTTATCATAAAACTCAATTATGCAAAAGTCAACTAAAAGTCAACATTCTCAAAACCCAAGAAATATCTCGAAGATTCAACTTCTTACCCAACTCAAGAGAACGATGGGGAGAACAATATTCTCACAACCGATCTCGAAATAGCCGACAATCGGGGTTATAGAAACTTAAAATAAAATTTTTGGCTGGAGGCGAATATTTCTCGCCATAGCATGAAAAAAGATGACGATGAAGTGTTTGGATAATGATGATGGAAGATAAGCATGACTGTATTTAAAAACTCGAGCCTCCGCTCGGCTTTAAGTAATTTCTCCGCTATCAGACTTAAATCTCCACGAACCCGATTTCAAAGATAAAATCTTCCATGGCAAGACTACTAAATTATAAATGCAACTCGGCTAAAAAATTTACGAAATAATATCATCATCGAAATTATTTAAAATATCCCTGTCCCACACCGAAATTTAAAATTTTTTTTTTTTTTTTTCAGAATCTGCTATTACAAGTAAAGACGTATATGGTTTAGAGTACGAATATTAACGAGTTGATTTGAACTGAATTTGGATAAATTCGGTGTGGTACGTAAATCAAACTGACTTGATATGAATCGAATGAAAATGAATTTCTATCCAGGGTAACGATTCACAACAAGTTCAAATTACAAACTGGGCAAATTCTGGTCTAGTTTAAAAATTGGGTAACCGAGCGATTAGCTAGGACTTGTGTATATATTTATTAGTTATGATTTGTGTAGTATAATTTAGTAAAAGAGAGAGATTTATCGAATTTAATGAGCGATTTACAAATCAAATCAAAACAAAATTCGATTCAATGTAATGATTCGTAATCGGTTCGATTTACATGAAGAAATTCGATTCTGATTTAACGAATTAGGTAACCGAGTCATTGGTAAATGGCATTCTAGAGACACGGTTGAAGAATACAAAAGGGGGTACTTGTCTAGTTGCAGTCCATCATCTTTGAACATAAGAAAAGTTGGGGTAAAAGAATTCTCATTTCGTATCAATCAATATAGTTGTCAATTAATTCCACCCTTACGGCCCTACCCTTATTCGTGGAAATCCCTGGAATGGTCAACTAGTTTCCATTTTCCACAATGATACTTTTCCGTGGGAACATGGAAGTAGCCAATAGCGTTCAGTCTTTTAAGTTTTAAATCGGCTAATTAGTTTCTTCTTATATTATATTGTTCTAGATAAAGCAACCAGGAATATAATTGAAGCAAATTTAAATTCATTAAAGCTTTGGATTTTCGAAACAATTTTTTTATTTTTAATAACTTACCTAAAATTATTATAAATTTCTGTTTACATGTATTTGGTTATTTTTATGCATCTTGACTTTCAGAACAAAAGTTAATCGGTTCAATTCCAAATTCAAGTTATTTCATTTTTCAGAATAAAATATTGATAATAACTTTTAATTATGAAGGTTTAGAAGAAAATAGAAAAAAAATTCATAAATAAATTTAATGTAAACTACACACATATTTGTATATATATTAGAATGTGGTATAAATTCAAATTAATGATCAAAGTTCAACTCGAAAAATTCATATGAATTATATTAATAATTCGAATGTGCATAATATGAATTATATTAATAATTCGAATGTGTCAAAGATTATGCGCAACTTATATAACATTAATTTTCATCATTTATCTGATTAAATAGAAAATTTTAATCGCACCTATAATCAATTTATTAAATTACTCTTTTTAGTAGACTATTTTATTTTACAATTAATTTTAGCAAACAACGCCCTCAGAATGTGAAGCACTTATTATTTATATGCTACCAAAATAATAACAAAATTTGGGAGAAATATTTCTAGGTACAAAAAGATTTATCAAACGATCATACCGACTATCGCCCTGCCATTCCCACGCATGCCAATGCTTATAGTATGACCCGACGGATATGACTCCGAGCTGTATTCAGCCGTGGGCCTGATTTCGGACATGCTGGTTCCTGACACGACGAGGTCTCTGGTCTTTGACTCGAGATACGGTCCGAGCCGGGTGCCTCACCATCCAGCATTTGGCCAGCGCTGACTCGACTTTGATCTCAGACTTCGATCCTTGTAATGGGTCGAATCGGGTGTCGCTTAACCTTCTTTTGATTGCACGACCTGTTGTCTAGACCCTTATTTGATCTGGGGATCGAGCTGCATATAGCCTTGACCCTCTTTCGATCAGGCTGACTAGACATTTCTGATATGTTCTAGCTCTTAATGCTTCAAAGAAATTGACTTCGTGGTGGTTGACTAGACTAAGAGCCTTAAGAGCGGGGAGCTTAACTTGACGAACCTCGAAACTGGATGGGTTCCTCTCAAAGATCGTAAGCCCCAGCCTTCCCTGCTCCTCGGTGTCGAGAAGAGGCTTCAATACTGATCCTACCTCGATGCATCGGGCAGAGGCCTTCGCAGCTTGTTTCCTACTTGGATTCAGTGTTTGAGCTAAGAACTCCTGGTTTTCCATCAACCTCAGTATCATTCCACATTACACTGCTATCCTTCAGCCCTTCAGCAGCCCTTGCTTAGTGGGTCCATTCTTCTTGTATCTCAGGTGCTTCAGATGGTCCTCTTCCTAGAAGATTGTAGCCAGTGCTTTTGTCGCTAATTCTTCTTAGATCTTTCTATGTTTTTCCACCTCTTTACTCTTGGCTTTTTTCTCCACCACCACTTCGCTTATGAATCTCTTTTATCTTCACTGTCCATCTCTTTTGGTGCAACATCTTTTGATTTGGTCGAGGTACTTTAGAGCCTTAGGGCGCCTCTTGCTGCCTCGCTGAAGTTGGAACTTCATCAACTTCTTCACTCATGAAGACGGGTTTTGAGCCCTTTTCCCATGGAGGGTTATCCGAGCAATTTTCCATGACTTTGTGTCCAAGAAATTTTATGCACTTTTTATTGGCAAAGAAAGGACATTTATAAGTGACTTATCTTCTTCAAGTGGATATGGTTCCTGATGCTAAGGCCATTACCCCGTCCTTGAATGCGCAGCCATTTTTCGACGCCCAAGCACGCGGCACTCCAAAAGTTCGCTCGCTCGCTGGCTTCCTCTCAGCCGCTTGGACTCGGGCAACTCTATGAGTTTTTTCTTTAGAAGCTCTTCCAAGATCACCGGGAAGTCTGAGTCAAAGAATAAATATCTCTGTCTTGCATCTCTTTCAACGTTGGACGACTCGCTTCCAAAGTTAAGATCTCCCCAGGTTCTTTGGTTTGAAGCGGAACTTACTTTGACTCAGAAGTCGCGCATGTACGTCTTCTTTGCATGGCTCTTCTAGATCTACACCTTCGATTTAGCTTGTGTTATCGATGTACATGTACCCCATCCTTGCTGGCAAATATGGTAAACTCCATGGAAAATAATAAAACTTTCGTAAAATCTTCTACAAGTATTAAAAGTGATTTATCAAATGCCGGGTCTTCGACTATCACTAGTTATTCCTGCATGTATGCCCTAGTATTTATTACGATTTTGATACGACTCGAAATAGATTTTGAGCTTCGGGTCTCGATTTGATACGTGTCTCAAGGTGAGCTCTCATCAATGCATTGTCAGGTGGACTTGATCTTTGGTCTTGGACTCATCCTGTAATACGGGTCGACTAGTGATTCGGGGCCGAATGGTGTCGTCCGACCTTTCTTTGATTAGGCCTCGAACGGTATCGCTCGAATCTTCTTTGATTCGGGGTCGACCAGCGAAATTGACAATTCTTGATTGGGCCGACCGCGAGCTCTGCACTTTCTTTGATTTTGGGGCCGACCGCGTAATACGGATCTTCTTGATTTGGGTTGACTTGTATCGACTTCTGGATATGGTCTCAGCCGAAATGCCTCAACAGCCTAACTCTCAGGTGGTTGACCAGTTTGGTGAGCCTTAAGCAGTCAGTAGCATCGAACTCTGACGAACCTTGTAGCCTGTGGTCAAGTTCCTATCAAAGATCAAGTGGCCTTCCCAACTTCCTTGTTCCCTGTGTCAGAAGAGTACTTTAAGTAGTTTTTCGATCCTACCTCGATTTGGCATTACAAGTGGCTTCAAGTAACGCTGCTTTCCTACACTGATTTCAAGCAAGCTGAGCTAAGAACTCGCTTGTCCATCACCCTCCATGTCCTTCGGTGCGCCTCCTACCCTTCTGTAGTCCTCTGTGTGATTTAGCACAACTTAACCCAACTAATGCAAATAGGCTTATTGTATGATTTTCTGTGTAGTGGCCATTGATCGATCCCACATTTCTTTGATGCATTAATTTAAGTTGTGCCACAACCCACCCCCTCACTGCCACAACCCCCACAGCGCCCCGTGCCCTGCGCCCTTCACTGCTGCAACCCCCACCCCACTTCTTTGCCACATGTGAGGTCATTTCCATCATCCAAAGAAATGAGCCTAAACATAGCAGAGTCATAATGAACAGAAAGTCTACAATGTCATACTCAATAGAACATAAATGATTACGAGGTTTAAATGAAAAATAATACTAATATGAAACAAAAAGTCTGAGATTTCTAGCGTTCTATTGAGTCATTAGATAACATGAGCAGGTGCCAAACATTACAATATCAAAGCTAGTGACTTTTGTTATCAATATGTGTGAGATGGCGATTGGTATCACCACTGCCTCCCCCACACATACCAATCGGCCAAAAGTGAGTGGGAAGTGGTGGTTGGTGGAGATGAGGTGTGTTAAAATAAAATGAGAGTGAGGTTTATTTTTAGTTTTATTTTTATTTATTATAAAATATTCCTATTTTCATATGTAATATTTAAGTAATTTGTAATTAAGGATAAAATATGCATTTTGTATTTTAAAATGAATTTATATATTGTTAAATGTGCAAATTCCGGGGTTCAAGTGGGACATTTTGACAAGAAAATGGGCTATGGAGGACAAAAGTTACTACAAGAAGAAGATAAAAGGCAGCATAAACGGAAATTCAGTGATGATTAAAAATAAACGCTATCATGGGGGCAAACGACAAATTTGCCTAAAATTAACTACGTGTTTCAACTTGCATCCCGCCATTCGCACTCTACTGATTTTAATGCTGAAGTCGTTGAATCCTAATCAAATGCAGTGATTAGTTGATTTATTTGTAATTCATGGGAATGAATACTCAGCCGTCGGCTGCGCTTCGAGAAAGATTTTTTCTTTTCGAGTTTGTAATTCTGGCGTCAATATTAGTGAGCATGACATCTATAGTCAATAATCATATCAGCAAAGAAAAATATCCTAAAGCAAAAATCAAATAAGGTTTGAAATGTCAACCAAATGACCCCTTTAAATTCAGAGCATCCTCATACCAATTCTCTCAATCTATTTCCACATTCTAATCCACTCAAATATTAAGAAAAATCAACAAACCTGTTCCAAAATGACTGTCAAGATTTACATAGTGTAAGCTTTCATTGTGAATTATCTATATCATCCAGTTTTATAAAATGTTTAATATATTTATCATTTTTCACTTGTATGTTACTCATAAAGTTTCTTGATCTATTTTACAGATACTACTCCATGTATGGCCATGTTTTGAAGCTGGCCGAAGAGATCAAGAAAGGAGCTGAATCCGTAGATGGGGTAGAAGTAAAATTGTGGCAGGTTAGCACCCAAGTCATTTTGAGACAAAATCTTGTTTAATAAAACATGACTAGTAGATCCATGACCGCAACTCAGTGTTCCGTATACACTTTAGATATTACTACTCCGTACTAGCCTATCTTCATTCGATCTTAAAATATTATCCAGTTTGATTTTCAATAATTATAACAAGTAAATTTTGAAATATTAATGGCACACATGTCATGTTAATAGTAAAATACAAATTAAAAATAAAAGTTTATAATAATTTTTCACCTCACCATATATTACACTCTGTACAAGTTATATAAGAATTATGTCATTCAGCCAACAATCAAAATTCAAAACTAAACCATCATTTTGAAAAGTAATTGTATTATATATAATTCGTCTTGAGATATTAACTAAATATAAAAGAAAAATAATAAGCCGTGAAAAAACTTATCAATATTTTTTGGATGTTAGAATGAACGATGAACTTAAAACAGTAGGCTACCCGTGTCAAATAAAATCTCTATTTTTTTTCAATGATTAATAAAATTAAGAAAAAATTTCCAGGTTGCAGAGACTCTTCCTGAAGAGGTTCTTGGAAAGATGTATGCTCCACCTAAGGGTGAAGCACCCATCGTCACCCCTGATGATCTCGCCGCTGCTGACGGTTACCTTTTCGGTTTCCCAACAAGATTTGGAATGATGGCTTCTCAGTTTAAGGCTTTCTTTGATTCTACTGGTGGTTTATGGCAATCTGGTGGATTGGTTGGCAAGCCTGCTGGCCTTTTCTTTAGTACTGGTTCTCAAGGGGGTGGTCAAGAAACCACTGCGTAAGTCTTCTTAATCTACAAATTTCCCAAAATTGTAATTTTTTTAAATTTTGTTTCAATATTGAATCCCATGTTTAAGTCTTGGTCCTTACCTAAACCTAAAACATTTTGGTAGTATTGAGTCAAATGAATATAATTATTATTTTATCCTATCTCTGTTTGATCATAGATTCTCCTTTAGTAATTTTATATGATTTGTACTTGACTAATAATCCACAAATTTAATATTCGAGTATGGGCGTGTCATCACCGCATGACAAAAAAGTGTGTCGTAACTTACTATTATCATGCTAAGTCGTTGATCGATATATAATTTGAAATAAATATTTTTTGCTAAAAGACTGCATATTTTTATTGATGTGTCGCTAATCTTGTCACCATCGAAAGAATGGATTCAAGCTATCAAGTTCAATTGATTTGAGTTTTTTTTATTTGGTTTGAAATGGAAAGAGCTATGGGTCTAATATGTGACATTTGGTTGCAGTTTGACAGCAATCACTCAACTTACTCACCATGGTATGATTTTTGTGCCAATTGGGTACACATTCGGACCAGGAATGTTCGACATGGAGACAATTAAGGGAGGAAGTCCCTATGGTTCGGGGACCTATGCAGGAGTAGATGGTGCAAGACAGCCAACTGAGGCTGAACTGAAGCAAGCTTTCCACCAGGGTAAATATACGGCTGAAATCGTCAAGAAATTCAAGGCTTAATTATTAAAGTATTTGGCATTTGAGACCAAGATTAATGCTATAAAATTATGCGGCCTTTTCCTATATAGTGATACTACTTTTGTTTGTTTGTTTTTTTCTGTTCTTTGGTTTAAGAGTATATGTATTTGTACTGCACCAACTTGTTGGTATGTGTGTGTTTGCTCATCGGAATAAAATGGCATTTATCTTTTCCAATCAATTATTGTCTTTCGCCTCAAGATTGCTTTAGTCCCCCCTAATGCTTATCCTCCAGTGAGATATTTTTTTGTGAGGATAAATTAGTGGGCCTCGTTATGTCTCATCAACATGAGTAAAAATGATAATATTACTATTGTAGTATTTTTGTGAGAATGAAGTAGTGGGCCTCATTATGTCTCATTAACATATGAGTAAAAATGATAATATTAGTATTGTAATATTATTTTTAAGGTAAATGGCATGAAAGACCACTCATATTTATTACAAATATTAATTACCATTCCTTGCCTAACTAAATTCGTTTTAATCACGACGTTTCTTTAGAGCAAGAACTGGGTTATTAGTTTCTATTGAGGCCAAATCTAACTTTTTTCTTCATTTTTTCAATGCTTACAGTGATATTTTTTATCTTTTATCAAAATTTTTAGGAGTTCTGCAAAAGAGTTTACCTGCAATGATGTTTTTAGACTTTCGCAAGTTAGTTGGATGATAATATTCAAAAGGAAAGTTGAACTAGAAGGAAATATTCCGAAAGTAGACGATGTTTGATAATAGCCTTGGCTAGCACCTTACTCTACATCTCAACCCTCGATGAATAAATGTATTTACTCAAGATTGTCAAGAATTGAACAAGGCTGGTAGAAATTTTTCCACCAAGCGTTACAGTGAAATGTTGGCAATCCTCTTAGTATAAATTGCAATGCATGGTAGATGTTTTTAGCATCAGTGAGTGAACTACAATTCTACAAAGCCAAGTGCATTTATACAGTAAGAGCCTTTCTTTAGAAGTATAGTGAGGTTGATGAAATAAAAGACTTGTTAAAAATAGGGAAAGAACAATTGTCCTTGTCTAGCTTCCTATGAAGCTTCTACCAACAAACTTAAAGTTCTTTCATAAATCAAAAAAACGAAAAATAAACGATCAAATCAATTATAACCTAATTCTCATTAAAATATTTATAGATACATAACAAATTAAAAGAAGATTAATTCAATTATTTCACAACTTTACTTGTACACTATTTCACGTATATATATGCATCATATATTATTATTATTATTTTTATTTATTATTATTATTATTATTATTATTATTATTATTTTTCTTCTTCTTATTATTATTATATTATTTTATTATTATATTTTTATTTTCTCATTATAATTGTTATTATTATTATAATTACAAAATAATAATAATAATAATAGAGAGAGCAGGAGATGTGAAGAAAATTATGGATGAGAAGTTTGTAAATTTGAACTTATCACTTTTTGATTATTTTAAGAGGAAAAATAAGTAGAGAGTTTTAACTTAAAATTTTATTAAGGATTTGATAAGTACTTTAATTTATTAAGTACTTAAATAATTCATTAACAAACAAACTTAATAAATTAAGCATCGAATTAATTAATTTTTTGCTTAATTAATTTAACAAACATCCTCTTAATCTAAATCAAATCCTAAACGACGAACAACTCTTCTTAAATTGTTTCTTAACACAAAAACTAGTTATACGTTTTTTTTTTCAAACACAAAGAAGCCCAATGCTCTCTCTAGCACCCTAATCTGCACATTTGATCATTATTTCGGGTGCCTCCGATCAGATGACAAATAACCTTACATTATTTAGCTCCTAATTTCCTTTTTTTAGGCATACAAAGTTCACATTGTAGGTGGTAGTTTATTTTTTACCAGCAGGGAAACGGTCAATAAGCGAAACCAATTATATTGAACTAAAATATGTCCTTTTATGTCCCCAAATTATCTTGTAATCTTCTTTTCATTAGCCACTGATAGAAGGTATAATTATAGGATATAATTAGTATTAATGTAAGACTGTTACATAATCCTATGATATAATTAGCATTAGTTTCATAACTGTTACATTTTCAAATTATACGTAGTTATCTTAAATTTGGCACATATCATCTACAAATAGGAACCTTTGCAATCATTTTCGATCAGTCAAGGAGAATTATATTTGTTCATGATATCAGACGCTCAGGTTTCATTCATGATATCTATTCATTTTTTTCCCTCAACAAAAATGACTTCTCCCACATCCTCTGACTTAAACCTCTTTGACAATGAAAGTCAATCCCGTCCTTCATCTACTACTATACAACCTACCCCTTCAATAGATGCATCAGCTTTCCTTCTTCCACCTCAAATGAAAGCATCCACAATTTCCAACATCAAAAAATTTGTTTCAATATTGTTTGATTTTTCAAATTTTTCCATATGGCAAAGTGTGTTCCTTCCAGTTTTTGAAAGTCATGGTGTCCTACTCAAAATTGATTGTTCTTCTTTTTCTTTGCCGCGAATTATTTCTACAGCTAATAATGTTCCAATTCACAACCCTGTTGCTGCTGATATAATTTTAACTCAGAAAGCGAAATGGTAGCCAAGCAATGCCAAGATCTCTGAATTTCTTCTACGCGGCTAAGGGCCCGAGTCACGCAAGACCTCAGATTAAATTGCCTGTTGCCTTCCGTCTCCCCGACTACTGGCGCACATCCCGCGATTCAACTGTTATGAGGATGACTGACCATCAAGAACAAGAGCTTGCACTTGCAAATGACAAGGCTATGAATTCCATTTTCAACGCTGTTGACCTAAATGTGTTTAAGCTAATTAAGATACGTATCGAAGAAAGATCGCATTTTGATATATCAGAAACCCATTCGGCAGTAACCTGAAGGCACGAATGTCGAGACCCAAAGCAGCCTAACTACTAAATTTGAAACTCGAGAACGGAAGTAGATGCATTTATAGCAATGTATACAGCAACCCAAGGATATGGCCACGAGTCGTTTGCCCTAGGCGAATCCCATGACCAAGAAAAATTGATGAGGAAAATTCTAACATTACCCAAAAGATTTGCTCATAAAAGAACTAATTAAGGAAGAAGCACAAGATCCGACCCTATAAGTACGGACGAAGGATAGGAAACTTGGCCACATTTCCGAGATAACTCTAATGAAGGAGAGACAAGTAAAATGAAATGTATCGCTTTAAAGACTCAGAGGATATTAAGCAATGACGAAGATTGGGAGAAACTATAAACATGTCAAGAATCCTCAACAAGACCCTCAAAGATTCAACAAGTCTTCAATGGTAGTAATCGCACACTGGTTTCCTTTGACGTAAACAACAATGCATGGAAGAAACCAAAGAAACCAAGGCAATTCCACAGAGGGTCACCGAGAAGCCCAAAGGAATTCAAAGGTGAGAATGTGGAAGTGCTTTGGGCATATTCAAGCAGAGTGTCCCAACTATCTCAAGAAGCAATCTAGAAATTACTCCGCAACGCTGAGTGATGAGGAATCTGAAGAAGGACAAGCAGATCAAGATAGCAACTTTGTAGCTTTCACTGGAGTCATAGAGCTACGTTATCGAATGTCAGATGACTAAAATAAGACGAGGAAGACATTACGGAAGAAGAAGTGCTTGAAAACTATAAATTGTTGTACACTAAATGGGAAGAGCTGACTGCAATCTATACCAAAGTGGATGCCGAGAGGAACAAATTAAAGATTGAGAATGAGGAATTAAGAAAACAGGGACGAGCTCAAGATGAGGAAATTCAACTTTTAAATTCTCAAGTGAATGCACTGAATAAAGGAGTAAAGATGATGAACTCAAGCACGGACATACTGGAAGAGATACTCAAGGTAGGAAAGAGCACAGGTGACAACACATGAATTGGGTATGACGAAGGAAGTAGGTCAAAACCAAGACAAGAATCCAAATTTGTTCAGAGAGTTTGACAATGTTGTCAAAGACAGTGAAGAGCGCCAACTAGTGGGAGAGACAAAGAAAAGTATGGTACTACAAGTATCAGGTAAGAAGGGTCATATTGCTCTCATCAAGCAAATTATACGGGTTGAAAGGAAGAAGTATCAATCGCACAAAACTCAAGAGAATATGAAAGAAACATCATAGTCAAGAGCCTACACATCTTTGAAACATCAACGTAATCAAGCCGGGTATTATGATAGTGGATAAGACACACGACCGGTAAGAGGCATATCTTACTAGTATTTGCTTTTGAAAGGTGATTATGTGACCTTCTCGTGACGGAGGAAAAGGAGAAATTATTGGAAAAGGCGAAAGCTAAATGTTAACGGTCTACCTCACTTGACTCATGTACTACTTATGGTCAAAGGTCGACTACAAATCTTATCGCGATAAGTCAACTATGCGACAAAGGCATTTGGGCGTTTCTTTCGTCGTAGTGATGTACTCGTCAAAGACGCATGTGAAACAAGGATGTATGGTAACAGTTCAACTGATAATCAAGAGATAGAATTCGCTTGTTCCACGGTTTAGTGTAAAAGACGAGGATGCTGAACTATGGCACAAACGCTTGGGACACACTCACTATAGAAACATTCAGCAGATCATTGCAAAGGAAGCTATCCGAGGGATTCCTTTGCTTGAAGTAAAAGATAGAGAATGTGGTGAATGTCATGCCAGAAAACAGACGAAAAATTGTCACCCAAGTTTGCAACATGTGGGAACAACTCGTGTACTTGAACTAATGCACATGGATTTAATGGGGCCCATGCAAGTCGAAAGTATAGGAGGAAAGAGGTATGTATATGTGTGTGTGGATGATTTTTCTTGCATACATGGGTGGATGTTCTCCGACAACTGAATACATTTGAAGCTGTAAACGACTTATTCTACAAGTTCAAATGGTATGAACAAATGTTGTCGTAATCTGGGAGCGATCATGGAAAAGAATTTAAAAATGCTAAATTCCTCGAGTTTTGCAAGTTTAGGAATTATTCATGAATTCTCAAATTTCCATAACCTCAATAAACAAAATGGTGTAGTAGAGAGAAGAATCGAACTATCCAAGAAATGGCACGGTCACGTCAAGATTCGAAGAACATTTCTCTAAAATTTGGGCCGAGGCAATCAAATAACACGGCTCGCTGTGATTCATAATCGGTTACCTCATTCCGCACAAACAACACAAATTATGAAATATGGAGGAGAAAGCCAAATGTATAATATTTTCATGTTTTGGTATTTGTGTTATATTCTTGCGTATCGAGCCAAGGCGCAAACCGGATGTCAAAGGCGCATGGCAATTTAAGTACTTCAAGAAACAATCGAGCTTTCCGAGTTTACAACAAAAGAACTCAACAGTTATGGAGTCTACTAATGTGAAGGTATTAGTAACTCATGATGCAGCAACCGAAGATGCTGCACCTGTCAAAGACACTTGTACGCACAACAATGACAACAAAGGCTGAAACAACGGTTAATGTAAACAAAGCATAAAGTCGACCTATACTACCTGCCACTCGAATTCAAAGGGACCATCCTACGTAAAACACATTGGGGGCAATTGATCAAGGAATCACAACGAAGAAAAGAGCCACTGACTATAGAAGAACGGTTGGTCTACTCGAGAAAGTCAAGTATTTCCAAAATCGAACCGTTAACGCGGATGAAGTTTCCTAAAGATGAACATTGATAAATGTCACGCAAGAGGAATTGGATCCACCTCAACGCAATGAGGTGTGGGAACTAGTGCCAAGACCAAAGGATCATAATGTGATAGGGACAAAATGGATTTTCAAAAATAAATCGGATGAACAAGGCGTTGTTACCAGAAATAAAGCAAGACTAGTGGCACAAGGATATTCACAAGTGGAAGGTGTAGACTTTGAGGAAACATTTGCTCCTGTTGCGAGGCCATACGACTTCTCCTTAGCGTAGCCTGTATGATGAAGTTTAAACTCAGATGGACGCAAGAGCGTGTTCCTAAATGGTGTTGTTGAAGAAGAAGTCTATGTGTATCGTACCTTCAAGTGGGATTCGGCTACAATGACAGATGTCCCCAACACGGTATCGATCAAGAAAGCGTTGTATGGTCTCAAGCAAGCTCCCCTAGAGAGTCAAGTACGGTAGGACCACCAAGTATGTATTGGACGAAGGATATACGTTATGAGCGGACCGACAAAGACTATTTATCAAGCATGAAAAAATAAGCTTGATAGTTGCACAAATTTATGTTGATTTATATAATCTTTGGAGGAATGTCCGAACAACTAGTGCAACAATTTGTTCAACAAATGGAATCGGAGTTTCAAATGAGTATGGTAGGATAGTTGAATTATTTTCTTGGATTTCAAGTCAGATGAAGGATGGCATTTTTATATCTCAAACGAAATATGCCAAGAATCTTGTTAAAAAATTTGGACTCGAAAATACCAAGTCAAAAAAGCGACACCACCGCAAGTCACGTGAAAGTCAAGAAGATGCTGATGGAAGCCCAGTGGACATAAGAAATTATCGGAGTATGATAGGGAGTTTATTATATCTCACGGCAAGCCGGCCTCACATTTCTACTCAAGGAGTGTGTGCTCTGCTTTTCAAGCAAATTCCAAAGAAGGTCATTTGAAACTAAGCCAGTTAATCATCAAATATGTAACGGTAAGTTGAACTATGGACTATTTTATGCTTTTTTGATACTAATAATAATCATTGGTAGATACCGTGGATGCCGATTGGGCGAACATACGTAAGATAGGAAGAGCAATATCCGTGGATGCTTCTTTGGGAAATAACCTAATATCCTAGTTTAGCAAAAGCAAACTCCGTGTCTTCTAACGGCCGAAAGCCGAATATATACCGGCAGTAGCGCTTGTAATTTTTCAACTCTATGGATGAAGGAGATGCTTGAAGAATATAATGTGCGTCAAAGTGCCATGATCTTGTAATCGCGATAATAAGGAGTGCCATCAATATATCAAAAAACTATCCAAAGATAGCCGAACCAAACATTATCGATATCACGATCATTTATACGAGAATTGCAGAAGACAAGTGATATCCCCGAATACGCGAGTACGCATAAACAACTTGCGACATTTTCACTAAGGCTCGATGCATCTAAGCTTGAATCCTGAGATCATCTCTGGATTGTGTATTGTTGATAAATAGCAATTAAGGAAAAGTTGTAGCACTTCAGGTGTGTAACAAGTGTTTCGTGAACAGTGTGGGGATGAGAACATGGGTTCTCACAGGTTAAGTCATGAGCTTATAGCTAACGGCAAGAATCAGGAGTCTATTCTGTCGAGTTATGAATTGGCGGGAAAATGAAAAGAGCCGTTTGATGACTTGTATAAGATGGTTGTGGTCTATTTAATACGGTGAGATCTTGTCTAAATCACTCACATTCCCCTTTAAACACTTACCATAAATATTCCTCTTCAATAATTAAAACAAATTATTAAACCTTCCTATTCATATAACGACTCCGCCCAAAGTCGCCGCCCGAGGTGAGAGTCATTAAAATCCGGAACACCAGAGTCACCAAACCGATGGACGACTCAGTTTAAAACAAAATTCCTTTCATCCAAAATGTGATCACAATTAAGTTTCCCAATCAAAACAGTTTTTAAAATTTATAATCCATCAGCTGACATCTAAACAACCAACCCATAAACATACACAACATATCCTAAAATAAAGTAATGCCGGTATATTACAAAGATGATAAGACATCGTGATCCGATTACAAATGACAACAAATGACAAGGCTAAAGTTTCAAAAGGGAAATAAAACAATCAAAACAAATGACAACACATCAAAATCGATCACAGATCCTCTCCGCCACCTAGATGAAGCTCACCTAGCCACTGAACAAAAACTCTCAAACAGCCTCTTATTCAACCGTCACCGTCAACTCGCACAAATGAAAGGCGGCCCAATGCTAAAAGGGGTGTGTCAAGCTTAGTTGAAACTTAACACAAAAGTGAACTTACTATACGGAATCTAGCCGATCAATAATATAATAGTCAAATATGAATAAACACATATATCCGTAACTACCTAAAAAGGTCATACAAACATAATTCATAGAAATCTTTACATAATACATGAAGATATAATAGAAGCTTCAAGAAGCACAATTTCGAAGAAATCAATAGACTCAACAACTAATAAACTCTAGTCATCAAACCTCCTATCTCTCATAACCCCTACCTCAAGATATCAACCTCTAATGCGATATGCTCAATCCGCTTACCCGCAGGAATGGACTAATCGATATTAATCACTCCCGCACTTATACCGCAAAGAGTAAGGGCCAAAAACCGCACTCATACACTAAGTACAAGGCACACCGCCTTATACACTAAGTATGCTTCACACCGCACGATACACACACAAAGATAAGGCACACCACACTTATACACACAAGATAAGACACACACCGCACTTATACAGACAAGATAAGGCACACCGCACTTATACACTCAAGATAGCGTACACCGCATCTCTTATACACTAAGTAAGGCACACCACTTATACACTAAGTATAAGGCACACCGCACTTATACACTGCCATAAGTGCCAATAGTGTCACATATCCCCGCAAGGAAGGAGAGTCATGTAACTGTAATCTTAACTGCAGGTCACCTCGATAATCAAGGCCTCAAACCTTGCATAACCCAAACAACTACTCTACTCCCAACAAGATTACATCACACAAATAAAACATCCCACAATCGTGAATCAATCACAATCACGACAAGTGCCACAAACATATCAAAAGTGCCGGCAAGGCCACAACGCATTGTACAGTGCCGACAAGGCCACATAATATAATAGGCAAGCCAAAGCCAAGGCCACGTAATCCGTAAATATAAGTTGGGAGTTCAAGTCACATTTACCTCCTAATCTTCAACGCCACGAAAACACAATCACATAACACAACAATTACATGTACATCATTCTCACCTAATCATAATACAATAACATGTATATCACAAATCAAGGTGGCACGAAGTAACACCCGTGAGATAAGTACTCACCTCAAGTAGCTAATGCAAAACCTTCGCGAAAGACAATCATAATCGGCTTCTTTTCCATCTTCGCGTCGCATTCCTCACAAAGATGAAACTAGTAAACTCATCAATGAATCGTGACGATTCCCACGTCAACTCCATCCCCGAACCTAATGATCCTCTTCGCCTACCGATAAACACGGTGAAGTAGTCGGCATGCATCACCAACCTGCCTCTCATATGCCTCAACCGACCGAACCCCGAGTCAACGAAATCGCCTCTCTCCAAGGCCGCCACGCTGGTTCTGCCAATATTCTTCCGGAAGAGCTCAACAATCGCCCTAGGAAACATGAACTCCCTCTCGCAATGAGATGCACCTGTGTTCTCCCACCAAATACGGCACCCTCAAGTCTATAAGTAGCAACTTCACTCTCATCTCACCCACAATCCCCATTGCTCAAAGATGGACTTTACATCCCGGATGAACCTGGCTACCGCTTTCCGTGAACTCCCCCGAAAATTTCGGAGGATCCCTATCTCGAAAACCCGATCAAACAACTTGCTCGGGAATTCGACTCTCAAGTTGCTCGAATTCACCCAGACTACACTCTCTACGAGGTCTACCTCAACCTCCTCAACATGCTCGTAAGATCGCACCTCCGACCCTAATGTCCACGCCTGTACTATCGACAACTATACCCCTACCCGCCTCGGCCTCCTAGGCCCACCTCCCACACCTCGCCTACCTGCCTCGAACCTCTCAAGGTGCATCCTGTACGCCACGCAACAAAAGAAAAAGACTCGTGACTTTTACAAAAAAGACACCACCACAACGACCACTCGCGAAAAAATAATGACATTAATAACCGTATACACAAGTAATCCAAACCTAAGCTCGATACCAAAATTATAACGACTGGCCCCAGTCGGCCGCCCGAGGCGGTAGTCATTAAAATCCGAACACCAGAGTCACCAAACCGACGGACTAACTGGGCTTAAGACACGCTTCGCTTCATCCAAAAATGTGATCACAATTAAGTTTCAAATCAAAACAGCTTTTAAAATTTATAATCCATCACTGACATCGAAACGACCAACCCATAAATATATACACAATATATCCTAAAATAAAGTAATGCCGCAAGTTACAAAAGATGATACATAATCAGATCCTGAATACAAATGACAACAAATTGACAAGTAAAGTTTCAAAAGGGAAATAAAACAATCAAAACAGCTTGACAACACATCGTAATCAGATCAGATTCCTCTCGCCACCAATATCTCACTCCAGCTACTGAACAAAACTTCCTCAAAATGTTCTCTCTCGCTCAACTGCCCGTCAACCCGGCACAAATGAAATGCCGCCCAACGCCAAAAGTGGGCGTAAGCCGCCAAGACAGCGAAACTTAACAATGTGGGTGAACTTAGCCATACGGAACTAGCCGATCAATAATATAATAGTCAAATATGAATAAAATATATATCCGTGATCTACCTAAAAGGTCATACAACATAATTCCGCAGAAATCTCGACATAATACATGTAAGATATAATAGAAGGTTCGCAAGCACAATAATTTCATAAAGAAACTAATAGACTCAACAACGACTAAAACTCTAGTCATCAAACCTCCTATATCTCATGCTAACCCCACCAAAGATATCAACCTCTAACGCCAAGCATATGCTCAACTGGCCTAATTGCCAGGAACGGACTAATCGATAATTCTCACTTATACCGCAAAGATAAGGCCAAAACCGCACTACACTAAGTACAAGGCACACCGCTCTTATACACTAAGTATAAGGCACCGCGATACACACAAGATAGCACACCGCACTATACACACAAAGATAAGGCACACCGCACTTATACACTAAGTATAAGCCACACCGCACTTATACACTAAGTATAAGGCCAATAGCGTCACATATCCTGCAAGGAAGGAGAGTCACGTGAATCCTCGGTAATCTTAACTGTAGGGTCACCCCCCGATACTAAGGCCTCAAACTCACGTGATAACCCAAACAACTACTCTACTCCCAAACAAGATACAAAGACACGCCTAAAACATCCCACAATCAGAATCAATCACACCGCCGACAAGGCCATTGTAAACATATCAGTGCCGACAAGGCCACAAACGACAATAGTTCCGACAAGGCCACATAATATAATAGTGCTGGCCATGCCACAGACTCCGTAATATAAGTTGGGAGTTCTTCGTTACTTACCTCCAAAGAATTTTCAACGCCACAAACACATTCATAACACAACAATTACATGTACATCATTCTCATAATCATAACACAATAACATGTATATCACAAATCAAGGTAAAGACGTGAAAGTAACACCATGTAGATAAAGAGTCACCTCCGCTAGCTACCGCAAAACCTTTCGCGAAGACAATCATGTAACCGCCGCTTCCACGATCAACGCCTAAAAACACCCATAAATATAATCAAGACCTATTACTATACCGCATTCCTCGGAAGATACATAACCAACTCTCGAGAACTATCTCTAAACGGGGCCTAACCTCGACGGATACAAACTACGAATTATAATCCCATCGACACAACCTAATCGATCCTCGCTAAAATTTCATCTTATTACTTAATCATTACTAATCAACTTATAAGTCATTTTAATTAATCACAGGTCCATAATTAACAACCTATAATCTCAAGTATCAATTATACTTCAAATTGAATTAATATTTTTTCTCTAACATAATCCCCTTTTAATCAATTTTAAATCACCAATCGAACATCACAACAACTATAATAAGGTCCCAATATAACCTCCTACACATTTAAAGTCTTATAAAAATATCCATAAAAAGTCAACCTAAAACCTAAAAAAGTCAAATCACTATAACGCTCAAACGATCAAGTAAATCACGAATTCATCACTTATATACGCCACGTAACCCATAACCAACTAAAATTTATCATAAATTCACTATCGAAAAGTCAACTAAAAAGTCAACTATGTCAAAACCTCCAAGAAATATCTCGAAGACTTGAAATTTCTTACCTTAACTCAAGAGAATGACGGGGAGAAAATATTCTACAACCGATCTTGAGCTCGAGCGACAATCGAAGAGAGAAATGGAAAAAATGAAATTTTTAAGGGGGAGGGGATAACTTCGCCAAAACAAGGAAAAATGAAGATGATGGCGTTGTGATGATGTGGAAGATAAGATGCTAAGATATTTTAAAAACCTCGAAGTCCCGCTCGTTTGGTTATTCTCCGCTTATCGTATTCCAAATCTCCACGAACCCGATTAAGATAAAATTCTTCCCCGCAAACACTACTAAATTATAAATGTAATTGCGAAAAAATTTACGAAATAATATTATCATCGAAATTATTTATACTATCCCCGGGTCCCACCACCGACCGAAAAATTAAATTTTTTTTTTTCGTAACGGGTTATTACACTATATTACTTTGGTCGTAAATCATCCATCAAAGGCCTCTACTAACTGTCGATAATAAAAATTTCACATTACATCGGTCTTCTACAAGGGGTCATTCAAGTTGAAGCAGAAGGCGTCGGGCCGCATTAGGGTAGGAGTTGCAATTGATTCCCACTACCCATAACACCAGCAGTATCTCGAAGCATCGTACGGTTGGGACCGTGCTTTTGATACGGGAAGCGGTGCTCTTTGATCAAATCACTCAACATGCCACTTCACATGCCGTGTTAAAGCCAATCCATATCCAAAAATGATCTGCGGCATTCTTCTGAGCCAACACAATGATATTCTCGAGATCCGCCTACGCTGAGGGAGGCCAACTGTAGAGTCATTACCATCACCCATCTATAAGGAACTCATGTGACCGATGCATTCGGGACCTCGTGATCGAAGAAGACACTCACCACTTACACCGATGGCACGGTGCAACATCAAGGAGAAGATTAGGTATTTAAATGGAGTGATTCAGACGAGCATGGTTCGTGAATCGGTGTTTGGAGCCGTGACCGGTGGGTTCGACTAGCTGAGGATGACGCCGTGTCACGATAATTTACCCGATCATGTTGTCATTCAAATAAATGTAACTAGTGTCCTTTTGGCTATGTTGGACAACAGGGAGATGTCCGGAATGGAGGAACCCTGTTAGGAGTTTTTTTTTATTGTTTTAGCTTATCACGCGATATGTTACTTTTTGACGTTTGCCGGTGGAACCGATGTGGCTTTCTGTTGCTTATATTGACATTCTTTGGCCATTCCGTCTCTCTCACTATTGTAATACGGGGCTTGGTCGTATGTCATGTTAGTAAACAATCCATCTTGTTTGTAGCTGAGATTAGCCGGTATTTACGCCGTGTTTTCTATTTGCGTGCATACGCTAAATGTGACGGTGGTTCTAAGAATATTTGTCGCAAAACCTACTCCAAAGGGGAAGTTTGTTAGTGCATTATAGTTGGTCAAGTGTTTGGCTAGGCCACTCTACCAACCGCCCTTGACAGATAAGAAGAACTTATTCAAGAGCCAATCAAGATCTTTCACGCGAGATTATAAAGAATACATTTGAAAAGGATCTCTGAGGATCCTAGGCACATTTATCAGCGGTTTTATGGGCATGACTTGTAAACAAGAAATGTAAGATACACGTCAAATAAATAAAGTATATTGGATCAAGCATTTATGAATTGCCGAAGGAAAAGATTCATTTATTATGCACAAGACGGAAGTTTTCATTTATAGCAATATTTCTATAAATCACGTACGCGCTTACACTATATTCGGGCTTCATTTGCAGACTAAGAAGGCACGAAACAAGAGTGTATTCCCTGTGACAGCTGAAGCATAGAGCTTTGTGAGGATTTAGTGTGTAGGCTGAATGTACGGAGTGTTACTATAAACTTCATTAGTTATCAGACAACCGTCTCCGTCACACTCCGGTTACAAATGGGCTTGGTTTGTATGAAGATTATCAGAGTTTACACTCATCATGAATAACAGGTATTCCATTCAAACCTATTTTTGAAGATAACAATTGTTTAATCAACTAATCCCGCTTTCGCGAAAATATATCTGTGTTTATTTCTTAATATATTCAAACGCTAAAATGCGACTGGAAGTTCGAGGCTCATGGATTGTTCATCAAACGCCAAGCCTTCAAGGAGCTCCAATGTCTACTTCAACCCATTTTGAAGAAGGGAAGGGCTGGAAAGTGGTGCTTGAGATAAAGTTGCTTGTGTGTATTCAAACATTTCCTTCAAGGCATATCTTTTGCTAAAAACTCTGTTGAAAGCCGACGGTCGAGAAAGCAAAGAGGGAACCGGCCTGCTAAAATCGCTGTATTGTTTCTCTTCCTTGCTCTTACTTTAAGTAGTCTTTTATTATTAAATCAATTGATTATTAATATTGCTTACCAATCTTTTCGAGTTTGGGTTGTCGACGATCACATTAATCTCATTGTACACTCCGCATTCTAAGATTAAAACTCAAAGTTAATATCGTAACTTAAACTTATTCACCCCTCCCCCCCCTCTAAGGTTACAATCTAGCTAACACTTACTAGGGATAGTAGTGTTAGTGAAGGATGGGGTGTTATAGCCGGGGAGCCCAGCTTAAGACTGATTGAGTAAAATTAGTAATAAAGAATGGAGCATCTGCAAAGAATCTCTATTTGTAATTCTTGATCATACAACTCTTCATCGGGCACCGCTTCCCGCACGTAGGTGTTGTTTTAGCACCGAACTGGGTTACCAAACTGTGTGTTTTTACGCTTTGTGTTTACTTTACACGCTTGTTGATGTTTGAGTCATTGACAGCTTGACTGGCTTCACATTGTTTTGAGACGAGGTTACACAATTCGTGATGGTTTTCGTGTCGCTCCAAAGACTTCGAGGGATGACATGGGTGATTTTAGTAAAGACTTCAAGGTCCGTAGTGCTCCCTCGTCTCCAAAAGTTTCGTCGAACGGGATGGAGGATTGTATTCAATGAGGCATTCACACGGCTGGGGTGATTGGTGATGGTCCCCTTTTGGATGATTCTCGAGGGGGCATTGATAATGGAGTGTTTTTATCCCTGGACGCTGCCCAATCCAATAAAACCAAAATATTACAGGACACGGCTTTTGCTCCTCTTGAAGCCGTGTATATGGAGAAGGCAGGTGAGTTATCTCTTAATGTCGAATAAATTATTATGTCGAATCGCTGGCATCGGTAATGATTCCGTTGAAAATCAATAAAATTAATTCCCTTTTATTATACCCATAATAATTGCGTATCAATTCATTTACCGCGCTGTTAACGTGATTATTGCAACTTAGTGTTCACCTTAGTAATTGTATACACAAGGGTTCTGATAATTTAAGGGTTATGAAGCGATTGCTGATCTTACTATTAATCGTTATAATAATAGTAACTGGCTCATTATTATTATACAACTATTATTATCCGAGTCTAGAAGGTCGCACACATACAAAGGATATTCGAATTATATTTCATGCGTGAAATAAACTAGACTTGTAAATCGGTAGATGTATCTCAAATATATTTGTCAAATATATATCGATAAACATCAATTGGTTAAATCCCAAGTTTAATCAATTAAGCAATTGAAATTGATGAATAACTTGATAAGCACCATAGTGACTCGTTAGTATTTTAATTGACATATCAAGTTAATTTAAATGGAACAACTCACTAGTGACTCATTATTTGGATTAGGAGCCATAACGGTCTAATTAAGTTAACGAGTTAAACTAATTTCTTAACGAGTTGTTTAACGGGTGGAATTAGGCATTTGGTATTTACAAAGGTTTTTTTCATTTCATGAAATCCATTATCTCCCTCCTCTTGAAAAAAGCCGCCCTCCCTAGCAATTGAAGAGATTTTCTCCAATTTTTTTCCTCACAACTTGTGAAGCCTCAAGTTTTGATTCGATTCCCTCCCTAAGTGTGTACAAGCTAGAGGACATCGCTTTGCATCGGACAAACAATGAGAGTTTTCTAAGGCATTCACGTGAGGTCATGGCTTGAGGAGTTGAAGTTTCATTTGCCTTCCGCCGCAATGAAAGAACTCTTTTATTCATATTGCACTTATCCGCTTTTAGATTAATATACATTATTTTGGTGATCCGGGATGTATGAATTTGTAGTTTTATCACGAAAATTCATACTAGATTCTAACAGAGGCCTCGTGAGCTGCATCAAGTTTGATGTATTTTATCTAATTCAATTTGTGTGTGTCGACGTAGTTGTTAATTAATTAGATTAATTCATGATTTGTATATTCAATCGATGAATATATAGTATGAAAAAATCAACCCATTTTATATGTATATCACACTGGCCGAAATCATTATTTCATTGTAGTGATTGATGATTTGTTATTTATTTAATTGTTTCATGAAATGAAAGGATTAAAACATGATTAATTTGCATTTTAATTTTAGATAGAATCATTTTTATTTTACGTAGAGAGTTAGAAATTTTAAACTTCCGAAATTAAATCAGATTTTCACGATCCTTGAGGTCATCTCAGATGTTTTCCGTAATTTTGAATTTTTATATCTCGAACAAATTCATTGAATTTCTGATTATTTGGATTTAATCAAAAACTAAAGTGTTTTAATGAAATTCCAATTGACATGTCTTGGTCAATGATATTGTTGATGTCTGCTGAATCCTGCACTTGAATTTTTAGAGCCTCCAAATCGCTTTTTACAAAAGTTGCAATTAATCTAAAAACCGAAATTAATTAATAAGATATGTCGCTTGACTTCAAGGAGCCAGACAGGCGAGTCCAAATTCGATATGGACGCCTGCCACTGGGGTAGCTCACCGGGCCATACTCGCACCATCCTGGTGCATGTCACCTGCGGGTACGGAGGATTGGTCGATGCCGCTGAAGTTCGGGCCGTCCGCTTTAGAAAAACCCTAAATGTGTATTTTTATGTAATTATTTTGGTTTTAAAAATTATTGGTAGTTATTAATTTCGGTTTTAAATGTTAAATCATAAGTTTTGTCATTAAGATGATTGAATATATATCTTGAATGAAATTAAATTTGATTTATATTTCCTTTCATACTATTTTCATTAATTGACAATTTTAAAATATTTTCATGGTAACTTTTATATTTTGAATTTTGAGTTAATTACTTGTAAGTAATTATTCCACGATTTAAGTGGTTGGTAATTATTGGAATAATTATCATTAATCATGTGTGAATATATCTAAACTGAATTTACATTAATTGATAATTAATTGTAAAATAACGGGTAATTAATTAGTCAATTATGAATACATGTAATTTCATTTCATTTACTATATATGATATTAATTTATTTTAATGTTTTGCCTATATATATTGTTATGGAATGGAAAGGAGGTATTTAGATATGACCCATTTATTTATTTAAGGTCCTGCACGAATGTCAGAAACGAATTGCCGAGTCGTATTTCTTTTATTCTTGTATTCATTTACCCACAAGTCCGAGCGCCATTTTAAGTCAAGTTGTGAGTAGTAGTATGTACTGCTAGGTGGTGATTGAAGATAGCATTTCCACAAAGATGGCACTGAGAACTTAAAGTTCTTCAAGGAGTCAAGAATACAAGACTTGCACTTAAAGTGTCAGAATAGACTTATAAGTTAGCATTTCACTTGTTAAGCTGCATTTAACAGTCCTAGTAATGGCCTATATCTCCTAAATGTGTGTTATTTATTTATTTTTTATGTTGTGCATGTTGCTTGAATATGTGCTATCTATGCATGGTTAAATAAAGTAAAATAATATTAATCTCACAAATTAAAATTTAAGCAAAGTATCAAGCCAATTTTAAAGTTGTGAAATCACAGACTATCCGCACACCGTGACGGGCAGTGTGTTACAGTTTTACAATTTGATATGACAATGGATCATGTTGAAGTGATTTCACTAACGTTGTGGGCTTTCAGATGATCATTCCATGTAACTATTTGGTTTAATTGGTATGCTTGACCGGTGCTTTCGGGCGATACAAAGTCATGTAGAATCCTCAGATGGGTAATGCCACACACAAGAGTAGTTTCAGAATTGGTTGGTAGCCTACTATTAGGCTGATTCAAAATGTATGGTTGCCGCTGGAATCGGACATAATAGACTTTGGTACCTTGGTATATCATTTGCCATAATTGGTTGATAACCTTTATTATACCGATTCAAAATGTATGCAGCTTTGTCAGTTGGAATTCGGTATAGTGCATCTTGATACCTTTGTACATTTTGTGAGATTTAGCACGGGTATTATATTTACAATTCATTTTGTAAATATGTATGGATGTTTTTGAACTACAATCGCTTTTATTTTAAGCTGTATATTTCCTATTATGTTTGGCATATTAAGTTTATTTCCTATTTTAGTCACCATTTATTGGACAAACTAAACGTATGACTTTATAATGTGAAATAAAATAAGTTAAGTGAGAACCAATGACTTCGTTGAAATAAAGTGTTATTAACGCTGATCTCCTTCAACCATTGTAATTGGTTGTGCTAATAAAGGACAAACTTAAATACCACAAACATTTAAGACTCTGATTCAATCATGTTGATACGTTGCATGAACTTTCGCTCAAGTGAATGTCACAATATGATCAAGGATAATTAATTTTTGACTCAATCAGCGTGATGACGCTATGAAGACCAATATGTCATATTGTCTCTAGCCACCAAACAAGCCTTAAATAATAAGTATGACCCTTTATAACTCAATCGATTCAACGATTCTCGAATGTTGTGGTATCTACATCTCAAGACACGCGATTGGTATTTAGCTTTTAACATGAATACGGTTCATGAATTGTGGTGGAACAAAGCTTATGATATGAATAACCAAATAAGCAAAGTTATCAATTGCCCGGTGACATCACTTGTGCCATTGAGTGAACATGGAACTATAAGTTGAAGTTAATGATTGACTTCATTATTTCAACTTTAAAGCATAGAAAGATGGATTTTAAGTAACATTTAGGACTGAAAGAGATTGATTAAACCTCATATCTCAAATAATTTTGTTGTCAAAGTCAGAATGTCTGTCAAGCGCTTACTAGTGTCGAGAACACTAGTTTTGACTCACATGATTTAGTCATGGATATGAGCCAAGTAAAGCAATAGCCAGAAGACAAGATACAAAGAAAGTTATCGAGTTTTGTAACGATAGGCTTAATTACATTACAAGAGCAATACGCTTGAAATCATCCATGAAGGTGCTGGGATTCTAAACTATTTTCTTGCACTGTAAGAGTAGAAAGAATGTCATGTTTGACATACACGCTTCCATATTAGGTGATTCTCTGACAAGGGAACATTACTCTACTCTTCTTTAAAAGACACCTCAACAACAACAATTGCGTAATACTTATGGATTATGATCAACAAGCATTGAAAGAATCTTATAAAGATAAACTAAGTCAACTCTTACTAGACCTAATGGGAGGTTCACTAATCTAAATTAAGTTTGTATGTTTACATACAAGCTAATTAGCAATACGTAACTGAACGAAGTACAACAT